>CM038225.1:7454145-8054145 GCA_021442155.1 Cymbidium sinense | reverse complement strand
TGGAAAAGGGGGCATTCATCATCGTGTGAGTCCCCAAGCCAATTCGGAAACCCCTTAGAGTGATTATAAGCTTTCCCAAAGCCTCCCTCAATCATATTTCCTCTCTGTGTGAGAAACCAAAAATAGGGCAGCCTTCCTTCGATCAATACTCCTCCTCCACTTAATCAAACTTCAATTTCTTGCATCCATACCATCCTTGTAGTCCATCGAAGCCAACCGAATCATCTACAAGCCTTCCGAGCAGATGGAGTTGATCAACCTTATGTGGTGGATTGGTGACACTCTACCCCAAATCGCTCAAGCTTCTCAAAGCCTCGTCTGAGCTAGCTTCTCTGTTGATCCACCTCCTAACATTCCGGTGAGGTAACAAGCTGTATGGAAAATAGCTTGGTCTTTGTGAAGTAAATTCGAATGTCATGAGTTTTTGGCTGTTAGATGTGTGCGTCTCCTCTCCCCCAAAGGTGTGGGATCGATTTAGGCAATCGAGCTTCGGGCGAGCGGGAAAGATGGGCGACATTAGTCTTTCAGCCACCAGATAGATCATGAGCCATATGTTCCACGTGATCAAAATTGAATGGCTCTTATTAGATCCCTTGATTCCCTTCCTAAACCGTTGATCTGATCGTGGTCATTTCTAGATCACGGCCAGTTATCGTGCAATCGAGTGGTGTGACTTAAATAGCCGATCGCACCATGCAGGCCGTCGGCCGCCCACGATGAGATTAAAATTAGGCCTAATTAATCTATTTTACTTTTTTAAAAATCATACCTAATCCTAAAAAAATTCAAAAATACAAACTTGGGCTCATTTTAAAGATATTTCAGAGTAGAACCTAGAAATATTATTATTATTTGATTTTGAATAGTAATTTTAGCATAATTAAGGTTTAATTAAAATTTAATTAGCCTAATTATTCTTTAATTAATCACCCAGTTGATCTTCAACTTTTTGTGAATGTTTAGGGGGATGACCTCTGCCTCCCCTATTTTTGGAATTTTATTGGTTGCTTAATTAGAGAAATTCAATTGATTAAGCCTTAATCACTTTCTTAATTTAATTAGTGATAATTAATGAATAGTAGTTTAATTATTTATTTAAGCCTAATTGCCTTTGTTGAATAATATGGGAGCTTAGGGAATGTGATTGGGATATTTTTCTAATTCATTTCCTAAGTTTTCTTCACTCTTTGGAATTTGATTAGTTAATAATTAATGAGGTTATTAATTACTTAGTTAATTAATCTCCAAGATAAAAATCAGAGCTTAAATGATCAAATATGGGACTTTGGGATTGAGATCAAGACCGCTTTCTTGATCTCTTTTCTTAAGTTAATTTCATTTCATTAATTGAACATGCTTAATCAAATGGATTAATAAGCTTAATTAACTTAATTTAAAATCAATTCATTCACATCTAAGCAACATTTAATTAATCTTGAGTAGCTCTTTGGGAGTTCAATAACCCAAAGTGAGAGATAATGAAATTATTGTTTATGTGATAAAGTGTAGGTAAGTGAGATCCCTTAAACCTAATTAACTATTAATCATGAGCCAATTGCATTAGGCCACTTTCATTTCTTAGGAACATTGCAAATTTACTTTTCATGTGGTTGCATATCATATTGGCTCAATATTAATTAGTTAATTAACTTAAGGTGTAGGTAAGGGTTAATTAATTCACTTAATTCATACCTTAACCTAATTAAAACATAAAATGGACCTAAATATTCTTCATTAAACCAAATTAACTCATACATGGGGAATGGATTAGGATTAGCAAACCTCTTTCACATTTCTAAATCAAAATCAAATTCAAAATTAAAAATATCATTTAAAAAAACTTTGGTTTATTTTAAATAGCTTTATTTAGTATGATTGTCCTTAGAAATTAATTGGAATGAATGAGATCATGTACTTATGTTCCTTTATTTCTTTCCAATCATGTTAAATGTTGTTTGCCATTTGCAATCATGAATTCATTTCTTTTAAAATTAATTAAATGAAATAGTTTCTTTTATGTCAAATTGCATGTGTTGATTTAAATTAAAAATATGTGCGATATTATTACTATTAAATCAAAAATTATCTTCAAAAGCCCATAAATCAATTATAATATTTGAAGTGATGTTAATTACAAGTATTTATAAGTGTGCATGTGTTCATAATCTAAGATATGTAATATAAAGCTTGCTTTCCTTACCTTATATGGATTTGCATGGGATTTACAAATGTAAAGTTCATTTGAAAAGAACACAATATTTACCTAAATTTATTCTTATGTATCTCCATGCTAAGATTTAGGAAGAATTTTATATCACATATGTAAATCATATAATCAAATCAAATATGACTTCTTGCATGACTTCTCATTCTTGTGGTTCTTTTACATTCAAATGTATATAAGAAAAGTACTGGACATCACAGGCTGCGAGGCTTAGTAGTAAGTAGGTCTTGTACCTTATAGTAGAATAATGGTGTCATTACCCAAAAACTCTTATATATATGATATATGACCAATGAATAAGAATCATAAATCAAATACAACTTTTGCATGAATTTTCCCATTCTTATAGTTGATTATACATCTATATATATATAAAAAAAGTTGTATATTAGTCTGGACATCCCGAGGCTACGAGGCTTTAAGTAACCAGGTCTGTACCTTGCCCACAGTGTAGAATAATGACGTTGTACTCACTTAAAACTTTTATACATGTGAATTTGTACTTAGCTAATGGATGAAAATCCCTTTTCCTATTAAAAAAAAGAAAGAGATGAATTCATAATTTAATCAAATGAAATATTTAAATTCCAAATACACTTGTTTGCATTCATCGTTTAAGTGTGCTAAGACATACATTGTATGTACATGTATGCTTAAGATTTAATCATATGCATGATATACATGATGGAAAGAAATGAATAAACATGTGTTATGTGATAGTAATTCATTCTAATTAATCTTAAGATGCTTTTTTTTGAATAAGATCATTTAGAGTGAACCTAAACTTAGGATTAATTAAAACATATAATAAGTTATTCACTAAAGGGAATTGATTAACCTGCTTTAGAAATGACTTCAGGTAGGGATGAAAGAGAGGTCCCCTCTCTTTCTTCTCTTTATAACACTTAGTGTAAGCCAAATGAAACAAAAGAAAACACTAAGTAAAATCTTCAAATCAATTAAATCACTTAAAGAGAAATCAACCCTTTATAAATTAAATCTTTCACACTTAGCAAAATTACAACTCTAAAGCTTAGTTAGGACATACCACACAAGCCTTAATGCACACACATTAGATTAAGTCACCACTTCTAGCTTTATGTTAGGAGGGTGTATGGTTTGATGTATGCTTATTTTGTGATGTATTGTTGTAGAGTGGATGTTAGGGTGTATGTGTAGTCTGGATATTAGACTGATATTAGCCTAATTATATTTTATACATGGAGTTGTGCTTAAGGGTCCATTGTAATAAAAATATAAATATTTTTTTGTTGTGCAGCTTGCTTAGCCCCTAAGCATAATTCAAGTTAGGACAGGTGAGCTTGGTTACCCATGTGTAGGTGCTAAGTCCAAATTATTCATATAACTACTTTGGTTGTATGGTGTGTTTACCAACATTTATTTTGCAAGTATAACTAGATTTACTTTCCTTCTTTTAATATAATTTTACATTAAGATTAGATAAGTGTTATGGGGGATTAGGATGAGCATTGCTTATAAGACCAAGTCTTATGTACCATGTGAAGCCTTTGGAGCAAGCACATCAAAATCAAGTCAAAAGAAAATGGAGAATGAAGAATGAAGACCCCAATAACATTCATCATTTGTAATTATAACTATTCTCTTATAATACCAATTGTATAAGGGTAGATCTTGGCTACCCACATTTCTTTTTGGGTTGTATGGTGATACCCGACAGCACCGGCCTCTTATTCTTTTGCAATATCTTTATGAAATTATTTGATATTTTGTTTAGCTTGTGCATTAAAAAAGCATGTCTTTTCATAATTTATTTATGATTGGTTGTTGTTGTTGTATGGCCTAGATGCGATTAAGCTCCTAGGATAAAAAATTTAATTTTTCTTTTACCCAAACTAACAACTCATAACTAAATTTCCTCAAAATAACTCAAAACCTCACATAAAAGCCTAGGCATTAAATCAAGATAATAAAATATTTAGCAACCCCTTGGCTGAATGATTATATGTTTAATATCATGCATATCATGTTATTTCACTCTTGCTAAAAGAGGGCTTCCATCTTTGCCATATAGTAAAGGCTTAACCTTTGAGAGCCTATGATGGAAGAACACCTATTTCTCTTTTGATTTAGCCCATAATCAATTTCATCACGCATTTAGGCATATAAAATCATATAGCCTATGTCAAAAAAGAGTCCAAAATCAAATAAAATATGATAAGATTTGCATTACATTAAGTCATTTTTCATACCCCTCATGCTCTAATCTCTTAGGGAGTGGGTTTAAGACTTAGTTTCTTTTCTAAATAATAATAACCTAGCCATCTTGCAAAAGCATAAGACTTTCCTACATGGATTTGAAGTGTAGGAGGAGTTAGATGGCTTCCACTCTAAACGATAATAAGTTCAGCAGTCGGGTGATTTACTCTCTCTTGTGGAGGTAAGCCATATACCCACTTTCACCTTAGATTTAGGTCATTTTTTGGCTTTCGCAAAGCTCCCTAGATTTAGGATATGAGGTTGGAGTTTCCTTTAGGCTATAGGCATAAATCCTCACCTCTTAGGCATCCTAATAATCTCGTGTTGTTAGAGTATAAGTCCAAGCTTTCTAATGAAATATCAATTCAAACATATAAAATCTCTTCAATTTCAAAAATATAAAGCCCAACCATATGATAGATTGGAGTGCTCACTAGGCTTCCTAGTATCATGAGCACTCCTACTCATCTCCTTTACTTTCGATAATAACTCTCTCCTTTTGATCCATCTACTTGATTTTCTAAAATACAACCAATTTATTGATAGTCCTATCTTTGAATTCTTTGGAGACAACAATCGTCACTTTAATCAAGAGTATTCTTAAGGGATTCACTTTCCTTAAGATGTAATTAACTATGGGGCTTGCCCATAAGAACCGGTTTAAATAAACCCTACTTTATTCATCCATGTAAAGTAGGAGAAAAATCTCGTATATTCAAGACTCATCATGCCTTGGAGTCCTTATTAGGTGATTAGGTCCTTTGTAAGGTAGTGACTTCTATCTTTCGAGATAGTATACTATTCCTCAATGTCGTACCCGATCTCCTCAATAAGTATACCCTAGATCTACGTGGTGTCCTCCCAATATACAAACCCAAACCAAAACACCAAAAATAAACACCACACTCACCCAATGTAGACATGATATATACAAGTATGAGACATATAACACATGACAGATCTTGTTCTTCTAAGACAGTAAATATGCAAATGCATCAACATGTGCATTGGAAAAATACTGATCTATCAGTAACTTATCAATTTGTCCTCTGCTAATAATGATATTTCTAATCAAGAGAACATTATCACCCCTGTATTTGAGCAGAATGGGCATGTGAGCAATCTATACCAAATAATGATTTTAAATATATGAAAGAATGCAATACTTGTCCCTAAATCGGGTGCAAGATGAGTCGATTAATTTTAGCATTGCCTTGATAACATCTCTTGGCAGAACTAATGGTGCCTCGTTATCAACATTTCATATGTTTTATAAAACAACAACCCATTATGATTTCAACCAAAAGCAATCAAAAATGAAGAATACCATATCCTTTAGCTCCTCAACCACTATAATAGCAATAGATGATTATTCTTCTACCACAGGAACTTCTTCAACCTTCGCCTACAAAAAAAATTTACTAAAATTAACATTATTATATTAAATTAGTGTAATATATAGTAAACTACCTACTCTGCTTTTTTTGAGACTGCAGTGGTAGGAATAGCAGGCTCTATTGTGCTCCGCTTCTTCTGTACACCCGTGTGAAAGGGATGACACAGTTCTCCTCTTCCTCGCCTGCCTCGCTTTCACCCTGCGTGCAATGTACCCATTGAGGCGAAATCTTCCGATGTGGTGTATTCAATTAATTGCTCATCTTTCATTAGGGTAGTATCTGGAGGCACCTCCGAACGTATGGGCTCGATGGTTGCCCCGGTGTTAGCCTCCTCGGCAGCTTCTTCTAGTTTTAGACTTCTCTATCCAGCAATCCTTTCTTCAATAGCATCAAGTCTCACATCAACGTCATTAAATCTCTGACTCACAGTAGCTTCAAAATATAACAATCTATCCCACAGAGCCTTGATTAATGATAATGTCTTCTCATTTTCAGGACTCTCTGGAGGGGTAGTTGTAGAAGGCGGGCTGGATGCATGTGAAGGAGGAGAATATCAAGGAGATATGTATGGAGATCCACTCGAAACTTCACTCCTTGGACTTCGGCTTAGACTCTTCTTTGTACCACTGTGGGATGGCTACGAGTGAAGGGGCACTGTCTCTAGGAGCCAAGTCTCATCCTTTGTTATCTTATGAAATGATTGGAAGACCTATTATATAGAAATATTAAAGTTTGAGATTTTTGATTAGGAATACATAAATTTTGATATAAATTAAGTAAGTAAAACTAGCATTACCTAATCTCCTTGCAAATCAGTAATGGATATCTTTGTGAACTTTATTTTCGGCCACCGTAACATACGGGCTTTGGAGCATAAATTGTAGGGCTGACCACTCTTGTGTGCTCCGATAGCTAAATCTGTATTAAAGTGCTAAAATTGGTAGCCATCAATCCTAAACGTAAACTAAATCAAATAATGAAACACATGCCATCAGAAGAGTGACAAAGCCACTCATTTACCTCGATGCTTTGTGTCAAAATTTTTGATGTGATGACATCAAATTGTAAAACTAAAAAGCTCAATATAGCTTCTGGCCAATTATAATCAATAAAATTTTCTATATTCTCAGTGTAGGAGATCAACTCTGAAGCCACTGTATAATTGTGATATATAAAAAATAAATTTGAAAGCAGAAATTATATATACAACCAAACAAACTGTGTTGCGCTCAACGGATAATCAACCTTCTCAATTCTATTTTTAAAATATGTTGAATTATATTTACATAATGGGGATTTCTGCCATGTCACCTTCTCCCCTCTATTGGGCATCCCAATTATTAAAGCAACTTCATCGACTGTGAAAGAAAGGTAGTGGCCACCCATATATAAGGTCTGCTTTTCAATGTTCCAATTGGATAGGAGTGAAGTGATATCACCAATCTTGTTGGATGGCAGGCAATCTAATGAATTGATGAATGTGAAGCCTACTTAAAATCTCAACAACTTCCTCAACGAAGTGATCTGAGATGGAATCACACAATGCCCTGAATGTGGATGGTCTACATCTGAAAGTTATCTGCTTCGCAGACATTTTGAGCTTTAAATGAAAAGTGTGCTAATTAGAACATTACAACCTGATTGCAATCTTGGGAAACTGTGATATGGATCCATAGTTGGAATTCCCACATTGCTTTACAATTCAAAAAAAAAGAAGGGTGTATACTCCAAATTGTACAAAGTGTACACCTAAAAAATGGAAATAAAATAGTCCAAATCCTCTTGGAAGAACTTAGTACAGTTCAGAATGTCATATAAATCCATGGGAGTCCAACACTGCTATACAATTAAAAGAAAAGGCTGTCCACTTTGGAGTGTACAGAGTGTACAAAATCTACACCTGAAAAATAGATAGAAAATAGCCCAAAGTCTTCTAGAAAGAACTCAAAATAGATTATAATGCCATATACATTCATAATTGAAAATCCAACAGTGCTTTAACAAAAAAAAATTAAGAAAAGATTGTACACTTTGGAGTGTACAGAGTGTACACATGAAAAACACATAAAAAATAACCCAATTCCTCCTAGAAGAACTCAAACACCTTAGAATGCTATATAAATCCACGTGGGAAGTCTCACACTGCTCTAAAATAAAAAAAGGGTGTACACTCCAAAGTGTAGAGTGTACATCTAAAAAATAGAAAGAAAATAACCCAAATCCCACTAGAGAGAACTCACAACACCTTAAAATGTCATATAGAGCCATAATTGGAAGTCAAACATTGTACAATTTTAAAAAATTGTGTACACTCTGGAGTGAGTATACACATGGAAAACACATAGAAAATAGCCTAATTTCTCCTAGAAGAACTCACAACACCTTAGAATGCCATGTAGATCCATAGTGGGAAGTCTCACACTGCTCTAAAATAAAAAAAAAAGGTGTACACTCTAGAGTGTACAGAGTGTACACCTAGAAAACAAAAATAAAATAGCCCAAATCCCACTGGAGAGAACTCACAACACCTTAGAATGTCATATAGAGCCATAATTGGAAGTCCCACACTACTGTACAAATTTAAAAAAAAAAGGTGTATACTTTAGAGTGTACAAAGTATACACATAAAAAATACATAGAAAATAACCTAATTCCTCCTAGAAGAACTCACAACAGCATCTTAGAATGTCATATAGATCCATAGTAGGAAGTCTCACACTACTCTAAAATAAAAAATGAGTGTACACTCTAGAGTGTACAGAGTGTAGACTCTAGAGTATATAGAGTGTACACCTGGAGAATATAAAGAAAACATCTCAAATCCCACTGGAGAGAACTCACAACACCTTAGAATGTCATATAGAGCCATAATTAGAAGTCTCACATTACTGTACAATTTAAAAAAAGGTTATACACTATAGAGTGTACAAAGTGTGCACATGAAAAACACATAGAAAATAGCCCAATTCATCATGGAAGAACTCACAACACCTTAAAATGCCATATAGATCCATAGTAGAAAGTCTCATACAGCTCTAAAATAAAATAAAAAAGTGGTGTACACTCCAGAGTGTATAGAGTGTACACCTAAAAAATAGAAAGAAAACAACTAAAATCCCTCTATGGATAACTCACAACACCTTAGAATGTCATATAGAGCCATAATTGGAAGTTCCACACTACTGCAATTTAAAAAAAAAGTGTATACTCTGGAGTGTACAGATTGTACACTTGGAAAATACATAGAAAATAGCTCAATTCCTCCTAGAAGAACTCAAAACACCTTAGAATGCCATATAGATCCATAGCAGGAAGTCCCACACTATTCTAAAATAAAAAAAGGGGTGTACACTCCAAAGTGTACACCTAAAAGAAAGAAAATAGCTCAAACCCCATTGGAGAGAACTCACAACACATAAGAATGTCATATAAAGCCATAATTGGAAGTCTCACACTACTATATAATTTTAAAAAAAATGGTGTACACTCTGATACACATAAAAAATACATAGAAAATAGCTCAATTCCTCCTAGAAGAACTCACAACACCTTAGAATGCCATATAGATCTATAGTAGGAAGTCTCACACTACTCTAAAAAAAAGGGGTGTACACTCTAGAGTGTATAGAGTACACTCCAGAGTGTGCACCTAGAAAATATACAGAAAATAGCTCAAATAATCCTAAAAATAACTCCAAACACCTAATAATATAATTTATATGTATTTCTGAAAGTCTCATACTGATTTAAACTAAGAAAAAGGGTGTACACTCTGGAGTGTACAAAGTGTACACACGAAAAATGCATAGATTATAGCTTAATTCCTCTTTGAAGCTCAATAACTTGGTGTATAAATATAAAATAACCATAAACAATCTTGAGTATACTAAATGTACTAAGTTAAAGGCTCTAAACTTCAAAAGAGTGTAGAATAATACCTTATATAGTCATATTTGATGGAGGGGAAGAGATGCTAACAGTCGGATCAAATGTGAAAAATCCTAAAATCCCTAAATTTCAAGAATGACTGAAATAATACCTCATGGAGTCGTTTGAACAGAGAAGATGAGGTAGTACCTCGAATTTTAATGTTCGAGAATTTGCACACCCATGGAAGAATGTCAGATGCTCGATCGATGCCAGCCAGATCAATAATCTCACAATGAACACGAGAATACAAAATGCATTAATTTCTTTTATTCCGCGCATTCAAACGGCATCCAACCACGGTCGGAAAGGGTGCAAAGCACTCCCGTTGTTTTAATGGGCTGGGTCGGGTCCCGGTGACGTAAATGACATCCAGTGGTTACGACGACGTGAAACTCAAAAGCTCCTATTTTAAGCGTTGACACGTGGAGAAATTTCATTGGCATCCGGATGCAGAGCTACGTTCGGACTCCGCACGTAATATTTTCTCCCCCCGAAGACAATTAAATTTAGATAGCAACGCCATGGCTGAGAATCAGATAGTGATTGGGATAGATTTAGGGACTGTTTGGTTGGCTGAAAAAAGAATGCAGTATAAAAAGATTACTTTATAGTTATTTGATTAAGAGTTTTATAAATTCATGAGTTTACTTTTTCTATTTGATAAAAAAAATATAATATAAAATATTTTTAAATTTACTTTTACTTTACTTTGTATTACAGCCAAATACTAAAATTTCAAAACTCTTGCATATACTTTATTTTATTTTACTTTGTATTCCAATCAAACAGTCCCTTAAGCAAAACACATCTCGAATGCAAGATTAGTCAACAAGATTAGAGAGAGAGAGAGAGAGAGAGAGAGAGAGAGAGAGAGAGATTTCATCGAAGGATCAAAAGGTTCCGATCAGCTCCCTCCGTCCCTCAAATTATAACCCCCGTAATTATTTCAAATTAAGTTACACAACTTAATATAAAGAAGAACACTAGCTTTATAATTAATTAAGTTACAGAACAAAAAAATTTGCAGATGTGAAGGCGGACAGCGACGGAACCCCGGACAGGGGAGAAGTGGTGTCCGGCTACAATGACGCTCGTGAGATCGTCAACTCCTCGATGGGCGGCGCAGACATTGAGGCGACCGTCGTTGTAGTCCCCAACGCCACCGCTTCGAGGAACCGCAATGCATCGCCTTCCTCGGCCGCAGCAACAGAGACGTCGTCGTCAACGTGGTGGAAGTGGTCAGCGAATACACCGCCGTGGCCGCCGCCTACGCCGGCAAGTTGAAGCCAAACAAGAGCAAGACTCTGGCCGTCATCTCCACGACCGGAGACATCATCGACGTACGCGCGGTCACCGTCAAGCCCATAGATCTGCTGAACGAAATCTATGAGTACAATCTGGAGGCTCAAAAGACCAATCTCGAGCACGTCGACTTCGAGGCCTTGGAGAGGGAACGGAAGGAGTCGGAGGCGCAAGGGCAAGCACTCGGCACCTTACCGAAAGTCGGCGGATTAATCAACGCTATATCGGATTTCTTGGATAGGGAATCGGACACTATTAAAAACACTCTGTCAAGTTCCGAATTGAGCGATGCTCCGCCGGTGGATGCGGTGGCGTTCGTCGGGACTGTTTTGACGCCGAAGTTGCTGCAGCAGGCGGTGAACGAGCGTTATCCGGATGCGAAAATATGGGACGAGACCGATGCTGATGAGGTTGCGGCTTACGGAGGCGCAGTGCTCGCTTTTACTAAGACGAAAACTACTTAGTGCTGATACTTAAGTTCATGTCATGTCTGCGTGCTGCGTGCTGCGTGCTGCCTGCGTGCTGAATAAATTTCTCCACCATGCGCATGCATGGATGGACGGATGGGAAGTCTGGAGCTGAGTTTGTAATTTTGTTTTGTCGTTATGGAAGAATGTCTGGAGCTACCTGCTTGTTGTAAAAATGTTTGAATATGGTTAGTTATCGTTCGTGTGAATTTAATTCCTCCCGTCTCAGGCAAAATTTTCGTTATAGAAATTTTAGACGTTGTTACTATAAGAATGGACGTCTGAAACTCGGAATTATGTTCTCATTCCAAAGTGACGTTCCTCACTCTTAAATTCGGCAATTTTTTTAAATTAAGTATGGTTAAAATCTGAATTAGGTAATTAAGTATAAAAATTTAAGATAATTATAATATGGTGACTCTAAATTACCACGGATGAATGACGCAATGGTTCAAACGAAGAAAGTGTCTATTACTAATCGCTTTAAATTTTAAATAATTAATTATTCTTTTAATGTTAAAGTAAGATAGGGTTAGAGATTGTCAAAGATTTAAAAGTCGTGTTCAAATCACGCCATGTATTTAAATTTTATTTTTGGAAAATAAATTTCTTTAATAAGATAAATATTATTACCTGGAATAGATTTAAAATATTTTTAATTATATATATAAATATATAACTTAAAAATATTTATATAATTTAAATAGATAAATAACTAAATAAATAAATAAATATATATATATATATATATATATATATATATATATATATATATATATATATATATATATATATATATATATATATATACTTTATTTATATTTTTATAAAATATTTATATAATTTATTCCTTTCTTTATTTATTTATTAAAAATTATTTATTTATATATTTTAAATATTTTTATATTATATATTAACAAAATTAATAAAAATTATATATTTTAAATAATTAATTAATTAAAAAAAAATATTAAATAAATTTATAAATTTATATATATAATTAAAAATATTTTTAAATTATATATTTAATTATATATATATAAATAAATAAATTAATAACTAAATATATAAATATTATTAAATATAAAAATATTTTTAAATTATATATTTTAAATATTTTAAATAATTATGTTAATTAAAAAAATTAATGAAAATAAAACCTCTCTCTTTGAGTGATATTATATTTAAAAATAATCCCTAGTATATAATAGTTTTAAATATTAATAATTTTAAATATAGATATAATTATAAATATTTATAAAGCTATTGAAATATTTAATTATTTCACTCAATTTTAATGAATGAAAAATAATTATTTATTTTCAAATATAATTAAAAATAAATTACATTCTAGTAATAATATTTATCTTATTAAAAAGAAATTCAGAAATTTATTTTCTCAAAAATAAAATTTAAATGAATTTCAACACGACTTTTAAATTTTCAATCTAATAATCAACTATCATTTTAACATTAAAAGTTAATTAGTTATTTAAATTATTATTAAAGTCCAATTAATGTCGTTTGAATGGCTACATTTGGATTTCTTCTCATTTCAATATAAGATTACGCACGTCAGATCAGGTTTCACAATCACCGACTATATCTATTCTTAAATTTTTATTTGACCGTACTTAATTATCTAATTCAGATTCTAATCATACTTAATTTAAAAAAATTACCCTTATATTCTTTCTCGCAGGTCAGGCAGCCTGTCTGCATCACGGAGCATCGTCACATGGCTTCGATCGTAGCATCCTTTTCACATATTTGCTTCTTTTTTTCCTTATATTTCATTATTCTGTCTTTGGCATAGGGACGACGACGACCTGGAAGAGCTCGGCAATGTCGCTTATTAATAGGTCCATCATAATACTCACCCTGGTGCTGTCGTCAAGACGTCCACTTACGGCTCTCTCTTCCGAAGAAATATAACTGTTGTTTGATGCCCTTACAACGGCCGGTGAGATGAATATAAAGCACCTTAGTTAGAAGGCTTGTAGAATATTTAAGTCCATGCTTTAAGATGATGAGGGTTTTTTATTTTTTTTTTAAAGAGTCTATTTGACTGTGAACCTGATGCTTGGCTTAAATCCTCATAAAAGTGTGCCGGATCATGTTCATGTCTAACTCAAAATTAATCTACTTAAATTCAACTCATTTATTATAAAGTAAAAGATTTCACCTGACCCAACTAGACCTTAATACAGCCATCTAATCTATTTATTATATAAATCATGTATTTGTTTAAAATCATCATGACTCAATTAACTCAAATATATAACCCATTTAATCCTATTAATCCATCTCAAATTCACCTAGCTCAAACTCAAATAGTGATGATGTCAATTTTAGGCTGATTTTTATTTATTCAAGTAAATTTGAATTAAACATAAATAATAATACAATTTATAATTTTGATTTAAATTCAGCCAAAATAATAATTAGGTCAATATGAATTTGAATTTATGAAGTCAAGTTATTTTTTGACATGAGTGTGCGTGCAGAGAATAATAAATTCTATGAAGTTCAGTCATTCCATCATCAAAAACCTTAGTCCAAATAGTTAGAAACTATGATTGCGATAATATAGCCTTAATTAAATGAGATTACTATCATCATTCGGATAAAATCATTGAGGTTATTATAAATTTTTTGAGTTAGATAGCCTAGTATTTATTTAGCATTTTATTACAAACCATAAGTTATCTTACCTAAAGTATGCCTTCTAAAGTTAAGATCAATTTAGTTTTCACATATTGATGCCTAGGCACATGTTTTGATTTATCACATATGACCCATTGAGTTAGAAGCTGATGTAGGCTTCATGTGTAGTGAAAATTGATACAAGTTGGAAGTCAACACTTATGACAATTCAACCATTAAAGTGAAAGCCAAGGTGTCATCCATGAGGATGGAAGCTTAAGCAGATGAAGTATCACCCACCCCTTAAGGAGAAAGCCTAAAGCATCACTTGATGCCAAAGTATGACGCCCATCATCCATTGAAGTGGAAAAAGATCGGATGAGGAGCCAACTATTCTGATGGAATACGATCTGATTGTAATTTTTTTTTTAATTTTGAAAACTGTTATGAGTATTATAAATGTTTTCCTTCTTTTTTTAAGCAAACATCAACTTTCCCACACCTATCATGCACTAGCAAAATTAGTTGTAAAAAGCAGCTCCCACCACAAAATTTCTAAAACACAGTGCGAGTAGTAGCCAAACACCAAACAAAAATGTAGTAGTTTAAAAAGTAAAATACTAAGAAAACTGCTCCGAAACAGTCCCCAATTCATCAAAGCTAATTATTCGATAACAGGAAATATAAAGAACAAGTCACATGTATTATAGACTGGATGTACAAGCTAATTACTGATGATTACAATGCATAATTATTGATGATAGACAGATAATAATGAGCTGATTAGCCTCATCCATTGAAGATGAACTATACCAGCTACTATTGAAATCAATTATTTGAAGATGATTTCTCTCATTAAGCACCTAACCATCACAATGTAAGTAATGGTTTCAATGCAAAAATTATCATTGATGTCAAATTTATCTACTTAGCCAACTGTTATACAGGTTCGGCCAAGTCAATAATGCAGGTGGGGGGCAAAATATTTTAAAACCTCCTCATACACAGCTTTCTTGAAGCCAACTGCCTGCAGATAATCAATAGGTTAAGTAAAGTAGTATTCATGATTTTTGTACCATAGAATAATGGTTAAGATCACTTACAAGTTCGATCACTTGTTGTGGTGTCATCCATGACCATTCACCAAACTCTGGCTTCTCAACTCCATCCCCATTAAGATTTATCTCCTCCTCCCTCCCAATAAATCTAAAACAAAACCTACAATTTATATTTGCATCAATTAGCAATTGGCACAATTCTATTGGTCAACCAGTTACCTAACAGTGTTGTTTTGATTGGCTAAAATATTTTAGTGCTGAAGGCAGTACAATCACTTATAACTGTCTACTTTAAATCACGGCCATCAGATAGCAAAGAGGAATAATTAAAAATAATAAAGACTATCCAATTAGAACTAAACTTCTTATTAATATTTAAAAAAAAACGGTCGGCATAAAAATGATGTTAGCATCGCTACTGGACAACAAATATTATACCATTTACCCAACCACCTATACAGCTGCTGACTTTCCTTGTTTTACAAGGGACAATACATTTGTATAAAAATCCTTAGTTTGTTTTTTTTTTTTCATTTTTTTTTTTGTTTTTTTTTTTTTGGTGAAAAAAGACATTAGTTTAAAATTTTGCAATTAAAAATAATAGTTCTAACATGTTTTGCAAATAAAGACAACCAATCCTAACCCGCTAGGATTTCTTGAAATCCAAGGTTTCTTATGAAATACTGGTATTGCAACTAGGGTTTGTTATCAGACCCTAGCATGATATTATAACAGATTTTATGACAAATCATTTTAGTGCTGATTTAAGATAACTAGGCGTCAGGACAAGGTTTATTGTCTCTATGCAAAGCATGCTAAATTATCTTTATTTGAAAATACTTGCAACTATTATCCTTTATTCATCAAAAGATTAAACTATAAGAAGATTTATACAAATATCCATATTTTATTGATCATATCTGATTGAGTGCCTAACATCAAGGAAACTAAGAAGATAGACACAGATGAAAGATAATATTTTTATTAATTTGACAAAGTAGGACCCAAACATAGTAGTGTAAAAAGTAAAAACTAGTTCCAATGCAGTAATACAATGAGAAATAATTAATGCTGGGCAATGTGTGGGCCCAAATGGAGAATCACATATAATTAATTATTGATACTTCTTTATCTTAAGTATGTTATATTATGATGAAACATTGAATGATGAGTAATCCTCTGATGAGATCATCGAATGATGTGTCACGATCTAACTTGGAAACTTAGACTTACCAGGACATAAATAAACGGTAGGACAAAGATTTATAATTTCAATTATACATTAATGTTAACTAATATTAAAACAATTGCCCTTTTAATAAAATGAAAGAGACATATAATTATCCTTAATCAATGTTATAAAAGTTCTCAAATGAACATCTTTCTCTTTTAGCATCATATATGTAATAGATGGTCTCTTCTTTCACTCATTCCAACTCAAAATTTTATCATGAAATATATATATTTAATCTATAGACAACTCAATGGATAAACATACTTCTAAATTACAATAATATAAAGGTGAGAAGAAGATAACATACATGTTTGCTGATTTCAATAAATAAATTAGCATTTTATTTGTTCAAATATGATCATATTCAGAGCATTCAATTATGTAATAATGATGATCTCATATTATTCTATATTATTTTATATATTACATCCATCACAGGAGCCACCATCTAAAATGCATATCATTTAAGGCACTTAAATATTAATATCCTTTTTAATAATCTTTTTTATTTACATGCATAAATATTTTGGTGTCCTTAACAAGTATCATAAGAGAATGAATTCTATCAGAATATGTACATATAATCACATTTATATAGTTCATGACATTCATATTTTTTTCATCTCATTTAATATTTATCTATAATACATAATGCATAAACTTAAAAAAAAATAACATATTGAAAGATTTGAAGATTTCATTTTTAATATAACCAATACTTAAAGAACACATAAATCAAGATAAATTTGTAATAACAATTGATGTAAACAACTATTAATGACATTTCATGCATTTAATTTAGAAGAAACAATGTTATTACCATTAATCAAAAGTATAATACCCACTACAACCTAGAAAGTTTGACCTTACTTTGTCAATTAGTCATTTAATTTAAATTTTCTAAATTATGGTGAGTACTAATATTTTTGATTTATAGTAATAAGATTATTTCTTCTAAATTGAATATATGAAATGTCATTTATAATTGTTTACATTGATTGTTATATCAAGTTTATATTTATTTATCCATTCTTTTAAGTATTAGTCATATTAAAATGAATATCACAAATCTTTCAATATATTCAAGTTTTTTTAGTTTATGCATGTATATAGATATAATGGAATGAGATTACAAATGTGAATATCATGAACTATATAGATGTGATTGTATGAATATATTAACTGATAAAATTCATCCCCTTATAGTACAAATGAGGATGCTAAATATCTTAAATAGTACACATTTTAGACAATAGCTTTTGCAATGGATGTAACATATAAAATGATATAGAAAGATATGAGATTGTCATTATTACATAACTGCATGTTTTAGAAATATTTTATATGATCATTTTTGTTGAAATTAATAAGCATGCATGTTGTCTTTTCTCACCTTTATATTACTATAATTTCATATATGTTTACCCATTGAATTGCCAGTAACTCACTATAGATTAAATTAATATTTTTTTAAATAAAATTTTGAGTTTAAATAAATGATTGAGGAAAGACCGTTTATTACAAACATCATTGTACAAGAGAAAGGCATTCATCCTAAAGCTTTTATAATATTGATTTAGAATAATTATGTAGCTCTTTCGTTATATTGAAAGTTATTAACTTTACCGTTATTTAAGATTAGTTAACATTAATGCATTATAATTGTAAATCTTCATCCAATTGGCTATTCCCACCCTGACAATTCCAAACTCTCGAGGCATATCGTGAATTGATGATTCCTTTACTAATGAAATTATAAATCTTCATCTGACAGTCTATTATTGTTTTGACAATTCCAAACTCGCCGACAGTGACATGATGAATCCTTTACTAATAATATTAATTATGAGATATTGAATGGCACTTCAGCTTCTCAAGAGACATTAAATGGTTATTCATATTCTGATGATATACCAAATGGTGATTCATCAACTAATAATTCTAATAATGAGATAACAAATGGAGGTATATCTATTGATGATACTAATATATATATATATATATATATATTCATTGCATATGAATGTTTACACTTTGTTGCATGCTCCCTGGTGACATGCCATGGTTTATTCACATACCTAAATGCACGACTCACTACATAACTGATATGGAATGATCTATGCATACACATGATATGAAATAGATCTTTTATTGTAGATAAGGCCATAAAAGATAGCAAAACATGAAATCTTCATTTCAAGTCATTGCAAGCATAAGACGAAATGCAAATGATTTAGTGTATATAAGATGGCAAGTCCTGATATATTTTTTTACCTAACCTGACATTCATGAACATGACATTGTATGTAATGCATAGATAGTAGTAAGACATAATTTATTCATGCATGTCATTCTTTTTCACATGTATCAAATTTTGTAGTAGGATTTGCATCTAATGCTAAGTCTTTTATCACACCTATAGTCGGGGGCAGATTCAAAAATTTTTTTCAGATGAGGCACAATAAAATAATAAATAATTTACTTTTATATAAAATTAAAATTAGAGCATCTCATATAACAAAATAAAGAAGTAAAACCTTGCAATAACATAAATTTTTTTTACATTACATACCATTTATAACCTCCTCCTGAGTCTTCATATTTTGAAAGCGCTATCGATTCCTTATTAACACTCTTAAATACATCTTTTCAATATATACAACAACAAAACAAACAAAGCCTTAATCCCACTAGGGTGGCTACATGAATCCTTCGGTCTCCATGTCCTTATGTGTCAAATTCTCATTTAATTCAAGTATACTAAGATCATTTTTATACATCTTAACCAAGTCTTTTAGGTCTACCTCACATTTCTTAACATAAGGCAAATCTAATGATCTCTCCACTCATCTGACTACGACGTTATGTGGCCAAACCATCTAAGGCGACTCTCCTAATCTTATCTACCACTGAGCTACTCCAACTTTTTCCAACATACTCATTTTGCATTCTATCTCTAAGGTAAAGCCACTCATCCACCAGCATCCTCTCTCAGAATACTTAACTTAGTCTTATGTTTCTTTTATCGCCAACATTCTCGCACATAAATCATTGCAGTCTTACCACCATCTTATAAAATTTTCCTTAAGTTTAAGTGGAACCTTTCTATCACATAATAAAGCCGATGCATTCCTCCACTTCAACCATCCAACTTGAATTCTACTAATAACATCTCCATCTATTTCACCATCATTTTGAACAATAGAGCCTAAATATCTCAATCGCTCACTCTTATTAATGACTTGATCACCTAAAGTCACAAAGACTACCACTAAAACTTCTCTAAAATTACACTCCATATATTCGCTTTAGATCTACTTAAACGAAAACTTTAGACTCTAAAGTTGACCTCCATAATTCAAGTTTTTCCCTCTCTAGTCTTATCAACAAGAAGAATGTCAAAGAAAAAAAGCATACACCAAGGTACATCTTCTTGTAAATGCCTCGTAAGAACATCCATAACTAAAGTAAAAAGATAAGGGCTTAATGTTGATCCTTGATGTAATCCAACCAAATAGAAAAATATTTTGTCAATCCTCCTTGTGTTTGGACACAAGTAACCTAGTATACATATCCTTAATGACTTGAATATAACCAATATTAACTTCTTTTCGCTCTAGAACTCTCCAAAGAACATCTCTGAGACTTTATCATAAGCTTCTAAATCAATAAATATCATGTAGATCCTTCTTATTTTCTCTATGCTTCTCCATCAAACCTCTTAACAAATGTATAAGATCCATTCTAGGCATGAAACCAAACCGATTGTGAGAAACTTATCACATCGTAACCTATGCTCACTATTTCTCCCATAATTTTAATGTATGGCACATTAACTTAATTCTCTATAATTTGCACACTCATGTGCATCACCTTATTCTTAAATATAGAACCAACAAACTCTTTCTCCACTCATCCCATCTTTTAGTCTTTAAAATAACATTAAAAGATTTGTAAGCCAAGAAATTTGATCTCCTAAATATTTCCACACTTCGAATATTATCATTATCGCTTTTCACATTTCATTTTCTTTAAAGCTTTACTAACTTCAGATTTACACGATGATAAAAAATTCTATTTTTGTTTTAGGTATTAAGGTAAAATCAATCGTATCTTCAGATCCTTCATTTTTATTAAAATACCTCATCCACCTATTTTCAATATCTTTTCTAAGAAAAGACTTTATTATTTTCATCCTTAATACCCTCACTTGAACTATTTCTTTCTCCTATCTCTTTCTAACTTATACATACATCTTTCACCTTCTTTGGTATCTCATCAGATAAATCACTAAAAGCTAAATTTTTTCATCATATATCGCTTTTAATCTCTACGCCAATTTATATCTTTCCCAATTCTCCGAAGTTTTACATCTAAACCAAGTTTTAAAACAACGCTTTATTTCTTATCTTTTCTTACTTGACTACCACCAACTATTCTTATTAAAAGCTTTTCCTTTGATTCCAAGCACATCTTTAAGAACTGCTTAATTTCTGATATTTTTTCCACATAACGTTAACTTCTTTATGAAACATCCCAAACTCTAATTTCTTGTAGCTTTCTTAAAATATTTTTATTTATGTTCTTAAGTGTCCATCTAATCTAACAATAATTTAATTTATTTTTCTCTTACAACCTTTCATCTTAAAATCTAAAATTAATAATGGATTAAAATTTCACTTGAATGACCTTACAATCTAATCTAAACGAATTTTTTTTTCTTATCAAAAAATAATCAATCTTTTTTTAGATCCATTTTATAAGTAATAATATGTCATCTCTTTTCTTAAATAAAGATAACCCAAAATCATGTGGGTAAAATCTAATAATCCTACCTTCTTCTAATTCCAAATCCATAACCACCATGAATACCTTTAAAATCTTCTACTCTACCAACATGTCCATTTAAATCTCCAATAAATACTTTTTCTTCAGATATCTTTTGTATTAATCCTCTAATTCATTCCAAAATTTTCTTTTGAGCTTACCTCCAAACCTACTAGGACACTTATAACATTGATAATCTTAAGACAATAATCTTTAAAGTATAACTCTATCTCATATATATTATACTAATAACATTATCCTTCAAACTTTTATCTATAATCACACCTACACCATTTCTAATTTTTTACCTAATACCAAAGTTTAAAACCTAAACTATCAATCTCGCCTTTCTCAACCCATTTAGTAACACATAAAATATTTATCTTTCTATGAACCATAATATCTATTAATTCCATTAATTTACAAAGAGTACCTATATTCCAAGATCCTAACCTAATTAGTTCATGGACTAACTTCTTTGCCGCAGATCCCCATAATGTGGGAACTGCTTATTTTAACACCGCACTGCACGCACGCTCAAAAGACATTTTTCAGTATTCATACAAGGCCGCCTGTGGACGCAAGATTAACACAATGATTTAAAGGATTCATGTCATGATTATTTCGAAATTTTACTGCCACTACGCAACCTCCACTTTTGCAACTAACTGACCGAATGGTAAGAAGAGCATTCATCCAAGAATCTTCATTCTATGTTTTTTACGATCTGTAAAAATCTTTCAACATGATGACGATAGCGAATATCAAAGCAAGCTTTAGAAATATAAGGATAAATATCATTTTTCTTTGTCTCTACTAACTTTGAAGTTCCAATTCCCTTCACTTCAAATTTGAATCATTGGATTTCATCAATAATATAATTCTCGATTATCTAAAATAATAATATCAACTCGGTAAGTTTAAATTTATATATCAAATTTTTTTTATCAAAAAGTTGAGAAAGAATCACTGGATTCACATAAAAAATAATTCAAGATGGCCTCATCAAATTTGTTATTAAGCTCTAGATATCCAATAAAATAACTCAACTGATATAATAAATTTGTGATTCCTCGAGCATATCTTCGATCTCCCATTATAATAAATCTTTCACTCATATTTGGCACAAGTATACCATTTTTCTCATGAATGAGAACTTCTTCAAATAAAATGTTTCAACCATCATCCCTCATATTTTGTAGTCTTTGTTTTGACACTTTAACCAAAGTCATGGCATTTATAATATCTTGATCCTTTTTTGTAAAACTTGAGATAACTCATTTGTGTAATATGGATTTCATCAGTCATTGAAAATAAACTCAAAACATTGAATTGAATCAAAGCGAGCATTTGCTTTCACCTCTTTTGTTGTTTTAAACCATCTTCTACAATTATATCAAACATCTATAATAAATCCAAATAAAATAAGTATATTTATCAACGCAAAGATAATGTGATCTCCAACGATATCTCCAAATTTAAAACCTCACATTCTTGTAGTTCTCCACGCCTTATTTGCTCAACAACTTTGTTTAATTGTCTTTCAAATAAAATTTCTCCTTTGCAAGAACTTCCAACAATATTTATTAAATTAGATACATTATTAAAAATGTAATAATGAATATGATTTTACCACAACTAGCAATTACTAATCAGAATTGATGAAAAAAAATATAATAAATGAATCATTTTCTTTCAAGATTAAAACTTTTAATCCACGAAACCACGCATGCGCTTGCCCCATCATAACCTCAATTTATTCGCGATATACTCAATTCATGAGAAAAGTCTCAATAGACATTTAAGTGTTGGGCTTTCACACGTATACACAAGGAAACGCTTCAACAATAACCTCTTGCCAACATTATTAAAAGCAATAAACTTGTTTTCATCGATATCGCGAGATTATCTAAAAAATTGCAAATAACTCATTACCCAAATCATTAATAATAGTGTTTGAAGTCTCGATAGAATGTGTGTGTAATATCCTTCGAATTTCGCGAACAATTAACTTATTATTTCTGGAGATTTTCGACAACCTTATTAATACTTTCATTACGCCACCATAAGTTCAAGAAAATTTCTTTGATTTTCGAATCCTCGATTCATCACACCACGAAAAAAAGCTAATCCTTATAAGAAAACTTAACTCAATTCTAGTAATCCCTTTAGTTTTAATCGGAATATCTTTCATAAGAAAATGCATGTGTTGATCACGATTCACTAAATCTTCACATTTTCTTCGAGTATAAAAGACTATTAACTAATATGAACTTCAAATCTATCTTTTTTTTTCAATTTTAAATCCCTTATTATCAAAACTATCATCACTGTTGTCACCAATATCGTGCCTATAAAGATAACAAAATAAACAATATATCGTATCTTTGCATATCAGACTCTAACCAACCAACCTTTATATTCATCAAATCATTGGATTAAATCTACTTTATTTGATTTGTGTTTGAGAAAATTCACGATCAAGGTGTAGCGCTGAAGATACGCTCTTTAACTCTATCACCACAGGATGATACTCAAATTTTTTTCTTTAATCCGGGATCTACAATATCTTCTACGTTGAATGTGCACTTGTTTAGATTTTGTATTACTTTCACCAATAATAAGATGTGAATAACCTGGACTCATCTTATTCAATCTTTCTTTTAAAACATCTCCATATCTAATTAAAAAATAAATTAAATTACTAATGTAAAATCTTGAAGATTAATATACGATAAAAAATGAGAAGACCGCTTTTGAACATATTTCAAAAATAAAAAATAAAAGACACTTCGGCCTTTTCTAAATAAAAATAAAGACATACCCCAGACCTAAAAATAAATCAATAACATTTCTTAATAAAGACATACCTTTATTAAGAAATAAATAAATCTTCAAAAGACACTTTTGGCCTTTTAAATAAAAAATATTCACATACCTTAATTGACATGAGCCAGTAGAGAAATATTTACGGATATCTTCTAAGATCACATAATATAAAGATATAAGTAACGATTAAATACACAAAAAATTAATAGGATTTAAGACAAAATAAATCAATAACAAAGTATAAAAATAAAGATCATAAAAAATTAACTTAAAATAAGAAAACCTTCTAATTTTCAAATCTTCAACATTTATTATAAATAGGAAGATTTCAACAAAACAAATTCTAGAAAAAAAACAACATTGACATAAATGACACATGAGCAACTATGATGCCTTTCAAAAGTAGCTTGTATAGTTGTATTAATCTATGATGATTCATTGTGAACCCCATCAAATTCCTTAACATATTCAAAATAAATTATCACATAAAATAAACTACTTCATCAAAACAAGAACTTTAACTAAAAAAAGATATCTAAAAAAACTAAACAAATAAAATATCATATTAGAAATACAATTACGACAAAGACCATATCTCAGTAAATGGCGTTAAGGGGAATCATCTGATTCTTGAATGAATTACAATTTTTCTTGATGCAATGAAAATGATTTAAACATAAGTTGCAGTGTCTTTGGAACAGGTCGAGGATTCAAAACTCGCTATAGTAAGCAAAGGTGGCTTAAAATCAGCTTTAGTCATTAATTTAGTAAAATTTAGCCCCTAACAAATAATTATGATAAACTCAAATATTCAAGATAACATCAGAAGCAAGATTCGTGGAATTTAAAGCTAAGAACAAGAAACGCATATTGGTCATTTGAAGGGATACAAAACACCGAAAATAAGTTAAAGAAACTTACGGAAGAAGAGAAGTAGAGAATTTAAAACAAAATCATTCAAAGCTTTCCTATCCATGTATAACGATCAACAAATCAAATTCTAGAGGGAAAAGAATTGGAGAAGTCCGTGGAAAGGGGAAAAAAGCGGTGGAATATTATTACCTTTGAAGTTTAGACTTCAAAGTGTGTTCTTCGATTCAGTTGTCTTTCTGATCAAAGAGGTGGAATAAAGGAGGGTTCAATAGAAATTGTCTTGTGGAGGATTTACCATTTATGGGATTTAAAAGAAGTCCAGGATATCGAGGAACCGGAAAGACGAGGGTTACTTACCTTCAGCATCGAATTTGGAATGTGTTCCAGGATTCATCACGGGATTTAGAAACAAATGCGCCGGGCGGAATGAGGGTCGGAGGGAGGAAAGACGAGGTTTGGAATAACGAGGGTTTCAAATTAATTAGTGGATTTCACGCGTCCCCATTTACACACTCCTGCCATGCTGTGTGTTGTTAGGGTAAGAGAAGAAGCCAACAAAAAAGGAAAGTACTTTGGATGATGTTCTATCTCTTCAATAACCTTTTGGCAAAATTTTTAAAATAAGCATAATTATTAACATAATTAGCAGATTAGGCACTTTTAAAAAAAAAGAATGCGCGATCATCAGCAAGTAGCGCTGGTATCGCGAGGCGGATCAGAGTGGTGAGCGACCGCTGAATCATTTTTAAACGGCGACAATGAGAGATCGGATCTCTCGCTGCTTTTCTCCCAATCTTCTTGTGCCGCCGCCTCACTACGTGCCAACCATCGACCGGCCAAGGTCGACGCCCCCCACCGCCAATTGAGCGTTGGGCAAAAAAGGTATTTTGTATTTTTTTTCAAACAAACGAGTAATATGCATATGTGACGATGTTTATTTAATGATGTTTGTATACACATATTATGGATCTAACTTATTTTAGTATTTTAGGTATATAGCGATTATCGCCAAGCGCGATTGAAGATTAAATTAGCGAAAGCAGGAAGCAGTCATTGCCATGGATTAAGGTAATGAAGCGCATTTTATAAAAATTTGTTTAAACCGTAGTTGTAAAGACAATTAATTTAAAAACTATGTTCATAAGTTTGTACGATGTTTTCCACACACACAAATTTTTTGGACTCTACCAAATATCTAATCTTTATCTTTTAAACCTGCTGTATGTAATAATTAAAGTTTAACTTTCTTTCTAATTTTTCTTAAGATGCATTTCAGAGTGTATTTTATCTGCAGTGCAATTCAAATCACACCACTTAGAAGTTTAGAGAATAGCGATAAAATTACAGTAAGTCTGTATTTTGAAGAATTTGTTATAATAAAATGATATATTTTCATCCTAAATTAATGTAAATGACGAAAACTATAATTTGATATGTCTCATTTATATTTATTTATTTTATCAAACTTCTTGCTACATTAATAATTCCTTAGGAAGGATGCCTCACACTTTCCTTAACTCATCTAATAATAGTTCTATACCAGTAGTGTAATAATTAAATTAAAGGATGTTTAATTTCAAAGAGAAAATAATTATTAAGTTTAAAATGTATTTATGTTGTAAAGACAATTAATTTAAAAACTATGTTCATAAGTATATGCCCCATGTGCACGGATGTCGCTAACACACACACACACAAACTATTTTCTCGGGCTCATATGATACCAACACCCTAATCAAATATCTAATCTTTATCTTTTAAATCCTACTTGTTGCATGTAATAATTAAAGTTTAACTTTCTTTTCTATTAATTTTTTCTTAGGATGCATTTGAGTGTATTTTATCTGGTAATTCAAATCACACCACTTACGCGTTTAGAGAATAGCGATAAAATTACATTAAGTTCAGATTTTGAAGAATCTGTTATAAAAAAAATGATATTTTTCATCCTAAATTAACTGTAATGACGATCATAAAACTATAATTTGATATGTCTCATTTATATTTATTTATTTTATCCAAACTTCTACCTGGCTACATTAATAATCCCTTAGCGAAGGATGCCTCCTCACACTTTCCTTAACTCATCTAATAATAAAAGCGGTTCCAACTATACCAAAAATAGTGTAATAATCCCTTCGCGAAGGATGTCTCCTTACACTTTCCTCAACTTATCTAATAATAAAAACAGTTCCAACTATGTCACGAAAATGGTGTATTTTTCAAAACAATCTAGCAGTAATATTATGATTCTAGAAGAATAATGGTAGAGCATAGTTGGATAAAAATAAAATCTTTATCTTTATCATCAATTTTGAATCAATAAAGGGCAAATCTGAAATGACTCGAAGAAAGCACCTAAACGCTTATGCAGTGGTGTACTAAATACATACAAAAGGCAAATTATTATTGTTTGCATCTAAGATAGTTTAAGAGCACTTTCATCATATGGAGGGTCTTACTTTGCATATATATCATTTATTTTGATCTAACACAATCCAAACAAAATCTTTTTTTTTTAATTAAAGAAAATTGAAATGAGATTTTTCTTTTCATCTATGCTAACAAGAGATTCCATCACATTTAAAACTTTAAACAATTTATCTTTTGACAAAATTCTATCATCTTCATTTCACAATATTGAAATTATTGCTTATAATAAACTTTTAAACTTATAATTAGTGCCACCCAACAACTTTGATCTAGAGAATGCCTAATCACTTAGTAAAATATAAGAGGTTGGATCAACTTAGAAGGAATTATGTATACCACAAAATCAAAGAAAAAAAAAATAAAGCAATACATGAAAATAAAAGACCAACACTTATATCCTTCTACCAAAATAATTTTTGAAATCCAAATGCTAACAAGAAGTCTACTATCAAATTATATAAAGAGTGTATAAATCAAAGAGTCGCCTTAAATGGTTTGATCACATAAAACATGAGATATCTGATGACCTAATTAAAAGAGTAGATGTATCATATTTGTCTTATGTTTGTTATTTGTATTTTATAAGATAACGATTAATTAATTTTCTAATTCGTTTTTCAAGATTTATCCTATACACATATTTGATTGAAAATGAGTTCAAGCAATGAGATGTCAGATATGGCGTAACTAGTGTGACGATTTCTTCCTATATACGAGAAAAAAAATCGTCTATATTAATTTCTCGCCGCTAATTTTAGTTGAAGATCGAATCATGCGGTCACTAAACGCTGATTCGACCTGCAGATTAATCTCATATGGTTCGTTGTGCGCCATTGCTACACTACTAAATGATGACGAAGTTTATGAGTCGATCATTAATGCAACAATAACCTGTCATATATATGTGAAATTGAAATGAAACAATGTCGATTCGCGCATGATCATACCGTAATTTCGTGCAATTGAAACTTCAACACCATTACCGCCACACAAGGACCACATCATGTAATTTGTTTGAATCGCTTGTTTTGTGTTCAAATTTTCACCTTAACCTAAAACACTACATTCATATGTAAAGATGAAGATAGACATATCTATCTCATTCGTTAATCATATACTCAACTTCCGTAAATATTGATGATGCCGGTGATGATGAGGTGGCTCCTCCAAACCGGGGATGAGGTTCAAACAATGCAACGAATGAGATGATAGCGAAGGTGAGATGGGGGAACAACAATATCCAAACGCTACAACCAGTCAGATATTAAGAGATTACTCTAACAACAAATGACCTTGGGGAAACAAGAATAATGAATACGCCGTTTCAGCACCCCAAGAATGGGATGAAGAACTAAACTTTGATGGTCTCCCAAAGAAATTTTGTTTTCGAAGATAATTTTATTCCAACAGACCTAACTTGAGGAATGGCTTCCGACAAGAGACACCTAAGTTTACGGTGATCAAAATCACATAATAATATGTACATGTGATTCTAATAAAGGTTCACGATACGCCAGATTCATGAATAATCCTAAGCCACGTTTAGCTACGCTGGCAGTAAGAGAGGCTGGTGGGATTTCTGTGATGCCGTGCCACACATGTTCATTCAATGTGAGCGGACATAGAATGACCTCGCAATTTATTAGATTACATCCAAATTATCGACGTCGCTGAGAAACCTGGAAATTATTACCGAATGGACTCAAAGTTTGATATCGAGTTTTATATATGAAAAGCATGGATGACGGAAGGCTATACAAACTATATTTGGCTAAAGAGTATCGTTCCGGATCATTCATAATTGTTGTATGTTCGCTTATGCGCATCAGTCAATCCGGTCAAGCATTCGGCGATTTCAATACATTTTCGAAGCTTTGACATCCATGGTTTGACAATTCTGACTGCCGATTCTTTTCCTCTGAGAAAGTAGAGCGCATTACTTTGTTGGTAGACGATGTAATAATGGTTTGTTCTCCGCATTGCTATCATCGTTAAAGCAACGAGTCTGATGGGCGCAGTTTATTAGACTTGGTTCCAACTATACGCATACACCCGACGCATTATTTCATCATTCCGATGCGGCGCGGATGCCGTGAGATTTTACATTAGTAAAACATCGCCATGCACAGGAGAATTTCAAGAAGGCGATGCGAACGAAATTCACGATTCATAAAAAAAATGTATGTTGCGAATACAACAAATCCATTCATTCACATTATGCGATATATCAAGAATATCAAACCGCTGCAGAGTGGTTCTGGCGAAGAGATGTGACAAAGTGACATTATGTCATGATGGAGGTACCATTACGCACATGACAACGAATGCATCATAGTTTCAACGGTGTTTAAAGAGCGCACGGGTTATCAATCCGACTTTGATCACATCAATTTTCTTAATCTGCTGCTTCAACAAAAGACTCCGCTTCCGACTGATCCGGCGAATGATTCTCCCGCGTGTGAAGGCTCACCCAAAGAAATGAGTGAAGCTAGAAGATGCTCGATCCCACACGGAAAATGACCAAAAGTTTTCATAATGTCCTCCATGTTCAAGAAGTGCAAGATCAGTCAGATGAAAAAAGCCTAACTATTGATATATTTCATATGTCATTCGGATGACAACGCCACATAAACCACTGACTACGCTCTCCTTACTACTCTGATGTACGCCATACATAAGTTTCAATTCATGTTATCCCCGATCGCCAAGACGGTTAATGTATTTAGCGGTCGCGACACAAAGAACTTACACCACCAAATGTTAGAAGAGGCTAGACGACGATATACAAACACAAATGACGCGAACATACAAGAATCAAAACAGAATATGTGTAAAAAATTCGATAACAGACTTGTCCACAAAGGCGACATTAGATTTTTTTGTCGATATGTGTTTCTTTTACTCCTCACATCCTCCTTTCTATAATTTGAGAACTTTGCAGACATTTTTCTTTCGGACCTGTCGCACTAATATGTAATTTGTTTTTCTTAGTTTGATCCTCGTTAAGGAATATTTCTTTAAATGCTGTGTTTTGCGCCTATGTGTTTTAATATGTGTGTTTCTTAGTTTGATCACATTTTATATATGTGTTTCTTATGTGTTTTACTCAGTATGTTTCTTGGTTTGATCCTTACTTTTTTTTTTCGGTTTAGTTCATATGAAATAAAATAATCACTTGTACTGTTTAAATGTTTATACATTTAAAATTGACGATTTAACTAAACAAATTTTCGAAATATGGCAACGGAGGAAGGAGCAGTTAAAGCGTCGACGCAGACGCACAAAGGAGCTGTCGATTATGGCCCCACACCGGAGATGCATCCGTGGCGACGCATTAATGCACACCGATATGGTTTGTTGTATTTGTGACATAGTCTGATAATACATACACTTTGTCTTACGCATCTATTCTCGAGCTGCCGCATCTACTTATGATCGGAATAAGTCCATTCATGGATGACCAGAAGTTGGAATAGATTGTGTTTCAGAGATTCTGACTGATCACCACTGCTCAGTTTGGTTGGCTGGGTCACCTAACAACACATTTCATGTTGGTGAGATTGATCCACTCAGCATAGTGATCCTAGTGTTGGATTGACCTCTCGATAGTGTTGGAGAGGTAGGTTTTATGTGGCGGATTATTATGACGGCCGATTGGAGACATCCCACACGTCCTATACCAATCCCATTCCATTTGACGCCTACATTTGATGGGCAAGACGCCGTGACACATGCCATTACGGATTGGACATTCTATAAGGATTCATATTTGGATATGACCGAGTTATGGATGCATGTGTCGAGGATACATCGCTCACCATGGATGCTTCTCATGCCGATACGCCCCGTCGAGTACATCTCGATTTTACCACTATTAGATAGACCTTGTTTAAAGTGTTTAGCATTGGATCAGGTGGCACACTTATATAGAGAGGCAATATGAACAAAGATAAAGCAACATGGCAGAAGATGCACCTCTGGTATGGTCGAGGAGCATTTACATGTTGTACCCATTCAGTACCCTTCCCAATGGAGTTGGAGGATTCGAGTGTTGGTTGCGATGAAAACGGGTTACTTGGAGATGACACTCATGTTAGTGTGTGTGCAGACGAGCTTGAGCGCTGCAGTGAGTATGACCAAGTGCACTTTGATTATTTTTTTTGTAATTCCGTACATAAAATTTACTATATGACTCACAGTGATATGGGAACCTTATGGCATCCGCACTGAGTGGAGATGTCGTTGGCCGGTCGTGAGATATGGTCTCGGGTTCCCATTGATCGTTGGAAACAATTGAGTACCTCCCCCGATCGCGTTTTCAGTTTCGAGCTATCACCTGAGTCGACGTAGATCCATAGATCTTCATTTCGCCGAGTCGATGGAAAAAGGCCGACGCGGTTAGTACCGGCTTACATATTACGGTGGGGAACCATACGATGTCATTGTTCTGTACCCAATTCCTGCAGTTGACCCGGGTGAGTTGGGGCATGAAGTGGTATCGATCTGGCCTCCTTATACATGCTTAGGACTCACCATACCAACCTACTATCCTCGAGAGAGAGAGCGATGGTAAGTCTAAAAAATTTTATGTTATTCAAAAATTTATATGTTTAACGACAACATAATTTCTTTGTCTCCACGAGGAACATATCGTGGACACGCAGGATATATTCGGTTTATTTTGGGAGAGATCTGACACTTATTTTCAGATTCAATCAATACTTATGAGGAGGGAAACTTATATGCATATATCGAGATAGAGAGATGACGAGCTTATCGCCATCTTGTCACAACATGCTTGATTTGATGCGTCCATCGTCCATGCCGGATGTTGGTCCATAACTTACCCAGCACATGTACTCAAAAGGAAGGCATGTTCGGTCCATTTCTCCCGGTGCAGACTCTTCCATGTATCCTCATGATCCGCCTACATGCCGTGATGCGCAAGTTCCCTTCATCGCAGAGAGATGATACCTCTCGATGACACCGAGACACAACGACGGAGATGATGCGGCATCGGCACCACTTATGCGCGATCCCCGCGCACGCGACATTATAGCGAGCGACGACTTCCACCAGCACCGTCATTAGTATTTCTAGATACTCAGTTGTAGATCATATGATAAATGTACGTTGTTCTATATTTACGACCGCATGACACCATTTATCCATGTAACATATTTCCAGGTTTAAGTAAATTGCTTCTTTCAGCGAGTAACAAATATCCTCTTAACCATAAAGCTGTCGATATTTAACTTTAGAGAATTTAGTGATTTTAAATTTTCCAAATTAAAATTTTAATGTAAACATCAAATTTCTTATGCAAGGCCAATAATTTCGGGTTAACGAAAAGTCGGATAATTTCGTGCCGATTCCAACGATACCAAGTTCAATGAATTCGATAACAAACGACTCGATCAAAAATACCATTGGTTAGAATTTTTTTTAATTTAATATTTTCGGCAGGTTTAACGCGACCGTTTATTTCTAAATTTTTTTTAAGCGTGCCTAATCCGCTAATTACGTTTATAATTATGCTTATTTTAAAAATTTTGCCTAACCTTTTTTTGTAATCATGAACTGATGTTTAAGGATTAATATTAGATGACCATATATATATATATTATTTTGGAGTGTTAACATTGAAATCATGTAAATGCAAGTGTATGCTTCCTTAACCATTGTATATTAATCTACAAAATATTTAGAGGCTGTTTGGTTACTTGAAAAAGGAATACAGTGTAAAAGGAATGCAGTGTATTTAGATTACTTTAAGATTATTTGGTTGAAAACTCGACAAATATATGAGTTTGTTTTTTTTGCTTGGTAAAATAAATATAATATAAAGTATTGTGAGTAAGCGGCGCGGCCGGCATAATGATCATAACACTTTATACTTGGCCGTGTTGGGCAAATTTCAAATACATTAAAAATGACCTTTGTAATGTATTCTAAATACATTACATTAACTTGAAAATTTACTTTGCACCATGCCAAATACCAAAAAAATTAAAACATGTGTTTATTTTACTTTACACCCAAAATTCAAGCAACCAAACAACCCTTTAATAACTTCATTTGCATGTGATTGGTAATATGATCATCTCTAATGATCCTGATTTTTTAGGGGAACAATGTTATGGAAGATTGTATGTAATGTATATTAGATGATAGAAATATTCTCTATGAACTCAAGCTCGATATAATATGCTGTAGTGTAGTGGTTATGTTGGATTGGTGTGACAGTAAATTGCTTACAAAGTAAATCCAAGAAGGGAATAAGGAAGAAATGATTATCAACTAGCGCAAATCATCGGATCTCCATCAAATTGGTGCCAGATCAATCGCTTTCTACTTCAACAAGTAAAATAGATGTATTGACAAACACAAGTAAAATAGTTAGAATATTAATTAGAATTATTAAATGAACGAGAGAATGTATTTCATGGATTATTGGATGCTAAGCATCCAATTAGGTGTCGATCAAATTCCTCCAACCTTCCTAAAAACCAGACAGACACATCCCATAACTACCATGAAGAACACAATGCTTAAAACCAATGATGCAATTCAATAGTTTATGGATAATCCACTGCAAGATAACATACATTAATAGTCGCAGATTATTATAAAGGTAGAAGTAAGAAAACAAACCTTTCAACTTGAATTAAATCGCATAAGATGCCAAAAACTTGCAATTTCAAGTAAAAGAATTTTTTGTGGTGCTTAATGATAACATACCACTTCTGGGCTTGACCTTTCCAGTCCGCTCCCCATTCCTTATTCAATTTCTCTCTCACTTCAAGAGGAAAATCATAGGTCAACCAATAAGGAACCTGTAACAATTTGAATAGCACAGAAGCTTGTCAGTTCTCATCACTCGCCGACATGTACTAAAGAGCTGAAAGATGGAATCATCAAAATTTCAAATATGTAATTGTAGCCAAGACCAAAATAGTGAGCACCATGATTCAGTATTAAATCCACAATGAAAGACAAAATGCACTTGATTGTAGCTTTTGGGGAATGATGCTGATCAGAAAACACCAGTGGTGTTATGTAGAACAGGACCTTTATTTTTATTTTTTTTTCTTTTGGAATGGATTTCCTAGGGCTTTTTCCACAGGATCCCTATTGAGAACCGGAAAATGAGAAGCCTATCAGATATTCATTAAAGCCCTACATCAGCATAGCATTGCAATACCATGCAGATTATGTGTACACAAATGATCTATATGTTGACCAACATTACGACATCTTTAAAGTTTAATATCAAACCTCAGCAACTATCTCTGCAGATGAAACGCCAGTTTCTTCCATCAGTTCTCTAATTGCGGCATCCTTAGGATCTTCTCCTTCATTAACACCACCCTATAAGTGCATTTAGAACAATAACAACCATGGATTAAAAATCAGGCACAAGCACAGCACATCTGCAAAATCCAAAACGTCTTGAACAAAAATATTCTGCACTTCTAAAAGATTAAAAGCAGACCATCGATCAGCAGGAGTTCAGCTTTTTTCTTTTACAATTGACATTAGCAAAATGAATAAAATAATCTAATAATAGAAAAGATGAATTTCAAGGTCATTCTATTCCAACCGTATCACCCAAGTTGTGGGTCCGCTGGCTGAGAGTGGCACACATGTTTCAAGACCACTCAAAAACAAAAAAAGTAAATTTATGGTATGCAAAAGTTCGATGGTAAGATCAAGAAATAATTCAATATTAAGGTAGTCCCTCATCTAATAAAGAAGCATACCTAAAGAATAATTAAAGAAGTGAACAACCTATCTGAGAATTGACTTCAAAATTACACCACATAAGGGGAAAAAAACAAAGCAAAATTACTTCCTCGTCATACTTTACCACCTCCCCTTCCCCAACTAAAATCGTTTTCAAATTAAAGTATAAATCAAGTTCAACTGAAAGAGCTGAACAACAAAAATGTAATAATAAATATAATAATAAACAAAATTAAGCATTACTTCCCCATCTTACCCCTACCTTCCCACCTGGCAAATCCTTCTTTGACTAAACAAAGTAAGATTTTTATTGAAAACATGTGAAGTTACATGTAGGCAAAGATCTAAAAAGAACAAACACCAGGTAAGAAAAAAAAAACTCTTGATGCAAAGACAAAATACATTAATACATAGCAATCATGATGATTAAGGTAGATACATTAAATCTCAAAAAATGGGTATGTTCAGATTTAACAAAAATGTATCCATGTGAAGTAAGAATATTGAAAAAGACAATTCAAGAAGGAAGCCAACACCGCCAACAACAAGCAAATTAATAGAAAATGTTGTAATTTGAGTTAATTACGTAGAGCATCTGAAGCATATGAGAAATCTTGAAGGACACCAAATCATCTAGCATAAGGTAGACCTGCCGAAGCATATGAAAACAAAAATAAAGCAAGGGACACCTCACAACAGAAGTAGCAGAAAGCAAATAATCCAAGACCAAAAATGACAGTAGCTACAAATGGGAAGGATCCCCAAAATAATCGGATTAGCTTAGAAAAAAATCTAGTGCATCTAATTAACTTAAACAATTCTTATTCTTCCTACAACCAAAAAAAAACTGATCTGATGAGCTCGGAGAAAGATCAAATGCATTTATTTACATTAGAAATTTTTTTATTCTTCCACCTACCTATGACCCTTAGAGCCATCTTCATTACAAGTATTACTCAAACATTCAGCTATAAATAAACCAACATATTTTTCTCATATACACAATTAACGAATGGTGATCAAACTGATTAAACTCATCAGGAGATTAACATTAGGACAATTATTATAAGCACAAAAACATTCACTATCAAGGCCGTTGCCTACAATAGCAACTATTTATCGATCCAAGGAGCCCCTAACAAGCACAAAAGAAGTATGGAAAGTGATATAAACCAAGTTTGTAGTTAAGTCAAAGAATGAATAACCAACAGGAATCAAGAAGAACCAACTAGGATAACACAAAAGGAGCCAATTACATCTTACTAGAGATATCCATAGCCATTGTCTTGGCCTCCTTTGGTTAATCCAAAAAAAAAAAAACATTTTAAGGAACTAAGGTGCATTTGAGGCAACAGTTGCAGTGAGTTGCACTGCAAAAACACACAACAATGTCATTTGGAAACTATATTCTAGCTACATTTTGGAGAATTTGTAGTGAAAAAATTGTGTTTTTCAATTTAACCTCGTAGAGTGCAATGGCTATCATAAAGCTGCAGTCTAACTTTTTTAAATTAAAAAAAATGTGATACCCACCGCATCTTTTAGACAGTAGCTCCATTACTATTTTTTTAGACCGTTGCAGATGCCCCAAACCGATCCTAAATAATTGATATTAGTGGCAATATAGTCAATCAACATCACAACCAACTTCTGAAGAGACAATTCTCAAAGCCAACTTCTTAAGTAGAGTCATTTCCACCCGGGTAAACATGCTCTAATAGCATACTAAAGTACTCCATCCATATGTCACCATGACATGGTTTTGGATTATTTTCACCTTCAAATAATACTCAAAATGTGCAACATGATTACCATCAAGTCATGTTCAAGATGGAAGCATGAGTGGTTAACATGCCCAAACATTGTGTAATGCATACAAAGCATTGTAATCCCCTAAAAAACATTTCCTTATGATAATCATTAATAACAAAGCCAACTTAAATAACATTATCACGTTGGGTGGAAATGCCCATTGTAGCCAATACTAGTGTCATAGATGGTATTAAAGGGATGCCCACCTCAACCAAATATGAAGCCTTAGATGATCTATTAAAGGGATGTCATAGTAGAATTCACTTTCATTATATGTATGAATATAAAGCACAAGAAAAAAGCATTTCATGATTAATAACATAAACATGAAAATTTATGAAGAAACTTCAAACCAAACTTATGAAAGATTGCCCATTTAAAATCCTTAGAAGAAATTCATAGAAATAATACAACCTTAAAAAAATGGTGAAAATCCAAAAGAATGCATGAAAATTTGATTCATCTAAACCAACCACATGTACACCATCATTATGACTAATTTGAATCAACATAAGCCTAAATGTGCTACATCAGAAAGAGTCTTTTTTCAAAAGAGCCATTCAAAGGGAGCTCTTAAGAACACCCCTTGAGAACTCCTTTTAGGAATGCCTATCAAGAACTTTTCTTGAGCATGCCTCTTAGAAAATTCCTTTCAAAAAGTTTGCTTAGTCGTCTTGACAACATCTGTTTCATCAAACAATCCTTCAAATCAATGAATCTTCTTAAGCACATCTTTGGCTCAAGCTCCAACAAGCATTTATTAAAATCTCATCAAATCCGCCACAGCAAATCACACAATGAGTACTCACATTTATTATGGAGCATTGCAACTAAAGCACACTCGAGGGCCTCATACACTAATTGTTGAAGTATTTCCAATACCTCAAAGCATATCTCACTCGCCTCTTATCCTTAGATGTTCTCAAGCCAAAGAAGATCTACTCCTCTACCTAGAAGTAGATGTCAATATCATCGACTTAGTGCTTGCCTGTGAAGAGAACTGCTAATAACATCCTATCCACCAGCTCAGTAGAATTCTTACAGAGCTGAGCTCAACTATCCCAATATTGAGAAGCCTACCCCTTCTTAGTTTCCATGACATGGAAGTTAAAAGCATAATTCTCAACTATTAGAATCCCTAGAAACAATGTCGAGGGCAGAGGCCCCTACGACTTGAACTTTCTCCACCTAGGTTCCTATTTCCTTATTAATCTCCTTCAACTCTTCCTTAGCATCACTGCCAATCTTCTCCCCCTTTGGCTTGTCCCCCTCAAGGGGAGGCTCAACTTAGTGAGATCTCTCCTACTTCATTAATTTCTCCTAAACCCTAACAAATCCAACAAAGGTGGTCTCTCCTAGCAAAATTTCAACAACTTCTTCCAAATGAGGACCTCATTGGCTCTAACATCTCCATCCTCCAAGATAACTTCAATCTGTCCAGATCCTTAAGCTCCATATTATGGCCCACAGTTGCATGACCTTGAGATAAACATTGTTCGTTGATAGAAATGTTAAAGATGTAACGATGGCATCGTCCTTCACATCATCATGCTTCTATACTCTTTATCACTTGAAAATTGCTTATTTTGAGTGTTTCATGGTGGCTCAAAATAGGAGAAGCTACAAGTGCATGCTAAGATTTGAAAAGCTTAAGAATAAAGGCGGACAATTTGAAGCCCATGTATTACACTCAAAGATTTGATGCAATCTACGCAAACCATATTTCCACAATTTTATGATTGATTTGAACTTGACAATATTGCTACCTCACTATATTGACAAAAATCTTTTCCAAGAAGGTACATTTCAAAGGGCAACCTTGGGAATTCTTATCATGAGCACCTTCCAAGATTTTTTCTCAGAAGCATCTCTCAAAAATTCTTCTCAAAAACACCACTCATGAATTCTTCTTAAGATCATCTCTCAAAAAATTTTCCTAGAGAAATCTTCTTAATAATCTAAACAACCTCTACTACATCCAACAACTCTTCCCAAGTCATAAATCTTCTTGAACAAACCTCCAAATTAATTTTCAGCAGTATTTATTAAATATTCCACCATAACCAAAACCTCAAACCATGTAACGAACATTTGCATTTATTGTTGAGCATTGCTATCAATGCAAAATTAGTAGCTCCATGTCATGCATTAACTGTCAGCGTATGGAACGCACAACTTCACCAATGCACCTTGCACTCATAAAGGATCCTGACATGTTAGAGATCCCACATTTATTTATTGTTGTTGCTGTTGTTGGCTTGCTCTGGGATGCATGCACCATCAATTTCCCATCTCCTCCATTTGTGTTGTTACATCATACACCCTATCCAAAACTTTTGATTGAACACTCATTCATATATTGATGAACACAAATCCCACTGCTCCCTCATTAAAGCAGTACAAAATCTATCTATCATGGCCATGCAAGCTCCTCCATTAACATCACTCGCCAAGCTATAAACCAATGCACTCAAAGCTGCTAAAAATACGTTATCAATAAAATTGATTAAGGGTTGCATGCAACCTTAAGTCACACCACTAGCCACTCAATAAGCTATTGATCTAACTCACCTACCATCTTTGATGCAAGAGACAAGCTGGTTTTCACAATCATGAACAAGGATCCAGACCTTTCACTTCACCTCGAGCCTCAAAACAAGGTTGGTGGCTTCATTGATAACTACTTCAAAGGTCATCAAAATTCTCTATCAAACCTTCAACATTTGCCAAAAGACACATCCCTCCAATATCCTCTTCTCTTCTCTTCATCCCACCTTATGTCATTAATGTAATTTGTTTTTTCATCAAGGATGTAATTTCACCTAGTTGTATTTTACCCCTCTTTCATTCCTTGCTTATTAGTACTTTAGAGAAAGCTCTCTAAATACTTTATAACACCTGCACTACACTTAGATAACACCATAGTGTATACTCCAACATAGATCTACAGACTGAATCACTATAAATAATTGTCTCATCATCTTATGTTTTGTTTTTTATGTATCTTCTTATTGAATAACTACAACGTAATATTTTCTCTCCTTCAATCATCCAAACCACTAAACAATGTGTGCAACTGTTATCGGTTTTCAAATTTGTTAAACCTTTTAAATAACCGAAACATCCGCTTAATCCACAAACCAAACCAAATTTTTTCGATTTTGGGGTTTAGAATTTAAAAATATAATTACTATAATAATTATTAATCAAAGAATTACATCATTTATCAAATCATTTCATACAAATTAAATAACTTCAAATGAAACTAATAATATACAAATTTATCATTGAAATTACTTTTGAGAGAAATTTTCTAAAAAAATGAAAAAAATTGATTTTTAGCTATTTTGGTTTAATCGCTTTAATCGGATTAAGATAATACAAAACCAACAAAACCAAAACCGAATTTTACCAAATCCAAAACTGAAATCCAAAAAAATTTATAAAACCATCCAATTAAAAAATTGTTTGGATGGTCTATTTTCGAATCAAAAAATGCACACCCCACTAAACATCTATCTTCTCTTTATTCCCTCAAGAAAGCAAAGTTTTATGCTAGCACCACATTAGATTATAGATGAAAAAAATTTCAGGTAATATACATGGTGCATTACAATTTATTCCTTTGTTAGCAATCTTCGATAATGTGATGAGCTCTTCAATTGTCAGAGTACAACCCTCATGGCCCCCTTTGGCCTATGCATTCACTATTGGGGCACAAAGGCCCAAATCCATGAGCTTGATTCCTAACTTCATCCCTCTTGGAAACACTGCCAATTTAGCAACGATATCTCCCCAAACAAGTCCAACTATAAGTCATAAACAAATTTAAAGCCAAGGAGCAAATAGAGGCCATGTTCTAACAATCAGAGAACTCATCACACCACCAAAAAAAGATCATTATCAAGAGATATGTAACTCGTATATTCAAAAAGAACTTGTAGTGTTTACATGAAGATATAATGTATTAGAGATTTACTTAAATGTGATAAAGAGAGTGGGCGATAGCACAGTCAATTGAGAAACCTTTGTTTCTTCTCATATTCCACTTAATAAAATATTATATTAAAGCAAATCTACAGCCTACATGTTGGAGCCTAAGACCTGTAACGTAACCATTCACCCTTGGTACAAACACCAAGCCAATATTTCCACATAGACAATTACCTTACAGTCGTAATGAAGATGCCAAATAGCCATCTCCATTTGAGACCAAATATAATTTTAGAACTAAGATAAAGACAGATAAAAACTGGAAAATTCCCATATAAAACATAATTAGGGAATGATAAAAGACTTGGGCCAGCAGAAAATAATCAACACCTGAGGCATTTGCCAAGCGCCAGGGATATCAAGCCGTGAAGCGGTAAAGATCTGCACATAAACATTTGCCACAATTAGATTGAATTTTAAAAATAAAGTGAGATAATTGAGCGGTGGAAAACCTAGCGACAGTCCTACGACCTTCTTGGACGAATTTATGAGACATATACCAACGTTCTTTCGGTAACCCGGGGGAGGTGCTTCCATGGAAAAGCGGAAGCGAAGCTGCAATCGCTTCTGTGGAGGCAGTTGCACGCCTGTTGAGTTCGCAAACGGAGGAGGATTGATCGGCAAGGGGAGCACGTATTTACTCAGAGTGGGATAACTGGGCAGACGGAATGGCAAGGGACGACACAAATAGATCATCGAACCTTTAAACATCTTTTTATGGTGCTTGCTCAAATTATGCAGGACGCCATCACCATTCTCTCTTCTTTACCAATTACCATCTACTCCATCTCTACATGATTTCATTTCATGATTAGAAGATCTCTTTCTCTACTTCATTATTAGTCCACCACTAATTGAAATGCTGATGTCATAATATTTTTAAATAAATAGTATTTTTATATTTGTGCAATAAAATTTAATTCATTTCAACTTTAAGTGATAATAATAATAATATATTTCTTTAAAATAATGGTAATATAAAAATTCTCAAAATATAAAATTTCTTATAAATTAATTATGTTTATATTCTTTTAATAAATAAATGATAAAAAATAATATGCATCATTTTTTTACTTATACCTTGATAATCAATTTTGTCATATTAATTACTACTTGTAAGATATTACAAAATATTATCATACTAATAAATTACATTTTTTATAGATTAATATCATAACTTTTTTATTCTTCAGGAGCATTTCTGAACTTTAAAAGAAAAATGAATTATAAAATTTAGAAAAATAAAAATAATATTAATAATAGAAGCCTTTGATCAATATTTATCGATGATTTAAGAATAGCCTATCATTTAATTTTGATGGTGCACAAAATTATTAATTCAATATTTTCGGATAAAAAATATTACATAAATCTGAATTTTAAATGAAGTCGACCGTCCATCTATAATGAAAATCCAGAACGTAAGGCTTGCATTTGTCCGCTATGGATGGCTCCCCAGCAACAACACTGTACTGCCCGATATTCTAACGCACTATCTCCTCTCTTCTTCTTCTTCTTCTTCTTCTTCTTTCAAGCATGGTAGCAGCAACAGCTCTTCACTTCTCTCCGGTTTCAGTTGTAGGAGTCCACCGGCAGAGCCGATCTCTTCTGCTTCGTCATCTCAGCATTATATTCTCGGTAAATTCTTGCGTCGGTTATCTCTCCTTTTTTCGTTTTTTAAATAATCTATGGTTGTGTGGCTTAAAGATGAGTGAAGAAAATGAGACGAAATTCAACCAATTTGGAGTTTGATTATGAATATGCAGCCATTGATTTGAGTTTTTTAACCATTTTTTTTTCCTTTCGTTTCATTCAAATTCACAGCATAACGCATCCTATATTACATCGTCGAGTAATTACTAAATGGGGAAAAATCAATTCGGGAACTGTCCAAAATATTATGCTCGTTTCTTCAAGTTAATTTCTTTTTTTTTTCTTTTTGGCTGTGTTGAAGATCTAAAATCCAAAGGGGAAATAACATAAACAAAAACATAAGAGTTTAGTGCGGTTTAGCAGTTTGCTTATATTCACAGGAGTCAGTAAACTCATTATAAACTTGGAGAAAAAAAAATGCTCGGAACGTTTTCCTAGGATCTTCACACATATACGGAAGCTTCTATAAGCTTGAAGGGTTACTTGCAGGAGGATCCATAAATGAGTATTACGTTGAGTTTATACAGGAAAGAGTTCATTCACTATTCTATTTTCCTAACCACCATGCATTACTACTGTGGTGTCCTCAATCGTAAACTTTTGTAGCAGCCTCAAATGTAGACTTTTTGACAGCTTCTAATGAAGATTTTTGTGGTAGCCTTCCATGAGTACTTTCATAGTAAGAAGTGAGCCATAATTTTTAACAATTTTTTACTTTGACGAGATTCGATAAGATGATGTTGTGCTCTTAAGTGCAAGAAACTCAAGAGAGATTGATCAATTCAACTGAACCATATTTCATAATTACTTCCCATGTTAGCCTTCCCTAGCTATATTTTTTCTCTTCTTCGCATTTGATTGCATGTTTCTATGTGCAAGTAGTGAAGGTGAAAGTGAAATATTTCTGTATCTTATTGGTAATTACCCTTTTTATATATATCTAGTATTTTGTACTTCATTACATGAATCTATGCATTTTTTTTAACTGCGAATTTTCAGTTCTGGTTCAGGATCGATTTGACTTCCATCAGTCTGGGCAGTTATGCTTGCACCGAAAAAATACAGATTATGTGTTGAGAACTAATGTTAAGTTGGAGGATGGAGTGGATGATGAAGCCTGTGAGCTTGTCAATGGTACTGAACTTTTGATAGGGGAAAGTGGGGACAGTATTCGTGCTTATTTATTTAAGGCTGTTAAGAATAATAATGGGACAGGTTTGCTACTTCTGTCTGATATTTTTGGGTTTGAAGATTCATCCACAAGGGATTTTGCTTATCGGATCGCATGCAATGGTTACAAGTATGCTCTTATGGCCATATAGTGTTTTAATGCATCGTCACTTTCATTTAGTGCATAATTCCTTCTTTGTTTGCTATGACGCATGAGAAATATAGTTAGGTTTAAACTCTCAGGTGATTTTCTGCATCCATTTGGTCTTATAACGATATTCATACATGGCTATATGACGCCTTATTGGATAAGTAGAAAGTTCTTTTAGCATCACGGCTTGATAGTTTTAAACATATTTGTAAGGCTCCCTGATGTTATTTAAGTGGCATATATGTGAAGTAACATGCATGGTGAACTTTTCTTCAACAAGTCTCTATTCATAATTCTTTGATGGCTTGATGGGTCAAACACATTTGTAAGGTTACCTGATGTTATTAAGTGACAAATTTATGAAGTATAAACATATGTGTGGTGAGCTTTTCTTCAATAAGTCTCTTCTCATAATTTTTACATGCACTTTTTTCATATAGTTTCCTTTTTGACCTAACAACAAAGGCAAATTCATTATTTTATGTTTCTGTATATTTTTTTTGCATTTTTAATCTATAATTATTTCTTTTTTAAAGGCTACATGAGTAATCATGTATTACATTAAACACAACTGGCAGAGCCTTTGGAACTGTTTGCTTAAGTAGAATAGCTGTGTATCTTAACAACTTTCTTGGAGGACTTCTTTTACTTGTACCATTTATAATTAACTTACTTATAATTTCCAACTAATGGGGATGTGCTTATCAGCCATTACCATCTTGAATTACTACTAGTCTATGTTTCTATTGTAGACTCCATCACAATGCAAGCTCCTATTTCTTTTTTGTTCCAACATTAATTTCTATATTTTTTTCACATTTCAATCAAGTTGCTAAATGAGATCCCTATAATTGTCTAATCAGTGATCTAACATTGTTGATGTTTTGATGAAAGGCTTTTAGATTTTGACCTTTTTATGTGAAAGTCATGCAAACAATGTGCTATAGTGATCCTCTTCTAACCACCATTATGCTTTTTTAATTTTAATTTACCTCAAAAGAAAGGAGTTATACTTATGGTTGTTTGTTTGGTTAAGATGGCAGCTCAAAAGATCAGTGTTGTTATTTTGTACATAAACGATGTAGTTATTGATGTCTCTGATATTTTACCAAAATTGTGTGAAACTTAAGGCACATGAAACATTGGTCTTACTAAATTAATGCAAATTTTTTTGTTATTATTTAATAAATTTTAATTGTTTTATGGCTTGTAAAATGATCTTAAATCTTTTTATTTTCGTTGTTTCATTTTCTCATCTATAGTGGTAATATCAAAATCATTGTCTTGTATCTTGTGGTTGATATTTTCTTTAATGATTGCTAATGTTTAGCAATCATTGAAGGTCTCCTAATCATCTTCGAGCAGAAACAATGGGACCTGATATGTTAGCATGTCCTGAGCAGGATCCATCTTGGTAATCATTTTGAAGGGAGTAAGTTGGATCATTTTGTGGGCTCCGAAAATTTATCACCGACCTCTCAATGAAGAGAGTATGATTTATATGTCGGTGTAATTTTCAGAAGGCAGATGAGATAGTAGATAAGACACTACCCGAAGATTTCGTTCTCATTTTATGAGGACTTTAGATCTCGTTCAGTTTCTATAGCCGCATCTATAGTTAATTACCTCTTAATATTAAAAGAACTTTCGATTAAAGATCGTTAGATCATATGTGATAGTAGCGGACATGAGAGTTTAAAATTTGAGATTATGAAATTCATCATTTTAACTTAAAGCGGATGGTTGAGGAATGATAGCGTGTCGTCTAGATCCTAGTTACGTCATCCAGGGATGGTGTCTACTCTTAGTGGAGAAGGTAGTCGGCACCCAGAAGGATCGCCTCGGCGATCGTGGATTATGTTGTCCAAATAATCCTTTATAATGAGGGGTGGTGTTTGAGAGGCAATCTTAAGTCTACCTACCGAGAGGTTTTTTTGTCTATCAGTGTACCTTATGATTCCCTCAAAGGTATTGATATCTGAGCATACATCGTGATCGTAATATAATGGTATCATTTGGCGGATCATCGGAGGACTCTGTCAAATACATCATATATGGGCCTCTTAGCCTGCCTTGATCGGAGACGTGGTAGCGTCCCTTGCGTGAGATTTATTGAGAGTGGACATAGTAAAATATTTGATTTTACATTTGCTCGTTTGTGATATAGAGTTTTCTTAATTTATCATCTTTAACAAACTATTGCGGAAGATGGATTGAGTTAGATTTTGTTTAAGTTTTTAAAGATTAAATTTCATTTAACCATTAATAGCTTAGTGATATATTAGATTTCACATTTGGATTGATACTCAATTTAAGTTATTTTAACCTGAAATTAAAATCACATTTTGATGAAAGTATCCCCTTCGGTTGAAATCTCAATTCAACACAGTCATCATCGGAGTTTATGAGTTTGTTTGATCATTTAACTTATTATTTGAATCTTTAATTTCTATTAGTTTAATAATAGAGGATCAGATCTAAATATACGTAAAACTACCGGATATTTTAATAAATTGAATTCTTATAATAATTGAATTTTTAAATTTTGTTAACGACTTGTCTTGAGACCAAACAACCCAATGACGTTAAAATACTTGAATCTAAACATTGTGTGCGCATGCGTGTTTAATAATTTAGAAAATTTTATTTTAAATTATGAGATTAATTTCATATTTATTTCATCTCTTAGCGCATGACCCATACATTAAAATTTGCACTTTTAAATCTACGTAAGCGTATACGGATATTTTACTATATAATTTCATCTAATTAATGAAATCATTAATTTTAAAAATCATAATTAGAATTAAATTTCTTAATTTTTAGATTGAAAAAACTTCATAATTCATAGAGAATTTAATTTAGCATCGTCTTCTATCTGCTTGTACAAAGAATTGTAGATCTTGTGGCGTAGAAGACGTTTTCAATTATTCTAATATCTTATTAGATCCTTTAGAATAACATTAATTGCTTTCTTTTATTTAAAGTTGATTAGTCTTTGAATATTGATAATTTCATTTATATCTATTGAAATTCAAAATTAAATTATTATATTGAACTTCTTCAAATTCAAGTATTTAATAAGGCGAATAATATGCTTCAAAGATTTTCCAAAATTCATTGATTATGTTAATTAGTCATTTGATCTCGAAAATCTCTTATTCCTTGATTTTCTCCAATTCATTTGGGTGAATTATGATTTAAAAATTATATTCTAATTCCAAGAAGATTTTTTGTCTTTCTAATTGGATATTGGTTAGATCATCTTAAATCAATTGAGCAGATATTGAAGTGTTAAATTTATATTTCGCAAAATATTCAATTCATTTCAAATTCAAAATTGAGTTCATCATCTTTCTTTATTTGAAATATAATCTTCAAATTTCAAATTTCGTTTATAATTCAAAATTCAATTTGATATCAATTTATTTTAGCGAAAGCGGTCTTATTTATTTAACTTGAATTTTATTTGCAGTATGAATTTTAGATAAAATTTACGATTTCTATAAGATCATCCGTGAGAATTTACGTCTATTTTAAAACTACTGGTATCTTCTATTAAGCGTGTGGACGTTGTCTTCTTGACATCGGTCAGTCTTATAATAAATAGCGCATTGAGTATTGGTGGGATCTTGATCAGCACCTGCATAATATATATAATTCACATGAATTTAAATTTAAAGACATTTATAGAGGTGTCACATGGGTGTCGCGTTTGTTTTGACACGTGCATCCATTAAAATGAGTGGTGTCTTTGACACCTAGTCGTCTCTTTTCACTCCTATACGCATAAAAAAAGCGCATATACAAATTTTTTTATACACTCCTTTACATTTACACTGAGCAACAATGATAACTTGCACGTCCACATAACTGATTTGCAACTTCACAGCAATAACCCTTAAATCGAATTTTCTTTTATCCTTAAAGAAATGAACTACGAAGAAAACCGATTAGGAGTTCGGTTTAGATATGAGAAGCAAGATGGTTTCAATTTAGCCAGAATCAATGAAGAAGAATTGTAGGATAAGAGTTGGGTAAGAAAAGAAATGAACTCGATTTCTTAAGCTACCAAAAGTGTATGCGGGAAAAGCTAAGAGAATGATGTAGAGTTAAGGAGATCAGAGGCAAACTATTGAGCAGGGGACTTGAATGAAACTGGTGGATGTTTCGGTTTACATGCTACGAATGAATGGGAGTGGCGGAATTTTAACCTTAGGCGGAGAATTGTCCATTCAGCTTGCAATAGTGATGGAGAGAGAGAGGATTTTCTTGTCTAAGTCATTGGAATCAAGATGATCAAAGATCAGGAAGAGTTCCTCGGAAAGGGCATCAAAGAGGTTCGGCTTGGGATCTTCAGAGAATCGATGCTTCTTCAAAGGGCGAGGAGAGGAATTACCTTGTGCGGGTAAGGTTTTTTTTCTTTGCGGCTGAGGGAGATGGAGCTGCGAGGGGAAAGGAGAAGAGGGCAAAGCCAACCACGAAGAAGTGCAGGCGTGGGAAGGGAATGAGAGCCTTTCGGTTCTTTGTGGTTGAGGGAGAAGAAAAAAAACCGAGCGAATGCTTGCCGATCGAGAGTCTACGAGCGGCTTCGTTTCCTTCGGATAGAGGGAAATCGGGGGAGATCGGCGGTTGGAGGAGATGATCGAAGAGGAGGGAGTTACCTTCGGTTGAGGGAGACGGGATGAAGAGTCTCTGTGAGTCTTCGGTTTCCTGCAGTTGAGGGAAAATCGAACGAGAGAGTGGGATCTTACCTTGCAGTTGAGGGAACGAACCAAAGGAGACGGAAGAAGGCGGGATCAGTTGAGAAAAATGAACGAGCGAGTGGGGCTTCGTGCAGTTTTAGGGAAACTGAACGAGAGCGGGAGCAGCTTTTTTTTTTCTTCTTCTTTCAGGATGAAACAACCGAGGGTCAACACATTTGATATTGATTTATCCATTAATTAGTCTTGCAGAGCCTAAACTAACTAAGTTGATAAACTTCTTTTTTTTTTCCTTTACATTATACTTGAGCAACCATGTTAAGACCATTTTTTTTCTTTTTTTTATTAATTTAGTAGTATTTTGATATAATCTAAAACCATGACTTGTACAAAAAAATAATTTTCTGCTTTTGATTACTTTACAGTTATGACACTAGTATCTTGATAACAACAACTTCAAGCCTTTTACATCTATCATTGATATGTCATTGTTGATGCAGATTTCATAATTTTAAATTGTATCCATTTTTATATCATGCTTTCAGTGTTCTCGTCCCTGATTTGTTTCATGGGGATCCGTGGAAGAAATGGCAGCCTGCAACTGAACTTGAACACTGGCTTGCTAGACATCGCCCTGAAAGGGTAGCTAAAGACATTGAATTATCGACCAAGTGGATGATTGATGAATTCACTGCTGCAGGGATATCCAAGAAGCTTGGTGTTATTGGATTTTGTTTTGGTGGTGAACGTCTAATAGAAACATTAGCTAAGGACAATCATTTTGGAACTGGTGTTTGCTTTTATGGGATGAGAATCAACACCTCCTTAGCTGAAGATATAAATGTTCCAATCCTGTTTATCTGCGGAGACAGCGACCCTCTTTGCTCAGTCACTTTAGTATCAGAGATGGAGAAGATGATCAAGGGTTCTAGAGCTGTAGTCTATTCAGGGAGGGTCATGGATTTGCTCATCGCCCAGAAACTCCGGAAGAAGATAGAGATGCTGAGGATGCCTTCAATGTCTTGAGAAATTGGCTGAAAGATCGCTTGATTTTGGATGAGGATAATGCTGTAGTAAGCAACCAGTTTGCTTAACTATTTGTCTTCTTACGTGTACTGTATTTAGTTTGTGATTGTTTGTGTGGATTCTCTTTTTCGTCATATTTTGTATGTCTTTGAAAATGAAATGGCTATTAGAATAATGGATGAAGCTTGTAATGAGATTTAAGCTATGCTGATTATGTTTTGAAGATCTATTTGGCTGAGCAATCTTAATGAAAACTAGAGAGATAAATTATAGATGTCGGAGCCTAAAAGGGATATAGTGGAAGGCAAATTGAAATCGATGTTGAGAGTGCTAAATATAAAGTGATAAGAGGACCAAGAGAGTATAAGAATATATTATTCTAATAAAAATCAGAGATACTTTCAAAATATTTAAAGAAAATTAGAAAGGCTAGAGTGTATGTGAGAAAGCTATTACTTTCATTTTCATCTCATAAAATATCAAAAACTAATATGTAAGGATATCTCATGTACTTCTCGCATGTTAAAAATATGAAGCGCAATTAAAATATATCTTAAACTTTAATATAAAAGATCTAAAGGTTGTGCTTATCTTGCATGGAAGAGTGTGATGATCACCTGCAATATAAAAAATGTATACATTCTTTTAACTGTTTTAATAAAAAATGACAATTTTATTTTTATGATTTTGAATAAATTTAATTATAAGCTCAGATGGGATTCATTAAAATTAACTTTTTAATGAAATAAAATTAAATAGATTTTTTTAAGATGATATGCCATTTCAACCATATAAATTATTAAAAATATTTTAAAAATTCTAGAAATATGAAAAGTATTATACATTTTCAAATGTAATTATTTTTATTATATTTTATTTTTGTTTACAATAATCCATCTTTTTTAGGCCCATTAGGTCACCTCGGTGAAGATATTCTCGATATCTTTTACTATCCAATCCACTCACGACTGGCAGGAGATGCTTTCTCTGCCGCGGCTCATCTCTGCTCCCTTCACTGCTCCTGAATTGCTTCGGCCCGTTTCGATCGGTCGCCTGGCCATTTCGAAAAATGCTATTGTGATCGCCGGGTCTTCGTCGAGAGGCCGCCGAATGGTCGTTAGAATGAGAGTTTTTGATCGGACAAATGTGGCGGATATGGTCGGAGTCGATCGTTTTGGGTTAGGTGATGTAGTTGAAGACAATGGTGGTGGGGAAGCGGAGACGATTTTGAGGAAGGAGTGGCCATCGGGGGGCTTCGAAGCCACTCTGAATCGATTGGTACATTTTCTTGTTGGAGTTTATTCTAATCCAAGCTATTCTTTTTGTTGAAAATTAGGTTCAAATTTAAAATATATAATGCATGTGAAATAATAGGGATTTGCGCCAGGGGGAATGACTTCATAAATACTTTCAATAACAAGAAATATGAAATTGGAACATATAAATTTAATTTGATTGTGAAGTTACATTAAAGCAATGAAAAAACATGTATGTTTTTAGTATTTCTATAAAAAAGAATTCAAGGTAATGATCAGAAAGCCATAGCAATTGAGAGCAAAATGTTCTTCTGGTTTTGTATTTGAGAGGAAATTTTTGAGGTAGAATTGGACATTCTACCGGTTGAAATCAAGACTATATTTGAAGCTTGGGTAGTTTTTAGCTTAAAAGTTTGCGAAGTATATTAACAGACGTCTATAATTGTAAGATAGATTATTAGTACTAGTTTCCTCTTTGTCATTTCATCACATAGAATTTTAGGCAAATTTATGTAACATCTACGATTTTTTTTCCAGCCTCTGATTAAAAGAAGAAGGCTGGGCACAATAATGACTAGCGTCAAGTTCCAGGGAACAGAATATATTGGAGTATTTATTTTAATTGATGAGCACAAACATGTGAACTCTTCCAGCAAGATATTTAGGATGTTGGATCCTAGTTTGCCCATGAACGACATCAAATCTAACGAGCGAGACTAGCTTGGTGAGGTTTGATGAAAGAAGAGTAAGAAAGGGATTAGAGTATTCTGGCGAGTATAGAGGATCTTAGAGAAACTAGAAGAGGTTTTTTATTGACCACTCAAGACAATACAGAATAAAAAGCTTAGCTCTTCAAAGAAAATATGGTAAAAAAGGTCCTATTAGCAAATCCCAAAATGTTTTCAACCTCTTATTTATTGTGTCGAAAAGCTACATGAACAACCACTCCACAACTAAGAAAATAGTAAAAAATAAGAGGCACAAACTCAGTGAATCACTCCGGCACAGACGCATGCACACTGATATAACATGGTGTTGAAGTCGACCTTTGTTGACATGGCCCACGAAGTGTGTAGACTCACCAAGACTATAATAGGGGGTTACTATCGAGTTGTACCTTGGACAACTGACCGGTGTGTTCTTCTAATCGAGTACCTCTAGCGGGTAGTTCGGGCGGGTTTGCTTGGAAATTTGAGTGTTGTGGTGAGCTCTTCTGTTGAGATGATTATTTTTTGGTTGAAAGCTACACCTGGTCAAGCTTGATCACTTGTTCGCTAGCAAGCTATGATTTGGTATGAGTTGAACTCCTTGATGGGCTTAATTTATTGATTCCTCGCTCTTTGAAGAGATGACTTGATGAGAGAATTAATGAATCAAGTAAATTTCTATGTTATAGGAAAGGAATAATTTTTTTCTTCTATTGTCATGCAAGTATCTTTTGAGAAGCTTGTAACATCACCTTTTTGTTTAACTACTGATGTCACAATCAAGATGGCTTGAGCTTATAAATTATGATGCCAGTTAAATATTTGGCTCATTTTGTTTTCCATTTTTGGTTGTTAATGAGTGACTCTCTGTCACACCCTAAATGAACCTCCCCCTATCTCAGGGTCAATCTGAGGTATAACATAATAGGATAACTCAATCAAATGCAGATTTCATCGACTTATCCCAACATATATCAATTCGGTATAAATAGGTGAAATTTGAATCTCACCAAATCATTACTAGCAAAATCTTACATTTTGAACATTTTGAATATTCCTAACTTCTAATTCATATATAAATCACATATTTGGGAAGCGTGTAAATTTGATTTTCAATTTAAACACAGCCACTAAAAGAATTGAAATAAAATTTTTATACGTACCCAAAAAGCTTTTACATTCTTCCAAAATTGTACATTGAATAATTCAAAAGTTCTGTCTAGTCACTACACTCCTTGTCTTTACTTGAAAGCCAACATATAATATCGTAAACTAAAAGCCCAATCAGGCAAGTAGTGCCAAAATTCAACACACGATAGAGGAAACAACGTGCATGTAAAGTTGAACTTACATGAAAGTAATAGTAAGTAATAGGTATGCTTGTATGTGTAAGAACTGAACAGTAGTAAATGCATATTAATAAGTATAAGAATTGAACAATAGTTTGTAAAACTATAAAATGTAAACAACTGAGGAGACTACATGTAGATAATTGATTTCATGAATTTTTGTTAGTTATAAATCAAACTATCTTATTTGAAGTATCATTTACATTTGTATAGGTTTAACTCCTGTAAAATATGAGGGTCGTCACCTAGGCTGTCGACCATACTAACAACTCCCTCGATACTAATTTGTCCAATCCAACCTATATGCCAAGAGTCAGGAACTTTAAGATTTTCTATCAAAGTCACATCTCTTCAGAATTATTATCTATTTGCATAGGTTCATAAAATAATCCACCTATAGTAATTTCATAACATTTCTCTGTTTATCATATGCATTACTTTTCATTTGGCTACTAATAATATTTATACAAAAATATTTTTAATATGCACAGCAATGTAATATGACATCAAGGCATTTGATTGAATTATAATCATAATAAATCAGTAAAATATAGCTTTAGGCGGTGCAACTAATCATTTATATCTGAACAAGATTTGATAGTAATATCTATATGCAATGTATAAAACATTCACAAGAAGTAGTAGAAACCAACAATTCTATAGAAATCTAAATTTAAATTAGTTTATCTTAGTGGTTGAGCCAGTGTCATAACATGTTTAACGTTTTCTTGAATGCAGAGCCTATCAATCAAATTTTTTTTATAAACACTTGAACTTCTTAAATTAAACTTAATATTTTTACAAGCTTGTATTATATTCTTGTCGGAATTCGGCCTCGCCATATTTAATACTTCATAGTTAAACAGTAATGCAACTCCAAAAGTACACCCAATTAATGCCAATACTGACTACCTGTTTAAATTAACATAAGATTAATTAAAGTTTATTGTACTTACAAAAATAATATTTCCTATTACTTGTACCTATTCTAATTTTATTATAGCATATATACAATTCCAAAGTCTACATTGATATGCTTAAATTACCATTCAATATGCCATAGTCTTATAATTAACGGATAATTCTTGTAATTTATAAAATATTCAATGTTCTTACTCAATCTTCAATATTCCAAACTTACCATAAGGTATAATTGTGAGAAATGTATTTAATAATCAAATTTTGATGTGTATGCATATAATTCTAACATCCTTACCATTGATACATATATAAATACTTGTTATATCCAAATCTTTTGGTTAACTGTTTTCTCTTTTTTTTTTTTTTTTTTTAATTCTCTTTTTCTAAATCTTTAATTACATTACCTAGCTAAAATCTGAAGTTAATAACTGTAGGTGGGAATGTTTAGTGGATTACAATATACAACATGCATACATATATATCATGTACACAACCTGATTTCTTCCTCCCAGCCTTCTGATTGCCCCGGATTAAGAGTAGCTGCAGTTTCTGTTTGGCTGAAATCACAAATCAAATGTGATATAGATTTAATTATTTGATTCAGCTAAATAACCTTAACTCCTATATATCTAAATTCATAATATATATCTATATCTATCTATCTATCTATCTATCTATATATATATATTCAGCTAAATAACCTTAACTCCTATATATCTAAATTCATAATATATATCTATATCTATCTATCTATCTATCTATCTATCTATATATATATATTCTTTCTCTAATCCAGCAACTAGAACCTCTTTCCAGCCTACTCTCACTCTCATAGCAACACTCCCGATTCCAGTCGTGAGGAAGTTTCACTCGGCATAGTGTTGGGCACAGGGAAACAGAGAAAATCGGGGAGGCTGAATGGGATTAGGAGAAAAAATTAATTTAATATATTATATACTGTTAATTGAATTCATTAATTAGATCTATTTTAAGCATTTAAATCTCATTATTCAAAATCCACTAAGTTAAATCAGCCGTTGCATGCATATTTAAATGGAAATGACGGATTGCTACAGTAAATTTGAATAGTATTACGGATTTAATTAAAACAGTATGCTTATTTATTAGGTTAAATTTATTTATAACTTAAATCACATTTTTAATTATAGTTATAATTACATTTTGTATGAGCTTTTTTATATCAATATGATCATAACAAAAAATAGTATTTTATAAAAATGTTTTTGATGATTTCAGGATATGCAAAAAATGGGATATATTTTAAAATTGTGAAATTTACCTGTTTATTCACTTTGGGTATTACAGTTGCTTCACAAAATTGTTGATACAACCAAATGGACTGCTGTTATTTTTTAAGGCTTTAGGTTCACTTAAATCTACTTTTTTTTGGAACCAAGTAGTCCATTAATGGTTTCTTTTCATACTTCTTTTGTTTTCATCGCAAATTTCTAAAGAAAATAAATTATGAAGCAAAATAGTTTTATTTTTCTCATAAACTCTGAACCAAATATGAAAAGGTTAACTCGCATGGTTTTATTTTACATCAGTTTTTGCCTGGACAACAGCGTTGTATTTTTTAGCGTCCTGTCTTTTTTGCCAACTTTTTTCCCTGATGAGGTGTTTCATTTTAGTATGCATTGGTTGATATTGCCCGGTAGTTTAGAGCCATGAGATCCTTAAAAGGAATTAAGTATATGCTTGGTGCATGAAATTTTGATACATGCCACTGAACTTTTATATTTAGTTCGTCTATTAGAGAGTAGATTAAGTGAAGATCATAAATGATAAACAATACTTTTAAGCTTGGAACTTTAATCTAGATCAATTCAATTTCTGATCATTATTCTTGTGACTTTAATCCAGTATTTTTCTGCATGATTTGTAATTAAATTAATCCCTAACCTTAAAATATGTTTAATTCTAATTTTCAAGGATCGCAGATTCGGATTTGAATAGCTATGTTAGATTTACTCATTTTGATCTGTTTTGAATAATCAACCGAGTTTTTTTGGACTTAATCCATGCATAATCTCAAGGTAATCTTGAACCAAACAACCCCTTAATATCTGACAACCAAGATTTGTCAGGTGATGGGCGTAGTGGAGAAGCTATTACTTGAAAGTTAACAACAATTAACACTGAAATTAGAGTTTAATTACAATGTTCTTCTTAATAAAATTGGCTAAGTAGGTTCTTTATTTTTGTGATTTAATAGAGCAAGTGGCTTGTGGCTGCTCTTTTTGGTCTTGTTATTCTATGGAAGCATGATGCAGAAGCTCTATGGGCTGCAATGGGATCAGTGCTGAATGCATGGCTATCAACTATACTGAAGCGGCTATTGAACCAAGATAGGCCGTCCGCATTGAGATCTGATCCTGGAATGCCTTCTTCACATGCCCAATCAATTTTCTATGCGGCAGTTTTTTCAGTTGCTTCGGGTAAGATTCTCGTGCAATTATAGCACTATATTTTTCTATATCTCAATGCATTAACCTAGGGTGTCAAGATTGTTGAGCTGTCACTTCAATAATTGTTGGTTTCTCACGTGTGTTGATTTGAATATACATCATCATCATTTGTCTGATCCCAAATATTTGAGATCCCCATTTTCCATCTATACCCACTGAGTGCAGCCTGATTTGTTAAATTCATTTTTCATAAATCATTTTGAACTATTACTATCCAAGTAATCTTTAGATCAACTGCTTTTTTTTCTAATTATTTGACACTAATTTTATTTGTTCATCTATCGAGCATATCTTTAACCTGTTATTGTACATGTTCAAATCATCGTAGTTTATTTTCAATTAGCTAAACTTCAATATATGTCACTCTAATAATTCGTCAAATATAATCATTTCTTACTTTTTCCAACCTAGTTTGCCAGCCAGCCATCTTAACATTCTAATTTCTTTATGCTTAACTCAGATATTAATGATTGCTTTAATGTCCAACATTTAGATTCATTTGACATGGCCAACTTAAATTATGGTTTTATAAAATTTACCATTCAATATTATAAGAAAATTAGTCTTATTTGACACCTAAAAATTGCTGATAATAACAAAATAAATGCCGTGAGAATTTTTCATTGCAACTTACCCATGTTCTTTTAAGTGACCTTGTTTGGTACTGTGATATAAAGTTGCAAATGTAAAGCAACTCCCAATATATTTAGCAGAATTTTTTTTGTTTGGGAAAAATTTAATCAATTGTCGAAATAACATAGCTAAGTTATATGCATTGTTATTAATAGCTATTTGAATTTAATTTTGATTGGATGATAATTTTAGGAGAGTTAATAAGTTTTATCAAGGATTTCTTTGAACTTAAAAAGAGCAAAAAATTGTTATTATTGTAATAATCCTATTTTAAATATATGAAATCTTTTATCTATCTAATAATAATTGTTAATTAAAAAATAAAAACTTATATTTGATGAAATATTGGATATCAAAAATAGTTAACAGAATGGATGAGTAATATCACGAAGTCTTGCTGCATAGTTATCATAAAAAACATAGATCATTTTGAATTCAAAATATAAATTTTATTTTATATCTCAATATGTTAGATTTTACTAAATTTGATAATTCAAGGAACTTATGATCCCTGGGCAGTCGCCCTGCAATACTCCTCTAATTCCTCACAAGAGGATTTCAGCTTCTTTTGTACTACTTTTGTGCCAGTCTCCTTTTTTTTTTTCTGCAAATGCTAGTGAACAACATTCTTAGGCATCATCTTATGGTGCCAGCCCAAATAATGCAGAACGTTGTTACCATCTTCTCACCTTTACCACCTACTCCATCTCCAGATGATTTCATGGTCTGCAGACCGCTTTCTCCAGTTCCTTTAATTGAGGTAGAAAGAAACTTTGTTATGCTTCTTTCTCAATCAATGCCCTACAAACATCATAATGAAAGAATTTCAGACCTCCATCCATTTCTAGAAGAAGAGGCACTTGTTTCTTGCTCTTGGGATGGACAAGGAGATCCCTATAAACCCTGTAATGTATCGAAGTCCATAATGGAGTCTGGCGAGATGGGCACCAAGATGATGAAGGCTATCTAGGCTTTGTGGAAAAATTAGCTGGGAGATTAAGATTTTGATTCCCCCCAAGGCCCATTTGTTCTCTTGTCCGGTATTCTTTGAAATTGGACTCAAATTCTTTATTCAAGAATATTATGATGTATGAAACTAGAATTAAAATTGAAATCTTATTGGGGTTTAGAATCTTCAATGTTCTTGTTAGATTCTAGATTGTTTGTGAACGACGCTAGACCTTACTTGCAAGATTAGCTGGTGAGATTGAGAGAAGAGGTTAAAAGAGAGTGTTGAATACTTTGGCATGTAGACTAGAGAGAGAACCTGGAAGAGCCTTTTATTAATAACTTCTCAAAAATATAGGATGTAGAAGAGTCTGAAAGTCCAAAGGAAATGAGTAAAGTAAAAGTTCATGAGAAGGGATTGTCCAAAATTTATCTTCAATCTCCTTATTTATGAAGTTTGAGAGCTATATGATTTGCCACACCACAACTAAGAAAATAGTAAAAAATAAGAGATACAAACTTAACAGACTATTTTGATATGACACACATTCAATGATATAACATGTCGATGAAGGCAGTCCTCTGCTGACGTGGCCCTCCAAGTGGCTTGATTTGCATCACACATTGTCTCCTCCCACCTACATTGTTTGCTCTCACTCAAACACATGCATGCTGAAATCGAGTCCACTGTTCCTTTTCTTTCTCTCCCTGTTTGCACGATCTAGCGTTGATGTTGGCTCACTTTGCCTTTCCACCTCACATTTAGCCTCTCTCAAATGCATGCTTGTAGCCCCTCTACTCGCGCATCCTAGCCTTCGCTCAACCCATCGCTAGCCTCAGCACATTGTCTTCTCCCCGTTGCACGATCCCAATCCTACATGAACTCTCCCCTTCCCCCCCAAATCAACTTCATCCCCTTAAAGCCTGCACGATTCGGTCTGTCTTTATTTTTGTGTTCACACATTGCCCCAAGATGAACATTCTTTACTCTTGTTTCTTCTTGTTGTTAGCTCCCAGATGAAGCTCGCAGTCTTAACCGAACACCCAGCTGTCCTAAATCATCTCTTTGTGCCACAACTCCTCCTAAGCCTGCTTTGGTCGAAGACACCTCCACTCTCCTCTTATGTGATTGCTTCCATGGTCAAACACACATGCCTACGTTGTTCACTCTCACTCAAACCACGCACGTTGCAATCAAGTTCGCCACTCCCTTTTTTTTCTCTCTGTTCGCACTACCTAGCATCAACACCACCTCACTTTGCCTATTCTCCCCACATCTAGCTGCCTTATATGCAAGCTCGTAACCCCTTTGCTCGTGCATCCTAGCCTTCGCTCAATCTGTCGCTAGCCTCAGCATATCTCTACCCATCCTCTCTCCTCATCTCCTCTTCCATCCACCATGGTCGAACCCAGCCCTCACCTACTTCTCTTTGATTATAAAGCTAAAAAAACAAAAAAAAAACAAAATTATTATTTGTTTTTATTATCTCTCTCTCTCTCTCTCTCTCTCTCACTATCTCTCTAAAATAGAAACAATAAAAATTTTCTCTCTACATTTCTCTTTTTCTCTCTACCCATTTTCTCCTTTTTTTTAAGAAAAAAAACTTCTCGTTGCATTTTTTCTCTCTCCCTCTGCCCTACACGACACAACATGTCTCTCCCATGTTTTATCTCTATGTTCGTGTTGCCCCCAAGATGAGCTTTCTTCACTCTTTTTTCTTCTTCTTGTCAATTCCCAATGAAGCTCGCAACCTTGGCCCAACAACCAGCTATCATTAATCATCTCTCCATGCCACAACTCCCCCCAAACCTGCATAGTTTGAAGCCACCCCGGCTCTCCCCCCCCTCGCACAATCATTTCCATTTCCGAACATGCACACCTACATCGTCCGCTCTCACTCGAACCTATCACAATTATTTATCTTATAGCGAGTTTTTTGGACATCATCCGAGTAACGAGGAAGTTCATTTGTTTTAATAGTGACTTCATTTCCCAAGGATAACGCCCTTGACTGAATGTCTTGTAGGAATTCATTTATTTGTAGTTGATGATATTGATTCTCGTCGTGCAGGGATGACTTCAATGGAAGAGATCCTTGCCATTGCCAATCTTCGAGCAGCTTCGTCAAGTGGCAACTTGATGATTCAAAGTTTTTCTTTAGGATTCGATCTTTCTCCACTAAACAAGGATTTGACAGCCCCAACTTCTTCAACCACCAGAGCAACTAGCTCTACTTCGGCATTTGTTTGTGAGATGATAGCGAGCTTTCCCTCATGAACTCATCACAAAAGTGGTGAGTCAGAGAAGAACGAGTTCTTCCTTCGAGTTGAAGGCGATGCTATGGGGGAACCTCAATCATCTGCTCATTCTGCTGAGTTTTTTTCTTTACAAGCGAGAGTAGCTCTCCTTGAAGAGGGTATAAACTCAGTAGAATATGTGGTTGCCAAGTTACAGAGGAAGTTGGTGGTCATGGATGCTAAGTTGTAGAGGAAGTTGGCAATCGTGAAAGCCGAGTTGATTTTGCTTCATCTTTGTAACGAGTCGAGTGGGTCTTCTTCCTTTATCGTCGACGCCAATTTTATGTTTAACTATTTGTCTAACAAAGGCGCACTCATCTCTAAGTGGCATTCGAATCCAATAATTAGGCAATTCAAAAAAATTGAAAAAAAAAAAGATAGGGTTGAGTGTATGCAAACTTCTTATTGTAATAATAAGATAATATTTATCTTCAAAAAATGTTTTTATTTTTACTTGCCTTCCATTTTATGCCGAGTTCATTTAATTCTCTGCATGGTTGCAAGTGAAATTGTTGAAAGCTTTGTCGTTATATATGCCACTCAAAATTTGTGCAGGATTTATTAATGATTTCTTTAAAAATTTGAGAGAAAAGTTCATAATTCTCATTAAAATCATAATTTACAACCCTATACTTCTTATACACATTTTGGTGAATCTTCGCCACTAAAGGTGAAGAAAGAATTCCTGAAAATTAGGAATTTAAAGATAAAACTCAAATCTCAATGACTAAATCTCCTTATTTAGGAAACTAACTATTGTGAGTAGTGGAGATTAGGGTTAGGTAATAAGATGGGTATTTATAGGATTCTTTTATTTAATTATTTAATTATTTAATAATTTAATTAGCTCTAATTCGGATTTTGGTGATGACATTATTACATGGGCAATATAATATCAATTCTAAGTTATTCTGATGTTCCACTAATGGCAATCCATTAGAGCCGTTGGTTTCAAGTCAATCGAATTGAGTCAATTTCAATTCAAAGTTGCGCGTTGTCGCTTCCAATCGCTCGATTCTTGCAAACTCGTCCGAATTGAGCGGACAATCTCATTTGATAGGTTTTGACATTTCGACGCTAACTACGCGATCAATTTCGTAAACGGAGATCGTTTGGGCATCGTCACAGCCTTCTGACTCTGATATGCGCGTAGGCGCGTCGACGGATTTCTTTCTTGATCGATGGATCGTCAAATTGTGCAAAATATATGTTATGATCAATTTCGACATTCTGAACACGATGGCGAACTCCGTTCGTCGATCGGAGGTCATTTTGACTAGTTTTGGCGACGTCGAGTGTATTTCAGCTTCGATTTGCACACTATTGCATTTGAAGTCCGTAGAATTCGGCTCGTTAGCTCGACTTGACTTATGACGCATGCATGGAGGTCAACAATTATTTAATATACAAATCTTTTCACAATTTCTTCATCAAATGCTTAATATGACACCCGCATTTTTGAAAATTTTTTACCTTGTCTATAAATCGTCTCGACCACTGTTAGATGAGACTTTATTGTGTTGTGTTGACCTACAAGTATGTGTCATAATTCAAACTAAGCGTATATAGCAAAATTTATAAAAAATCAATGTCGTCGTTGCATAATCGGAGTTGAAACCTCCTAATTATAATCAAATTCGATCAAAAATGTCCAAATCTAAAATTCGGCTTCGTAATTACACTTAAAATATCAAAATTAATTAAATAATAAAATATTGGATCAATTAATAGCCAATCAATTAATTAAAATTAATTTCAAATGAAATTACGTGCGCATCGAAGTCAGGAAGCCCCGACGATGTCCGAACGACCTCCATTCGCGAAATTGATCGCGACATTGTCGCCGAAACGTCAAAATCTATCAAATGACGCTTTCCGCGGTCAATTCGGCAAATTCTACGGGAACATCGAGCGATTCGAACACGACGTCGCGCAATTTAACCCCAATTTCACTTTAACCGTCGCTGACGTAGTCCAAACGACCTCCGATTGCAAAATCAATTGCGCCGTTGTGTCCGGCAAAACAAAAATACCTAAAATTGATACTCATATTGATATGGTTTGTCACGCAAAATAATTTTATAATTATTGATGTGAAAATATTAATTATAATGTTATTCTCCTATTGCTTCGTAATTAAACAGCTAATAGCCGCTCGATCTTCTAATCCTTGCCCTAATCCAGCCGCCCACTTCTCCACTTCTAATTGCTGCACAATTAATCCTATTGGGCACCGTTCGAACAACCAATCGAAGACTTTGGCTGCCCTAATACCCGAGCAAGGGATAAACTGAGGCCATATTCACGCGACTTTCCTCTCTTACGTGATCGCTCTCTCGTTTCCTGCTCTCGGCCGAAGCTTTCTCATGCGGTTTTCTTCCTCCCATCCATCCCAATCAGTGCAAAAAGCTCGGAATCAAGCCTCGTTTCCAAGTCGTCCGTCCCTCTTGCTCCATATCCGGCTGTCCGTCTTCCTCGTGAGCCCTAGCCGAGCCCGAGCACTGGTCGACCAAACCATGGCTAGCCGAAACCCCTCTTCTCCTTTCCCCCTTGCAGCCGGAAACTCCATATTGTTTCCTTTCAACCCTAAGCGCATTTTTACATATATATGGCCTCATTTCTTGTGAATAAAGTGAGATTTCTGTTTAGAGGGGATGATAATTGCTAAATCCTTTTCATATGTTTACATAAAAGTTAGAAGTGTGGGGAGGGGTTTGAGGTGAAGTATAGCTTGAAACTATAAGCTATTTGCAAAGTTTATTTTTCTTTTCATATTTCAATTTGCTGTTTGGGATGGATTGATACTTGCTAAATCTCTTTTATATGCCTAACATAAAATTTGAAGCATGGAAATGGGTTTAGAGATGTTGTGTGGCTCAAACCCTAAGCTATTATCAAGTTGTCTTTTCTTTTCATATTTCAATTTGCTGTTGGGGATAGATTGACACTTGCTAAGTCTCTCTTATATGCTTAAAATGAAATTGGAAGTATGAAAATAAGTTTAGAGATGTTGTGTGATTCAAACCTTAAGCTATTTGCAAGGTTTCTTTTTCTTCTCTTGTTTCAATTTGCTGTTTGGGATAGATTGGCACTTGCTAAGTCCCTTTTATATGCCTAACATAAAATTGGAAGCATGGAAATGTGTTTAGAGATGTTGTGTGGCTCAAATCCTAAGCTATGTGCAAATTTCTTTCTCTTTCTAATGCTCTATATTTCTGTTTGGGCAAAATTGGATTTTTCATGTACCTTTTGCATATTTAAAATGATGTTGGAAGTGTGGAAATGAAATTAGAAATGTTGTATGACTCTTCCCTTAAGCCATATGTGGTTCTCCCTCTTCCATGTTACAGATTTTTCTATTTAGGATATGAAATGGGTTTGCTTTTAACTTGCCTTATTAGTTTGAAGCCTCTTCTTTAACTACATCTGAAATTGTAAAATCTATAAGTGAGCTTGGCATAGCTTTAATTCTCTTACAATTATGGATCAATCATGGGCTTCATTCTTACCTTATTCCATTTCATCCTTTTGATTGGATAAGAAAAAAAAATCAGATTTATCCCCTACATTGTTCTCTTAAAAAAAAAAAAGGAGGAAGAGAGATAGGTGGTTGGGGAGTTATTCATAGTGCTCATCTTCTCTATTACATGAATTGTTACTATATAAAATGGTGATTTGGGTGAGGGTTAGCCTTCAGATTTTTTATATTCATGAATTCAAATGCATATGCCACTACATATTAATTTTTTGAAGTTATTCATCTAATCTTATGGGAACTATCTTACTTTGCTTCATTTGATTGTTTTGCTATCATGAGAATGATGATTTGAGCAAAGTTTATTTTCAGATTTCTTTTCTTGATTTGGTAAATCCAAATGCAAGTATCATTCATATTTGATTTCTTAAATGAAATTTTTACATTTCCTTCATATAAGCATAAGTTTTGTTTATACTCCTTACTTTAATGCCTCCTCAAGCTTATACAAGCAAAGAAAGAGTGGTGAAATTTCAGATTCATAAATTTCTTTTGTAGGACTAGGAATTTCTTCCTTAGATTCATGATGCATTATAGAAGATTGAGTATTAACTATGCTTGGCATAAACCCCCTATTCCATTTGCTGATTTCTCTTACAAAAGTGAAGCATATGGCTTTATTATGGAAGGTTGAATGTTAACTATGCGTAGCAAGAAGTGAAGCATATGTTTTTAATTTAACACAGGAATGCTATCTTACTCACTAAAGTTGGAAAAGATATTTCATTCCTCATATCGAACAAAAAAAAGAGAAATGACATATGCAATAAAAAAAATCATGTGATAATTTATTATTTGTGATGTTTCCAATGCAATGCTTAGCTAAACTTACAAATGTCACATGTCTTGCTTAAGTACATTTACATGTATGCTTATGTATAAATGCAAGCTTAAAATTATCTGTTGTGATAAGTACCCATTCACATTGGTCCAATGCGACGGGGAAATTTGTTATAAGTACCTATTCACGTTGTTCCAACGTGGTAGGGAAATATGTTGAAATAAGTACCCGTTCACATTATTCCAATGCGGCGGAGAAATTTATTATAAGTATCTGTTCACGTTGTTCCATCGTGGTAGGGAAATCTGTTGAGATAAATACCCGTTCACATTGTTCCAATGTGGTGGAAAAATTTGTTATAAGTACCTGTTCACGTTGTTTTAATGTGACAAAAAAATCATTGTTATATATCCGCCGCGCCGCTATTCCAACGGGCAGAAATTGTTCAGAATATAAGCCCACGCTGTCTAACGCGACAAGGAAATGCCATATGCTATGTTAACCCACGACGCCTTTCTCATGGCAAAATAAATTTTCGCGCAGGTCAACACTTACTACGCACATCTTTCGGGCGCATGGCTGACTGCCGCCCGTTGTACACCAGCGCGATGATGCTCTGAGGTCACAAAATTTTGCAAACAAAAAGTGTAGAATGCCTAAGTTCTTAAGAAGGAAAGCATCTGTATATGTTCATTCATGCTTAGTTCAATTGTTATTCGAACCGTCATATCATGTGTTAATTACAATATAATATGTTCACTCATGCTTAGTTCAATTGTTATTTGAATCTTCATATCATGTGACAACTACTTACTTAAAATTCAAATTTGTTTTGTCGAAATGGTGATTATGCTACATGAACGGGAGAGAGATATAAATGTGACACTCAATGCATTGTATGATTTAAACTTTATTTCATTATAAAGTACATATTTATATACTATATAAATGAGTTATGTGAAAATAAGACATCTTATGTGTCATATGACTAAGTCTTGTCTTATTATCAAGCATATGTTTATGAATCAAGTTTAGAATTTCATATTTGTGATTACAAATTTAGTATGGATATTTGTCCATGTCTCATTTACTTATCTTACAATAATCTTTATATGCTTATGAATAGTTGAAAATGGAAAGAAAAGTATTTTATGGTTGCATGATTTAAATCTTATTTTGTTATCAAATATTCATTCATATGAGGTGATGATGGATAAATTTAAAACATCAAGTTAGATATAACTTACAAATTGATGTGATATGAATTGAAAATAAGCCCAATTGTCGGGGATCTCTTCCTTTGAAAGGTTGGTGAACTCTCTTAGAAGACTTAGATTTGCAATATATTTTGTGAGGAGAATGAGAAAAATGGGAGAGTAAAGCTTTCATGAGAGAAGAATTCTCTCTTATTTATAATGAAAACTAGCCCCTTAGCATGAGGCTAAAAAAAATGAAAATGGGATTTGTATCATCTCATTAATTTCTATAGTTTTTCTACATGCAATTAAAATGGAGAATAAAATCTTTCTTGCCTTTGTCATTCTCTTCTTAATGACTCATAAAATGAGCATGGATTTAAGGAAAAGCTTTCATTTCCTTTATCATTCTCTTGTTAATTACTCCTAAAATGAGCATGGATCTAAGAAAAAGCTTTCATTTCCTTTATCATTCTCTTTCTAATGACTCATAAAATGAGCATGGATCTAAGGAAAAGCTTTCATTTCTTTGTCATTCTCTTTCTAATGACTCATAAAATGAGCATGGATCTAAGGAAAAGCTTTCATTTCCTTTGTCATTCTCTTCCTAATGACTCATAAAATGAGCATGAATCTAAGGAAGTTTTCATTTCCTTTGTTATTCTCCTCTTAATTACTCATAAAATAAGCATGAATCTAAGGAATAAATAAATAAAAAGAAAAGTGGAGAGGAAAGAAGTCCTCTTTTTCAACCAAAGTGTGTGATGCAAAAAAAAAAATTGGGAAGAAAAGTCTTCCTTTCATTTATGAGTGCCTATCATGATAAAAGGGAGACATGACAAATAACTTAAATAATAATAATAATAATAATAATAATAATAATAATAATAATAATAATAATAGTAAATGATATTATGAATGGATCATAATGTCATGGGCTTTCTTTTTCATACGTGGCCTATCCTAAAAATTTCTTAAATGGGCTTATAAAAAAGCAATTAGCCTATTTAGAATTAGTGAACACTCTTTCTTTTTTTTTAAAATAAAAGGGAAGACTCATTAAGCTTAGTCTTATAAATGGGCATATGTAAAACATGATAAAGAGAAGGTCTAATGGAAATGGATATATGAACTTTAAGAATTGTCATGTTACTATGAATTAAATGTTGCAAGACTTAAGATTACCTTGTTTATTTTGCCTCCTCATATGGCTTGATCATTTGCAATCATAAGAATCAATATTCGTTTAAGCAAAATTTTCAGATTTTCTTAATCTTGTGTAAAGAAGATTTTAGATTTTCTCAATCATGAAAATCATTATTTCAGATTTTACTAATCCTGTATAAGAAAAATTTCAGATTTTCTAAGTTTATCAAACTTAGTATGCTTATTTAGCTTATAAAACCTAAACTTTATGAAATTGTCATAATCCAAGGAAAAGGATGAAAAGAAAAGTGAATGGCTTCATACTTGAGTTAATGGACTTTTAAAATGTCATTTGAAATGAAGTTTAGTGTGATTTTAAACCCTTTTATTTTACTGATTGGTAATGTTAAAGTGGCATTTTATCTAATAAATATTCATATTACACCCATAAGCAAGTGTCAAATCTATATCTTGTATTAGTATGAAGGTAAGACATGATCCTCCAAAATTACTTGCTTTATACGAAGCCCAAATTCTAGTTGATTAGCATTTAAAAGAAAGAGAGAATGAAAGATGAGAAGTGGGTAGCTTCATTAGCATTAGTATTATTCTTCCCTCTCTATGAATATGTGAAAAGTGTCTTGAAAAGGCTAAATGTATATCCTATAAAGATATACATGTTTGAATCATGACAAATCGAGAAGGGTTTAAATTTATATCATTAAGAATAGATGCTAACTTGATGTATAGGTAGTTATATTTTCTCTTTCGATACAGATACATGCTTGATCATCTAGAACATCTACTCATTTGGTTTGCATTTGCGAATGTTATGCCTTTACAAGAACAGATTTTTACTTGTTTTATAACATGTATTAAACATGACATGTCATACTAGATATAGTCACTTCAACTTAGATATTTAAATATCCATACAATATTTTAAAAGAATAAATACTTGTATGTATGTTGAAGTGTCTACTAGACCAAACATTTAGGGGAAATATGCAAGCCACATGCAAAGTGAAAGAACATATATTATACATCCCGATTTGGTCTTAGGATCGGGTTCGGGTTAACAAAATCTATACTTGCAATTTGACATCTACACTTCAATTAGACATCTTAATGTCCATACAACATTTTAAAAGAACGGATACTTGTATGTATGTTGAACTGTTCACTAAGTCAGACACTTAAGAAAATATGCAAATCATATATAAAAAAATGATCAGATACTACACATTCCGGTTTGGTCTTAGGACTAGGTCCGGATTAACAAAATCCAAAAAACCCATATCAAAACTTATGCTTGCAATCTGACACACATGTCATGCCGAACATAATTACTTCAACTTAGACATTTAAATGTCCATGCAACATTTTAAAAGAACAGATATTTGTATGTATGTTGAAGTATTCATTAGATCAAACATCTAAAATGATATGCAAGTCATGCAAACTAAAAAAAGCAGAGATATCTATTCTCCCATTTGGTCTAGGATGTCGGGTTATAAAACCTAAAAATATAATGATATTATCATAATATTTTCAACTTAATAAACTGGTAGTTTAATTGTATAAAACGACAAATGATAAATCTATCGACTTCTCAAATTCAAGCTTTAAGAGAAAAGCCTCAACCGATCATCTACGCCTAATCGAGCGCCGGGAGACTATAATTTCAAATAATGGGTTTAGACCGATCCTTTCGTAATAAGTATGCAGAGTGACAATATCTACTACATTCAAAAGATTATCATTAGTATGTTTTAAATGATCAATGATCATATATTCAATTCTAAATTAATTATAAAATTAAGGGAGATTTACATACATACCACACAATTCTTATGTATTTACATATCTAACACCTAAAGTTAGATATTTACTTATCTGATACTTTTCTATGCTTGAAAAGGTGCATTTCACTTTTTAAAAGTGAGTTATGATAGTATTTTTGATGTGATATTGAAGATTAGGGTGTTATATATGTAAAAATTGAAGTTTAAGTATTAGATATGTAAATACATAAGAATTGTGTAGTATGTATGTAAACTCTCCTAAAATTAATCAAATATTCAAATAAAAAAAATAAAATATAAATTAAATAAAATTAATTATTTAAATTTCAAGTTAAAATCAATCCACCTCTCTAGAATTTGTCGAGGTGACAGTAAGAAAATTTTGCTCATGAAAGAATGCCAAATCAAATGTATAACTATTTTCATACTCAAATATCTTAAGTCAGAAAGACGCTACCGTCTCCTCTGTCCGATAATTTCACAGTAAATACCACATAAATTGCTACGACAGAGTCATCTGATGGTTTCAGCTGATAGAATTACTAAATTATTTGCCACGTACTCAGTTCCTTAACCCGCTTTCGAAATGAAATATATAATGTATTTGGTTGACAAAAACCCTCGTTAATCCAAGGCCGACTTATATTTGTTCCCCTTGACAAACTCCACCCTGTCTACAGCGACACCTCGACGACGAACCCATGTGTTGACAATGATAGAGGATCGTAATTATTATCTCAAGAAAGTAAATCCTTCAAAACCTTGTCACTCTAGTTTGAACACATGGAGGATCGGGTCAGACTTTTCTTCCCGAGAATTTGTGTTTACGTAGTTGATTCATATCTTGTACTGTAATTATATCGATATTATTAGTTTGAAATTTTATAATATCAATTTTTGGTTTAACTGCCTCAAGATCAAACCTAATGCGAAGCCGTTTCTTTATTTCATATCTAACTTACATGTATTCCCAATGTTTGAACATTTTGACACACATATGAGTATCTGTTTTTCTAAAATGTTGTATGGACATAAGAATGTCAAGTTGAAATGTAGGTATCAATTTACAAGTTTAGATTTTAATGTGATATTTTTAAGTTTTATTAACCCGGTCCGAAGACTAAACTGGGGAATGTAGTATATGTTCTTGTATATTTATCTTGTATTTGGATTACATATTTTTCTAGATATTTGATCTATTGGATACTTCAACATACATACAAATATCTCTTTTTCTAAAATTATATGGACATATGGATGTCGAAAGTAATTTGACATGATGTAATGCAAGTGATAATGGGATTTTTAGCTATATCCTAATCAGACCAAACCGGAAACATAAAGATCTGTTTTTTATATTATTTTTGTTTTGCATTTTGGAAGTATATTTCTGCGTTTGATCTTGTATAAATATTTCAATATATATACGCCAGATTCTTTTAAAATTATTGTAGACATATGAATGCCTAATAATTTATGTTAGTATATGCCACTTTTAATACTGACAACAAGTAATAATCTATTTTTGATCAAACATGTATCGTTTTTTTGGTATTAACACCTCCAAATGCAAACATAAAACTTATGGATTTGTATATCATAATCAAATCATTTTTCGTTACTTATTAGACTTGGGTAATTGAATGTCAATTGAAAGAAGTTAACTGTATTCAATATAACATTTTGAAGTACCATTGACTAAGATGTAAGGCTTTTCATGTAAAACATAAATTCGACATTTACTCATGGATAAACTATAAAGTAATGGCATTCCTGATTACAAATCAACAAGTAATCTTTTTTTTATTACAAATCAACAAACATGAGGGACTCATTTGAGCCAAAAAATTCCCTTTTTGTGCAACAAATCAGCGAGGATTATAGGCTGAAACAAATCATTTTTGAGGGCCCATTTAATCAAGTGTAATGTAATGGATCTAGCATAGACTTAAGCATTTAATTTGAGCTAAAATTATGTAACAAATTAAAGGAAAGATGAAATAAATTATTTTAGACATGTAATCAACTACAATGTAATGAGTCTAGCATGAAACAGCGTTTAATTTGGGAAATCTCCTTAACAAATTAGCAAAGGAAAGATGAAATAAATTATTTTAGAGGCTATTATCTTATGATCCATTCGTATTTCTCTTAATAATGGGGAGGAGAACAAAGCATGAGTGAATGTGTCAAATATCATTAAGAGACAAATGGCAAAGGTAGACATGCATGTCATATAAGTGTCATAAGAAAGCAAGTAAGTGAATTAAAATGAATCACCTTTGAACTTATGATAAAAGAGGCACACGTGGCAAAGAATAGAAGTCGTCAGTATTAATAGAGTGGATTGATTAAAGTTCACCTCCTGTATGTCATCTCACGACAAAAAGCCTGATCTTCATCCCATTTCATAAAAGGTGTATGACAAAAGATGAATGATAAAGAAAGGGTAGAAAGTTCTCACATGCATGTGCATGTGAGGTGCCATAAGGAAATGACAAAGGAATGAGTTAATTTATATTTTTTTTTATTTAACTCATATTTTTCTTCTTTTTTTTTGTCATACATCATTAAGAATAAATGACAAAGGGAATCTAAAATTTTCTTGCATGCATGTGCATGTAATATGACATGGCTGAAATTGGATTAATCCCTTTGCATGCTTATGACAAGCTTAAACATGTATGATTGGCATAACAATAAGTGATAAGAGGAGAAGACTAGGGAGGCTATAAATAAGAGGGAATTCATCTCCCATAAAACCTTACTTTCCTACTTTCCTTTTCTCCCTCATACTAAGTTTAAGTTTTTTCAATCTTATAAGAAGAGTCAATTTGTATCACATAAACTTGTAAGTTTCTTTTCTAACTTGTCATTTTCTATTTTGATATCTACATAATAGATGTCATATCATATTTGTAAATTTGATTCAATATTATTTCCTATGTGTTTCCTTCATATATTTTTTTTGTGCCAAGTCTCATAAATGTGTGCAAATCATGGTAAAATGGACAAGTAAAGTTAGAGATGGCATCTTAAGCTTTATGTATAAGCATGTTCATTTATATATCTCATAACATGTCAGTAAGTGGAATTTTAGGATGAACATTAAACAATACATGTCATAATAGCCACACAATAGGATAGTTTGCGTGATGTAGAAAATCAATACATAAGCGCATTCATCGACATAAAGAAGCATTGATCAATTCATGTGCTCACGTCGTATTTATAAAATAGGATAACTTGTGATATAGAAATTAAAGCATAAGCGTCACTCATATCATTTGTCATAAAATATGATAGCATATCTGAAATTAAAGCGTAAGCGTCGACTCGTATATTTCATAAAATGGATAAAACTGCGTGATGTAGAAAATCAATACATAAACATTCATATTTGACATAACGAAGCGTTGATCAATTTATGTTATATTTGTCACAAAATAGAATAATTTATATGATATAGAAATTAAAGCATAAACATTTATATATGACATATTTCATCCCTTCTTTTCTTTCTCCCTTTTTTTTTGAAAATTTCCGACCTCCGTCATCATATAGGCTATTTAGGGGACTCTTTTCCCACCGCCAAGAAAGGTGTATGGTAGTGTCGAAACTCCATGACCAGAAATTTTATTTACCACGCCGAAGAGTGTATGGGTTAACATCATAAGCGTTCCTGTGTTGGAGAAACGTGAGTAAGTCTTTATAGTAATAGATTTAAAGCTGCGTTTCGTATAGGCATCTTAAACATTCTGAGAAAAGAAAAAACTTTGCTTGAATCCTCATCTTCATATTAAAATAATATGTAATAGCTCTCCAACAAATAATTTCCTTACTTTTTTTTTATCAAAATTTACAACTACCGTCCCCATATATGGGGTTCTTGTGAGAGCTGACCACATGTAGAAAGTGTATGGGTGGATGTCGTGACAATACCAAAATTTTGTTTGTCCACCACGCCAAGAAAGGCGTGTATGGGTTAGCATAGCATAATGAATTTCTCTGTTAATAAGATATCAAATGATAGAAATAGGCAAGTATGCAAGTAGAGATTAAATTCAAAACCCAATCATTCTTTTCTTCCTTTCACAAGATTTTGCATAATGTATCATTAAAAATTGATTTAAGCAAGACAACAAGAATGAAACCCATAGGAAATAGCAAATAGCATGACAAAACCCCCTCTTTCTTTAATTTCAGATTCCATTTTCAGATTCCATTCTACTCATGTGGAAGAGCCAAAATAAATGAAACCCATAGGAGATAGCAAGTAGCATGATATTTAGGCCATATATCCTTGTCACATTTCCATACTTCTAGCTCAAGTAAAAAAAAATATAATTTCAGCAAGCTTATAGCAAAAATGATTCATTTCCCCTTTGATAAAAATGATTTCAGCGTGCTTTATGCCTTTAGACAACAAACTAATGGATTTCCCCTTTGATAAAAATAAATTTCAGCGTGCTTTATGCCTTTAGACAACAAAATAATAGCTTTCCCCTTTGATAAAAATAATTTTCAGCATGCTTTATGCCTCTAGACAACAAACTAATAGATTTCCCCTTTGATAAAAATACTTTCAGCATGTATCATACCCATTAAAAAACAAATCGATTCAATTTCCCTTAGGTAAAAATGATTTCAGCATGTATCATACCCATTAAATAGCAAATCGATTCGGTTCCTAGGTAAAACGATTTCAGCATGTATCATGCCCATTAAAACAAATCGATTCAATTTCCTTTAGGTAAAAACGATTTCAGCAAGCACCATACCCTTTAAAAGAAAACTGATTCAATTTCCCTTAGGTAAAATCGATTTCAGCAAGCAAAAAAATAAAAAATAAAAAAAATGTAAGCATCCATAGACAAGGGAAAACAGCAAGAAGAACAAGATTTGGGCCATACATCATCCCAAATCCTTTTAGGGAAACTTTTCAACATCATTCAAACACAAGATATAGCATATGTAGTAAAACCCTAATTTCAAACACCAAACATATGGAAATAAAGCTTAGGGTTAGAAAGACTACTGGAGGTGTCGAATATTAAGGGGAAAGGAAGAAGAAGGTTTCGACTTCCTTAGAAAAAGAACAATCAGATTGGTTGGAAGAAAAGTGTGTAAAGGCTTGTAGAAACGAGCGAGGAAAGGAGACTGCGTGAGGAAGGAAGCGTCGAGGAAGAGAACAGAAACAACTTCAGTAGAGGAGGAATATAAGCGGAGATATGGCGTGTAATGAGGCAGAGCCCTCGTTTGATCTTTAGAATTCGGCGCCTCTTTGATTAGGTCGTTTGGATAATAATTAGATCGTTGTTTATTAGTGGAGGCTTAGGCTTGATTTAGGGATTAAGGCTTTGATTTAGATTAGGGATTAAGTGTAATATCAATTAATCCATAGTTTATTCTAATTAATTTTGTTTTACTAATTAACCTTTATTCTTTAGAAGTCTTAGCGTCTGTTTAAAGCTCGGCCATATGGTAGGGATCGATCGAAGGTAATTTCATTTCCTTCCATGACCTCGGTTCCTTCATGATCTCGCGAGTCGTCGTCCTCCTTTCCCTTCCCTCGTCATCCCCGACGGACGCTCCGTGACCAGCGAAGCCCGTTGCTTCCTTCGGCGTCGGCGTCGGCGAGGAACCGCCTCCGTGATGAAGCGCATCACCGGCAGAAAATTCAGCGTCGACCATTGAACCGCCGCCGCATCCGTAGCGCTTCGCTGGACTCGCGCTTTCGCCATCGCTTGGAAGCAGCGTGAGTCAGTGAGCGGGTTGGAAAATCCGTGGTGCTCGGTCGGAAATCCGTGAACCGTCATTTCGGTTGATTTCTGTTCACGCCGTCGGGGAAACTTAGGGTAATTTTGTAAGTTCTTGATTTTCTTTCCCCTCTCTTTTCTTTCACGCGTGGTTGAAATCGTGATTGGGGAGTTCCGACTTTTGGCTGTAGGAGTTCTGATTATTGAATGGGGATTTAGGATTGGCATTGTTTGTTAATTTTAGTTTGTTGATTGAAGCGGTAATTAATATTGGCGTTAGTGATTACTTTGAGTGCACTCACTAAAACTATGAGAGATATCGATTTGAGGTAAGATTGATTTAAGTAATACTTCTAATGTTATGAGTTCATGTATTAGAAGTATTTAGAAGAGTTGTTTCATTATAGGTTGTGTCTCGAGGAGAATCGAGGAAGCACATGCGGCATTGACGGGTGAGACGTAATTCTTAATTTAAATTGATTATTCTTATGTATCGCTGTTTACTACTTTATAAATTGTATGAATAGCATGTAGATATTTACACATCGTATTGAATCTGAATATAAATGTTTATTCTTGACCTGCGTAGATTAATGATTCTGATGATTCAAGATTTGATTTAGCGTATAGAATGTTTGAAAACATGTTAAATCGTAATGTGATAAGCGAAATGTCGGAAAATTGTGATAGGAAGAGGCATGTTACAGAATCTGCGTAGATGGCAAAAGTTCCGAGATGGCGTGATTAGGGGATCTTAGTATCCCGACTCGACATTGAGGTTTGTTGTTAAGTTTGTCAGCGGTGTCGGTACATTAGGTAAAATATCTGCATTCATGCGCTACATTGATTTTTTAAAGCGATATTAAAATGATTTCATCTATAATTTATATTATTAGAATGATTGATATAGCTTCTAAAGACATTTCTAAATTATTATATTATTGTTACATTCTTTTGAAGATTCTGGGTACAGGTAAATTTCATTATGCATTATTGTTATGCTCAGAACTTGCTTTAGCATTCTTGTCATGAGCTTTTTTCTTGATGATCTTGATAATTTGGGAAAAGTTTGGGTAATAGTCGTTTTGTTGAATGTATAGTTTTGGGAAGGCTTAAAAGAACTTTTGGAGTGATAAATTAAATGTCTTTGGTGTATTTATTTAAATGCTTAGGTAATTGTGATATGAATTAAGTTAAGTAGTATATGAATTGCAAATATTTGTGATGATTTGATGAGATCTGATTTCACTGCTATTCCATGATAACCAGTTGGAGCGTGTCGGTGGAATCTGTGTCCGAAGTCGTCACCGATACATTCTTGATTGATCACAGGATAAAGGTTGGGGGTCAGGGGTGTGACGAGAAAGTGTATCGAGCAATAAGATTGATATGAGCAAAAGATTAATAGTAATGGAAGCATGATTTGGATTTAGGGATAAGTGTTGAATTGATCAATCTGAGTATGACAATTAATTAATTTTGGGTTAGGAATCTATATGTTCTTAATTTTTATGCATGCATGATATTTAATAAATATATATCATATAAATACTTTTTTATAATTACAATTAATTTGAAGAAATCAGAAAAAGTTAGATGGTGATCCTCAGAAGGTAGAACCATGAGCTACGAACCACGAGCTGCATCTTTGGAGATAATTATAACAGGTGAAATACGAAGCAAGTGGTGAAGGTAGATCGATGAATTGGAGTAGTTGATTGATTTCCAGGTTGTTGATAAAAAGCATCATGGAAAAATCTGGCCCGGATCTAAGTATAGTTGAAGTGGATCAACATTTGAGGATATTTCAAAGCGTTCAAACCACATTGAGGAGCTGATCTATGGTGGCGGAAGATTGGCCTTAAAATTGGAAAAATTTTGGATGGGATGATTTGCCAAACGAAGAAAGTCTACTTTGTATTAGAAGGGGAAGCGAAGGTGGTGGCGGGCTCAACCAGGAAAGATTTGACGATACATTACTCGAATCAAATGGGATGAATTTGTCAAAGTATTGGTTTATTCTCCATTGACTGCTTTACAGACAATTTTTCAATCTAAGCTCAGATAATCTGATATGAAGCGAATTCATTTCTCTTCTAGATATACTCCACATTATATCGATGCGGGAAGAGAAATGTCATGGATTTCTGAGGCAGAGATCAATTAAGGTTGGCATTAGCTCCATTTGATATCTGAGTTCGGTGTTAGTTGAAGAAGAAGAATTGAAAATGAGTTGAATTTTTCCAAACAGCATTATTCTGGTGCAAAACTTTGAAAAAGAAGGCGATTTTAGCAAGAAATTTAAACGATGATAAAACAAATTCAATTAGAGAAACTATTTGTACAAGTGTGGGAAAAGACATTTTGGTCAATGTATGGTTTGGATCAGGAGATGTTGATGTAATGTGGTTGGGGTCGTGCAATCGATTGATTTGAAGAAGAATGACATAAAATCATCTGATTATCGAGAGGCGAATTGACAAAGAAAATTTTTGGAAGCAGGAAGCGGTAACACAATTTTTGGGAAAACCTTCAATTGAAAAAAAGGAAACAGGCGAAAAACCTCCAGGCGAGTTTTTCTCACTCCATAAGCGAAGGAATCAAATGAAGTGGTGGTATCGGTATCTTAAAATTTGGTCATTTGGGTTGATTACATTTGATTCGGCTTAGCATTCGTTCATTTTACGATTCCTTTTCCGGTTTACGGTTGACTTATTTATTTCATACGTATTGAATGTAGTATCTTACGGTGATAGTTTGAATCTGAAATAGGAAATGTGTTGTTGACATTAACATTCAATATCTCTAAGCTAATTATCTTACCGTCAGACATTTTGGCGTTATCTTAGGTATGGATTGGTTGATCAAATATTTTGCAACAATTGAATCTTTGGAAGAGAGTGAAATTTTGCATGCACGGTGAAAAATCATTTTATTTTTCTTGTGATAAGAATCGTGTCTTCTTTGATTAGTGCGGTGAAGTTGAGTAAATATTTAAGAAGCGGTGAAATTGTATTTTAGCCAAATTAGATGTGTTGAATAAGGAGGTGTTTGAGGTGAAAAATATTCCATTGTTTGAATTTCGATGTGTTTAGGAATTACGGGGTTTGCCACCGAGAAGTAGAGTTTGGGATTGATGTACTGTGCAGTACAACTTACATAAATCTCGCTTGGGATGGCTCACAAGAATTGAGGTGAAGTGTATTGCAGTGGCAGACAAAGTATTTATTGACTGACAGCTCAAGTGGAGTGCAGTATTATTTGTTAAGAAAAGGATAGATTACATCGATTGTGTGTTGATTACGGGGATTAAATAAAGTAATCGAAACAAGTATCTATTCTAGAGGATTGATGATTTATTTGATCGGTTGGAAGGGCCATTTGTATTTTCGATTGATTTGAGATCGGATATTCGGTTAGAGTTAAAGATCTCGATATTTTAAAGCAGTTTTGGAAGGTATGGAAATGAATTTCTTGTTATCATTTGGTTTAACAATACTCTGCGGTCTTTATGGATTGAATCGTGTTTTGAAGCTGGGTGAGGTTTATCATCTTTATTGATGATATTACGATTTATTAAAGCGATGAAGAACGTCTGAATCATCGAGGATTGTTTTAGAATTGTTAAGACAAAATCGATTATATCAAATTTTCAAAATGTGAATTTTGGATGCATAGCGTCGCATTTAGGCATTATCGATTGGCGAAGGAGTTTCTTTTGATCTCAAAAGTAAAAGCAATTTTAGAATGGTCGCGAAGAATATTCTGAAGTTCGTGATTTTTTAGCTTTGGTTATTAAGTTTGTCGAGATTTTCTCATTGCAATGCTATAATTTATTGAGAAAGGATATCAAATTTCAATGGACGGTGAATGTGGCGAGTTTTCAAGAATTGAAAAAGCATTTGACCTTGATTTAGCTATTCCATGAGGCGGGGATTAAATATTTAGTGATGCATCTTTAAAGGTTTGGGTGTGTCTTAATCACGAGCAGAAGAGTAATTCTTTATCTTGAGACAATTAAAACGTGAAAGAAATTATCCGTGCATGATTTAGAATTAGCGGTGTGGTTTTGCTCTTAAAATTTGGAGCATTACTTATATGGGTGAAATCAAAATTTTTTCTCGATCATTGAGTCTTAAATATATCTTTCGAATTGAATCAAGACAAAGAAGATGGCTTATAAAGATTATGATTTAGATATTGATTGTCAGCGAAAGTGTGGTGATGCATTAAGTAAATCATGGAAATGCCGGTTGGATTATTACTTCGAAAGTCGAGTTGAGAATTAGAGCTCTACAATTTAGAAGTTAGAAGATTGGTGATCTTGGGCATTTATCTCAATTGGCGGTCTGATCTTTATTTGATAGAATGGCTACCTGGCGGATATGTCGAAATTCATTGAACAAATCAGATTAGTCGAAGCGAATTTTTTTGTAGATCTGAGAGGGTATTATTAGGAAGAATTCTGATTATAGAGTGATGATGATTGAGACAAAAATTTTACTAGGAGGCTCATCAGGCGGGATATACTATTCATCCAGGTAGTTCAAAAATGTATAAAGATTTAAAAGCAGCATTTTGGTGGTGGTGGTATGAAGAAAACATAAAATGATATATCTTTAAGTGTCGTCGATTGTTAAAGGCGGCATCAAAACGGTGGATTGATTACGGTCATTACATACCGAGTGGAAGTAGGAAGAAATTGCAATGGATTTTGTTATGGGATTTCTAGATCAGGCAAGGTTGTGATAGTATCAGGTTGTTGTGGATAGATTGACCAAATTCGTCATTTCTTACCCAAACGGCAATTGATTGATAAATTGTCAGATTATATGTTAAAGAAATTGTAAACTTCATGGTGTACAAAAGTGATCGTCTCAGCGAGAGATGGTAGATTCTTCAGATTATGGAAAGAATTGAGAGAGCTTACACTTGATTACACAAATCTGACTTTTCATCCAGCGTGATGAATGATCGAGAAAGAACAATTCAAGTCTAGAAGATTTGTTGAGGTATGTGTTTTAGATTTTGGAGGTATTTGGGAAGATCATATTCATGATCGAGTTTATTCTGATAATAATTCTATCCCAGTATTCGATAGCTCAGTATGAAGCATTATATGGTCGAAAGTGTAGAACTCCATTAAGTTGGGTGAAGTGGGAGAAAGGCATATTGGGTCGAGTTGGTTGATCAAGCTGAGAAAATCAGTGTCGAGATAGATTGAAAAACTCGGGATCGGAGTATTACGACTTAAAAGCATTTGTAGAATTTCAAGTTGGAGAATTTGTATTTTTGAAAGTCAAACATGAAAGGAATTAGTAGATTTGGTCGCGAAGGTAAATTGAGCCAGACATGGGCCTTTTGAAATCATTGAAAGGATCGGGATATGGCTTACACTTTTACCCGTTTGGCGACATTCACAACGCTCTTTCACATTTCAATGTCGAGAAAATGGATCACGATGCAGAGCGTAAGATTCCATATACAAAGTTTGAAATACAACCGATTTGACTTATATACATTGGAGCCGTAAAAGATTTTGAATTGACAAGAGAAATAAATGTAATAAATTTCCTATGTTAAAATTAAATGGAAGCACAATCAAAGAAGCTACTGGGAGGTTGAACAAGAGATGAAGCGCAGAGTTTCCTTCCTGTTTGAATGATTCAGAAAAAATTTCGAGGACAAATTTTTTTAAGGGGGGAAATTGTAATATCCAATTAATCCATAGTTTATTCCTAATTAATTTTGTTTTACTAATTAACCCGTTGTTATCAGAAGACCGTGCTAAGTACGGCCGATTAAAGCAATCGACGCTACAGATGGCGGATCGATCGAAGGTAATTTCATTTCCTTCCATACCGCTCGCCTTCACGCTGATCTCTGGATCGAAGTCGCTCTCCTTTCCTTCCTCACATCTGACGGACCGCTTCCCTGACAAACGAGAACCGCTCTTCCTCGCGGCTGACCGACAGAACCGGCCGCTTCCCGCGATGCTGAGACTCAAAGGATTCGCCGGCCATTGAAAACGGATCCGTGAAGCGCCGGACTCACGCGCCACATCGCTGGAAACGCCAGACTGTAAGTCCGTGAACCGACGGTTGGAAAATCTCAAAGTCGCCGGGTGAATCGAACTGACGCCGTCGGTAATTTTGTAAGTTGCTAATTTTCTTTCCTATCCCTTTTCTTTCAAATGAACCTTCCTCGAAATGCGGATCGAGTTCAACTCTGTAAGTGAGTTCTGAATTATTGAACGGGATTTAGGATTGACATTGTTTGTTAATTTTAGTTGATCAAGCGTAATTAATATCGACGTTAGTGATTACTGGAGTACCAGCAGTTTACGGCGAGATATCAATTTCGCGTAAGATTACGTTGCTGGTAATACTACCGTTAATTACGATGACGTATTGATTTTAGAAGAGTTGTTTCATTATAGGTCGCAGACTCGAGGAATCGAGAGCACATCACGAACGACCTGCATTAATCGAGTAGACATAATGCTAATTTAAATTCGCCTATTCTTATGACATCGTTTTAATGACCAGATAAATCAGATGAACGACACGTAGATATTTCCCATATTGAATGAAATATAAATGTTATTACTGACCTCGATAGATTAATGATTTACAATGACATGGCCTACCAAAGATTGATTTATCGATATAAATGTTTGAAAACATGTTAAATGAAGAATGTGATAAACGAAACGCCGGAAAATTGTGATAGTAGGCATGTTGCGAATCTGCGTAGATAGAAAAATTTAGATGATGACGGGATCTTAAAGATCCGACTCGACATTTTGAGGTTGGGTCGAAGTTATCCAACCTGGTGTCAGTGCAGAGTTCGTTCCTACCGCCTTTACCTTCAAATTTAGCCGACGCAGGACGACTTTTATATAAGTCAAACCCATGCAATTATAAATATTTTAAAATGATTTGATATAGAATCAGAATAATTTAAAAAATTACCGCCTCGACATCGATGCAGATGAACCTACTTATTACCTACAACATATTGTTTCGCTTATATCATATATTTCTACAAAGACCTACAAAGATATCGTTCGCCATATCATACATTACCAAAGACGCTTTACCGCCAGAATTTACACGTATACGCGACGTTCTATCGCTCAGAGAAGCTTACTTTAAGATTCTTGTCTCGCTTTTAAATTTTACGATGCTACCGCTGATAATTTCGCGGAAGAAGTTTACCGCTTTTTGAATCAGATAGTTTAGCGCTTTTAGACGCATAAATTAAACGCCTTTACCCAGATTTATTTACGCTGAATCGCGGATATTAATTAAGTAAGATATGAAATATTTGTGATGATTTGATGAGATGCAAATTTCACTTGCTCCGCAAGAAGCGTTGGAACGTGTTTGAAAACTGTGTCTAATCGAAATATCCTATTCTGTTATTCGACCGACTCAAGATAAAAGGGTCATCTGGTGGACATTAAGGGCGATATTTAAGGATTAATATAATTAATCCTAATTATAAAATTAATGAATCATCCTAGAATAAAACCCCAAGAATATGGGTGTTAATTTTAGTTGTTTCTGTTGTGCCGAACACAACGGCGCGATCGATTTCGCGATCGGAGGTTGTTTGGGCAAAGTCGGGCGTAGTGAAATTCCTAACTCAGCGACGCCGCTCAATTGCTCGACGCCGCGACACTTTGCGAGTCGAAAGCGTCGTTGATAGGTTTGACGCCGCTACGACGGGTGATCAATTTCGTGAACGGAGTTCTCGGACGTTTCGGCTTCCGACTTCGCGCATAATTTCATTAAAATTGATTTTAATTATTTGATTGATCATTAATTGATTTAATATTTTTTATTTAATTAATTTTAATATTTGAGACGCATTATGAAGCCGGATTTTCAAATCAATGCGAATTTGATCGAATCCGATCGCGTTTAGGAGGTTTATCCTCTTTGTCATTTATTTAATTTCAAATAGCACATAACTGTAGGTCAACATATTGCTACGGAAATTCAGATTACTCAATGCGAGTTGCTTGTGAAGATGAGCATATAGATACTTTGAAAGTGGATAAGTTATGTGTCCCCTTAGACCATTTTCAGTGTGGCCTCCGATTTCCCCTTTTGCGTTGAGTTGGTAGAGGTTCTGAATTTTTATAGAGTAGTTCTATCCTAAGTGCTGTCGAACTTGATAGCGAGTCTTATGGCCTATATTTTGTTCTTATGGCAAGAAGGTTTGGCCTGAAACTTGACCCTTTTTCACCATGTCTTCACCATGAAAGATCTCAAGGATGGGACTTCATAGTTCTCAATAGTTCGTTTAAGAGTTTTTGATTTGTCTAATAAAGTTGAGAACTAGCGTTCCATGTTTCATTTCATCAAATGCTACATTGGGTGGGAAGTGTTGATTGGCCCGCTCCTTCATCGCTAACAAAGTGATGGTTCTAAAGCTAAGTGCCTAGGAGGCTAAGATTCTACAGAAGCTATCAGGCAAGATGCTCAGCATCAAGCTTTCTCTTAAGTTCAACAAATTCATGATCATATCTATAGTAAATACTTGTCATAGTTGATATTTATTATTGTGATGTTTTAATCTTTGCACTCGCTTCTTTTAGGCATTATATCTCTACTTCCTTTCTGATTGATCTTGAGATCGTCAAGTTTCTTGGCAAGTTTGAGGAAAGCTAAGAAGATGAAAGTGAATTTGTACCTGTTGAGGTTGCTCTTGAGAAGTCGGTCGAAGAGGCGAGTGCAGCAGAGTTAAGTTCTACTCTCAAAAAGTTTAGGAAGAGATCACGAAGTGCCATTTCTCGTGCTCCGCCAAGGAAGAAGAGTGACAAGAGCAAGGAGTTGGTAGATGATCCCCACTATATTTATCCCTAAGATAATTATACTCCTAATATTGTCGATCCGAAGAGTCAAGCTTTTGGGTTGGGGCATCTGATCTTCTCGGAGAAGTTGGACACATTCCTTGAAGAGCTTCCCGGGGAAACACCATTATGTAGCCATGATCGTTCAATCAATGGCATGGCAGTTGACCTAGGAAACTCCATTTAGAAGGCATCTTGCAATAATTTTGCATGTGTAATTTAGAAAATTTTTGCAGTCCTTCCTTTTTGTAATATTTTTGAAAAATAGTGTTTCTTTAAACTCATTTCATACTTAATTTATTTATGTATTATATCATTTTTGTTTTTATTTTTTATTGAAATTTCATATTAAAAAGTTGCTCATTTTGTTTGTAATTATGGGTGCTGGAATATATAATGTAAGTGATCATTTTGAATGTACTCAAACATGCTCAATATTTTGATATACTCGAAAATGATTATAATTCTGTACTCAACAATATTTGAACTCGTATTGTATGCACTCATGAGCATTCATAATTTGGTTGTCCTATGCTTAGAAGTACTTGATGTATTGTTGTGAGGTTTTTAATAGTTATCTTAAGTGTATCTCACTTTATGCCAAACTCTTGGTCTTCACAGGACACTCACCTTGACTCACCAGTAAGAGGCACTTGTGCACTACTCAATACTAATCTTATTATAAGTGGGAAGTCAATTCGCTATGATTATGGCTGTCATCATAGATGCTCCTTACCTTATGTCTAACTTGTAGTCTTTACAGGGGAACTCATGTAGGCTCGCTAGCTAGGGAGAGACTCGCTTTTTATTCATTGTGGATTTAGTCGCAAAAAGAAAAGCTGGCTCATTAGGGTTAGGCCTGTTGAAGATTTTTTTTTGTTTGCTTTATACAATGGGCATATTCTAGTAAACGAGTACGAGTATTTGAGTAGTCACCTTCACATTCAGTGGTCATTAATTTGAAAATACTCGATACCTTGCGTAATGCTTAGGTGATTTTCTCGTGATTACTCTCCCAGGGGTTGCGATATGGATGAGTTGGTGAAGAAGAGACGAGTGACTTTTAGCTTGTCAAGCCATAAGTCGAGTTCTCTGAGTCTTTGGTGAGTTATTTTTTGCTTATTTGTTACTCGCCATGCAATTTTTAAATATGAAGTTGGCATTTGTAGTAAAATTTTGAATGAATCAAAGAATGATTGGACTTGTTCCAATGTTTCCTAAATCAAGCATGATCCACTTTTTCTCTCAGATCTCTTTGTGTGGAATTTAATTCTTCATTATTAACTAAAATCTCCTCGGTTGATTATTCATTAAGCCCATGCTTACCGTACCTATTAAATATTGGATCCTGAATTGTTTGTAAATGACAACAGACTTATTAGACTAGCTTGGTGAGGCTTAAAGAAAGGAGATTAAGAGAGAGAGGGGGTCGAATACTCTGGTAAGTAAACTAGATAGGAAGAGAGATTGTAAGAGAATCTTGAAAAGCTTTTATTAATAACTTCTCAAATAATATAGGATGTAGAGAGTCTTGAAGTCCAAGAGTTAAGAAGTCCAAAAAAAAAAGGAAGCAAAAGTTTGTAAAAAGGGGTATCCCAAATAGTTTTCATATACTTATAAGATTGGAGAACTACATGAATGGTTATACTAAAACTAAGAAATTTGTAAAAAATATATGTGGACTCAGTGAACTACTTTGGTGCATACACATGTATAATGACATACATGGCGATGAAGGCAACCCTTATTGATATGACCTTCCAAGTGGGTCAACTTGCCTCATCTAGATTAGAAATTGAGCACTCTAGGTGAGTCTATGTCGACTTGTACTTTGAGTGAGTGATTGGCGAGTTCTTCAATCTAATGCCTCTGGTGAGCAATTTGGGCAAGTTTGTCTGGCGAGTTGCGATGAGCTCTTTTGATATGATGGTGAGTTCCAAGTTGGAAGGTGCACATGGTTGGGCTTGCTCTTGGTCGCTAAATGAGTTGCAACTTAGTCCAGGCAGATCTCTGTGACTAATTGAGTTGAGCATATAAGTCTTTTTATGTTTATGTCTTCCCAAATTTAAACTCTTCTAAGTTTCTTTTGTTTAGACTGCCCCAAGACAGAGAGTATGTCCTTAAGGTTGAGCTTGATATCCTGGTTAAGGCTTTTGAAGTGTGGGAAGTCTGGGGTGGTCGGTAATTTTGAAAGCATAGTAGCTTACCCAGAATTTGTTTGATGGACTTATTAGCATAAGAGGTTGCCTGAGATTGGCATGTTATGGCCTTATATAGATGTTATGACCCAATCGTGCTTTTGGACCAAAATACTGAAAGGTCACGGGGCTATAAAGCTACCTCTCTTGTTATTGCTAATATTTTGCCAAAAACCCTGCATGTATCATTTTATATTTTCTTAGTCATATTTTACAATAGAATATATTGTTCATTACTGCATAACATTTCTTCTATTTTATGTTGGAGTGCAGTTACCCGCCTCATGGGGATTAATGTGCTTACGGTTGGTGCTGGTGTTATTACACTCTTTTGTGGTGCTTATCTGGTAATACTATTTTTTATTTGTAATTTGCTGTTTATAAAGTTAGTTGATCTACTTCAAATGTTTTCCATATGCATGTTGGGAAACATTGTTCTCGTATGATTAATGCATATCTAATAGATTTAGGATATGAAATGCATTATTTTTTTAGGATAAGGTTGTGAATGTTGCAAGCTAAGAAATTGTTTATCTTTTAAGGTCAGTTTTAATGAGAGACAAATTAGAACACTTTAGTTGAGCTAAGTTTTATATATTCATTTGGTTTGCTGAAATGAAATTTTTTAATGAAATTTCAAAGAAAAAGAGGATGTCAAAGTGACTTGAGAAGAAAACTGTTTATACAAATATTAGAGAATCAAGGTGATGTTTAAGATTGTGCTAATTATAGATGAATCAAATTTATAATTTGTTTAATAAAACTATTGGAGAGAGTGATGGATTACTGACTTAAAAGAATTGCATTAATTTTAGATAAACAGTTTAGGAAAATCTATTACATAAGTGATTTTGGTTAAGATGATTAATTGAAAAGTATGGTAAATGATTTTGATATAATTTTGATAGGTCTTAAGAATGCATATGTTTGAGTACCCAGAGAATTAATGTATTGCATGTTTAAGGAGAAAGATATGTGCCAAAGGTACGTTGACCTTTTTAAAAATATGTATCATGGTGCATTGGCCAACATTATAAGTTATTATGGATATCTTATGAGTTCTCATTTGTAATATATTTATATTAAAGATTAGCATTGAGTTCATATCTTTTTGTATTAGATAAGAAAATGCTGGCAAAGAATATTTGAAATGAGGTGGCTTAGTATATACTTGCAAAGGATATTTAAAATTAGATGGATTGATAGTGAAAATAACATGGCATAGTTTTTTTTTAAAGATAACATGTCATAATTAAAGATGAAGATGATAAAAAAAAAAAAGTAAAACCTACTGTAAAAAATTGTTTTGAAATAGTTAATAAATAAAATAATGAGATATGTTATAAATTGATCTAAAAAAAGAAGTGGAGTTATCTTTAAAGATTGATCTAGTTAACTAAAGAGGAGTTAGCTTAAAGGAAAATGTATAAATGTAAAGTTTTCAATTCAATCGACATATTTATTGAGATTTAGTGAGTTATGAATAGATTGTAGTGGTTTGCTCATGTACTTATTTTCTATGAAAATTTAAAAATAAAGAGGATGTCAAAATGCTAGGAAAAAAAAAAAAGCTTTCTAATATAAATGTTCTAAGACAATAGAGATATTCAGGATTAAAATAACTATAGATGAATTAAATTCTATGATTTATTCAATGAAGCTATGATAGAGAGTATTGGTGCACAGACTTGTAAAAAATTTATTAATCAATTTGATTTTATAAGTGTTTTTTATATTATAACAATTGATAGAAAAATATATGTTGACCTCTATTATTATTTCATTAGTTGAGTCAATTTGATACATAGAGAAAGAGGTAAACAATGGATATGATTTTGCACAAATTAGAATTGAGATATTTCGACTGTCACTGAAATTTCCTAAGCAATGTTCATTTGTGATACAAAATTCATTGAGGGGTCCAAAGCACTAAAATCAATCAAGAGAAGTCATCTAACAGTTGATCGAATCAAGTGGGATGCAAATGGTGGGCTACAAACGAATGCTGTGTGAATTGGGCTTAAATCACTCCGATTCGGTTAAAATAGACTCCACTTTGTTAGGAAAGCTGCACGAATGTAAAATATGAAAATTGCCTTCACATGAGATCGATGACATGCGATTTAAGATACACGATAACAAATAAAATAATAAAATAAAAGAATGAAATGATGAAAATAAATCAAATTAAAAGTTATTATTATTATTAAGAAAATTTTAATCAAATTAAATTTTATGTTATCATTTATTGGAATCTTCTGTATGCAATTCTCGATCTTCTGCCCTTATCTGTACTCACTTCTCGTGCCATATGCATGTCCTTCACTGTTTCAACAGAAACAGACAAAAAGGCCTAAAAATTCCGTACCCAGCCATTCCGTGGCTACCCAGGACTTACACACACTGCTCATTCCCAAAAGCTCCTTGGTCTCCTTGATTTTCACTGAACGCTGCTCTTGGTTTCTCGTCTCAAAAGCCGCATCTCTCCCATCTCCACACTAACAGACTCATTGCCGGCAATCCCAGAGCCAACGCTAGCCAGTCCCCGCCTCTCTGCATGGCACTCTCGCTACTCCAGGCTCTTTCTTTCATACAACTGCTCTTCCTCCTCCGGTTCCCATTCACGAATCCTCTCGTTTCGACACAGTCACTCGCGCCGAACTGAGACGCCCGAGCCACCACGAGACCTTGTCGAACTTCCCATTGCCCCATTTCTTGTGCATACAGTATTCCTCTCGGCTTCATCCACCATCTCCTTCCTCGTTTTTACCCAACACCATTCGCTCCAGGCGCCAAACCGAGCAACCTGCTCTATTCTTCTTTCTCCATTTTTCCCATACACAAAAACCCATAGTCTACCTCTCAACCTCCTGTGCCGATCTCGCAGCAGCATCCACTTGCCTTCCTCAAACCCACACAACTTTGCTGGCTCCTGTTCCCTCTCATCCAGTCATTCAGCTTCACAGTCCATTACATCAGCTATTTAACTACATTTATCATAAAACTCCATTTCTATTCACAATTTTCTTACCAATCCACCTCCCAAATTTCTTTTTTTTTTCTAATTCAAAAAAAAACTTCTGCTTCTGCAGTCTCCTACAATACCTTTATTATCCTCCATTTTATAAAGGTAAAAAAAGAATTAATGTGGGGCACATTAATAACATTAAAAAAAATAAAGTACAGTAAAGATAAGACATATGAAACACATGTTGTACCTGAAAGGCATGCAGGTGTTATAATATATACATCAATTTGAAGCACAAACGCATAAAAAAGGGGATGTGTATAATTGTGTTGTAGGAGTGTATTGAATGGTTGCTAATACACAGTTGCAATCATATCAAAATCTATGCAAACCTTTTATGCATATATATAATAAAAATTCAAATGAGTGCATAATACCTATCCATCAAGATTTCATGATCATATAAATGTATTATGCAGTTATACTAAAGCAAGTGCAAATCACTATCAAATGAAAGTCCATTTGTAATGTAAGGCAATTTCATAAATAATTTTATACACTAAAATGTGTGCAAACAATCAAAATTAAGAAACAATTTTATAAAATTCAATTATGCATATATTTTGAAGTTCCCTTCAATCTAAATTAAATGATTTTATCTCCCAATTAAAATATCAAAAATTAATAATTTTATCAATTAGGTAAAATCATTTAAGATATATGTCTACATGTGTTTGGATTGAGGATTCAGAATATAATCCTAATATCTTAAAAAAACTATATAAGCTACATTTGGATTAAATTAAAATGTAAAATCAATTCTCCAATTCAGGCTTAAAATAATCTAAATACATTTAAAATCTAAGAAAACTCACATGGGCCCCAACACAGTGCTGAATATTTAAATTCAGTGTCTAAAGATGTTGTGCAGATTAAAGTTAAATAAACTTGGAATGTATTTTGATTTTGAAAGGTGTGGAAGCATATCAGTATTTTACGAAGTTTTGAAAATCAAAATTTATTTAAAACCCAAAATATCCGCATGTGTCTAACACAATACTGAATGTTTAAATTCAGTGTCTGAGGATATTGTTCGGGTTAAAGTTAAATAAATATATAAATTATTTGCTTTTGAAAGATGTGCAAGCATATCTCTATTTTACAAAATTTCTAAAATTTAAATTCATTTAAAATCCAAAACATCTACATGTGCCCCGACACAATACCGATTGTTTAAGTTCAGTGTCTGAGGATGTCACGTGGGTTGAAGTTAAATTGACTTAAATTTCTTGCATTTGAAACCGTGCTAATATTTTGGAGGATTGGCAGTCATCTTAAAAATATGAAGGTCCTTTAAAATGCAAAAGGGAATCAATTGCAAAATTATAAAAAATAATTACAGGTTTCAATCTATTTGATTGTCTACTTGTTGGAGTAGAGTTGACAGGATTTATTATATGATGTAATTTCAAAGCTGATTAATCATATGCAAATCTCAGACCTAAACTAAACAGAGTTGATAGGGTCTATACTTATAAAATAAATTCAATCAATCAAATATCTCAATAATGACTGTGTTGAATAAGATATCAACCAGAGGGGTTTATTACTATCAAAATTTTCTAAACTCTAATATTAAGTGATCCTAAAGTCAAATTTTATTCAATTATTAAATATTCAAGAAAATTCTAAATTTTAAAAAAAGTCTAAATGAAAATTCATCATTCTGAAACTTAAAACTAATCCGTCTTCCATAATTATTTATCAAGAATGACAAATTTAATATTAATCTATACTCACAAAGGGCCAATATCGTATTAAGTATACCACTACATTCACACTCAAAATATTCTATATCGATAAAGACATGACTTGTATCATCTCTACTACAGTACAAGAGCTTCACATATAAAGAAGCTGAATGATCCTCCGACGAGTGATTTGATTAGTAAGCTCCATAATATTATGATCACAGTTGTAGCACATATGTTCCCTACTTGTTTTCTATTTCTTTGAATTGTGAATCATAGTGTCTTATAGGACACAAAGCCCTTTAATAGTTATGGTGGATTTAAAATTGCCCTTTTAGACAAATATCAACTCTAGTCTATAAGATCTTTTTGGATGAAGCAACCTATAGCTGCTGATAAGGATTATTCGGTAAGGTTTGGTCAATCATCTCCTATAACTAAGTGGGCCAAGGATCATTATAATTTAGGATGACGAAACAATGGGATCTTAATCGGGCACATTATCATTTCCCCCATTATATGCTTTAAGTGCCAAAAAGGATGAATTAAATTTTGATATGATTTTTATTGCTCCTAAGAAGGCACATGATTGAGTACCTAGAGAATTAATTTAATCTAAATTAAATGAGAAAGCTAAATGTTAAAGATATGTTGACTTTTTTAAAAATATGTATGTCAGGGACAGACTAAAATTACAAGTTGTGGAGTATCTCAAAACTACTTGATTTACATTATGGATTAGTATCGAGATCATATCTTCTTATATTAGATAAGAAGATACTTACAAAAGATATTTAAAATACGGTGCCTTAGTTTATGCTTTTTATGATTGGCAGATTCTAATTGTTTGAGACATTCATTGAAAATAGTGAAAAATTAGAATAATGTAAACAATGTTTTGAACATAAAGCACTTAGAGTTTCAAAAATAAAAATTGAGTATATGGTATCCAATTTTAGTGGATTTGCTATTACTAACAATCAATTAATAGTATTAGAAGATAAATGATACCTTGGAGTTAAAGCTGGGTGATTAAAATGGAGAAGAGTTTCCAAAGTATTATGTGATAAAAGGGTGTTAGAGATTAAAAAGTGACTATAATAAGCTTATAATTAGGTCGGCTATGTTTTATATATTAAAGTGTTCAACAACCAAAAAGTCATTGTTATTCGAGTTAATCATGATAGAGATGAGAATGCCAATATGATTGTATGACAAATAGAAAGAATAAATTAAAAAATGATTCTATAAGAGGATTGATTGGGAAGACATCTGTTGAATATAAGTTAAATGAAAACAAATTTAGGTGGTCTAGATATATAAAATGATTTGTGAAGAATAAGTTCTAACACTTTAGGCAATACTTGGCAATAATGAATAGAAAGTAATGATTTATATTGACTATCCCGGATTATTGCAATTATGGCTTTTTTTGCTGATGATGATTGATTTTTATTATTTTTTTCATTTCTTTTTTAGAATAAATAAAAAGGTGGAAGTGCACCCAAACAGAAATTTTTAATCCCCACCAAAGAGAACATTGTAACAATCTTAACTGTATTACATCAGTGCCTGGTGGCTGCCCTAGGCAACAGAATGATCTGACTGGCCTATCTACCATCAACCTAAGAAGGCAACAGCAACAAAAGAACAAAAAGAGCTTCAATAATTGACTATTAACAGGATTATGAAACTAATGAGATTCAATCATTATTATGAAACTATGGTTTCTAAACCTTTTTTTCCCCTATTTTATAAATTTGCAAGTATTATTTTACCAAAAAATAATGTTGTTTTATGAATGATTGCAATGAAGAACTATATTCTCTTCTGCTGACATATTGTGCCTTGTCTATTTGCAGTCATGGATGAGAGTATCTCAAAGATTTCATACAATGAACCAAGTCGTTGTTGGTGCTGCTTTAGGATCTGCATGCAGTCTCACATGGTTCTGGATGTGGCATTCATTTGTTCTACAAGCATTTATCTCATCCATCTGGGTTAGGTTATTTGTCATTCTTGCCTCAGTCTCTTTCTGCCTGGCCTTCTTGTTTTATGTCATTCAAAATTGGCTTCAGGATGAGTGATATCAATTTTTTATTATTATTTTAACAACACTTTTGTAAATTATACAGTATAGCAGGTATGGAAATGTTTTATTTTTTAGTTATTGAAATAAATTTTAAAAAAAATTATACTAACATTTCAGAGATTGTATTTTTCAATATATTCATTCAACATAATGTTTCATTTACTGTTTCAGCACAAGGATGCATCCTTCAGTGTCTGAACAAGTCAATAATTAACAGGTAATACATAGTCTTATTCAATATGAGTGGATTTTAGTGTGAAGAAATATTAATCTAAACTTTAAAAAATTTCATCATATACCACAGCAATTATCAATCCAGCATGAAGAATATTCCAGGTAAGTTCATCCTATAAAATATTTTAGTAAATATTAGTTTTATCAGTGAGGAGATTTAGGGGATATATGATTAAGTATGTAATTAAACATAATCCTTAAAGTATAATTTAAACTTTTTCATTAAACATTCTCTCTAATCAATGAAAACTTTGTATTCTGTATTATATTAGTTTTAAATTAATTATAATCATTTGGAGTTAAATCGATCCAAGTGATTATACTTAAAATATAAGAAAAATAAAATAAATAAATGTGTCAAGATGATGTCCTCACGCATTTTTATAAGAATTTTTTTAATAAATATGTTGCATCATTCACATATTTTAGATAAAAGTTAATAGTTTATACAGCTCTTACTTCTCTGTCACGAGTCTATATATGAAATGCGTGTAAATGCCTTCAAAATCTGATACAGATCTTTAAAATTTAATACTAATTCTTCCATATGACGACTATAAATGTTATCTTTGATTCATTTAAAATTGTGATTTAATGACATCTTTATATATATATATATATATATAAAGAAAAAAAATCAAGATTTCTTTTTGTAAGATTGTAAAATGAATGAATATTATGAATTGTAATTACTTGCATAATTGGTTCCTTAATGTTTCCCCTTTCTACAATTAATAATGCTTTGCTTAATCAATGGCGTGATCTGAGAAGAAAGAGAGACTAATCTAATACAGAACTTGCCAGCCTTAAACATAAATATTTAGTTAATTTTTATAAAGTATTTATCTCATGATAGATTAATAATTTATTCTTAATAAAAAAATCTAATCAGATATCTGGTGCTATTATATTATTATTATTATTATTATTATTATTATTGGGTTGCCATTTGGTTTTTATACATAGGAATCAGAAATGGTGGAAAAGAAAAGCTGGAAAGGGATGCAAAACAAGTTGCTGGGATCCAATGTATATCCAGCTTAGAGACAGCTGGATTTGGCTTTCAAATTAAATAAATTTTAAAATAGTTCCATCGCCATCATTTATTTGACAATTTTCCACACCTAATAATAATATTATTATTATTATAAGCCGAAGTATTCTCTTCTCTTCAACGCTAAAATAATGATTTTATGTGAAGCTGTTTTCAATTATTTATTATTCTTAGAATTATGAAACAATCATTTGATGCTAATGCATGATTATTTTCGCTTGAAATATGAATAAATTTAAGCTCACTTAGACTCGATTTGATAAAGTTGATGCATAATTAAGTTAAAAAATAAAATAAACAAATTTAATCTCTAGATGAAGTATGTCAATGAACATTTAAATAGCTTAAATTTAAACTTAAAAGCAACTTGGAGAAGAGATGAAAGTGAGAACACTAATGAAAGAGATGGGGAAGGAGATATGGAGTTCAAGTTGGAGGCATCTTAACTCATTGAGTTAGGCCCCCCAAGAGTTTCTTTATGAGGAAGATCTCATCAACTAATCAAGATTTATTGCTATCCAAAGGGTCCATTTATGAGGAAGTGCAATTCATTTTGACCTCATGATCTTAAGAGACTCACATATGTCTTAATCTTAAATGTCTAAGCCTTTAAATTTGTTAAATATGATTGTATGTATTTATTCTTGATTAATTAAATCAGCTTAATTTTATTTCATTGGTTCATTTAATTATTTATAAATAATTTTATATCAATCATTAATTTTTATTTAAAAGTATTATTAAAAATGAAAAGTTGTACTAATTAATGGAATTGCCTTTGATTGGCTAGTGTTAGGAACCATTTGAATTTGGTTCACTTTCTTTTTTTACATTGCCAAAAAAAAATTATTTAATAGGTTAATTTTTATGTCTTTTTATCTCTTTTACATATATATTAGATGAATTGATAATTTAAATATTAATCATTCCACTCGAAATCAAGAATAAATAGAAATAAATTAAGCTTAAAAGTTTATCAACTTAATGAAAATTTATAGCAAGAGTTATCTTTGAAGTCCTCCTCTATTTATATCTCTCCCAATCTCCATACAAGAGTGTTTAAATTATTTTAATTTTTTTTTATATTTTAAATCTTGTATTATAGAATTTATGTTTTTTTTTATTTGTTGATCATTATCTTTATTCATTAGGTATTTATTTCATATTGGAAATACTTACATAGCATTTAGTCGCTAAAAACATATGGTATGCTAGGTAACATTCCTCATCAAAATTGTATAGTTGTGATGGTTTCTCCATCAGTTCATTGAGTAAAAGAATTTTGCTAGTGATTGTTATTTATAATAGAATTAATTGCTAGGGTTATATATATATATATATATATATATATATATATATATATATATTAGCCATTTTGTTGATGAGTTCTATATATATATTAGCCATTTTGTTGATGAGTTCTATTAAATTGTAATGCAATTATGCTCCTTCAAAGGTCACCTATCAATATAGCATTATAAGGGTAAATTACAAGGCCCTAATCCCCATGGAGCACTTCATATACTTCACTCATGACTTATTAAGTTCCCTCTTTGTTGCAGTATGTATAGTTTACTATTTACCTGATTATTGTCAAGATATTACTTCTTAAATTCATGTCAGCATCATGCCATGCATATATATATATATATAATCGGTATTATGTACATTAATTTCAATGGTAGATTTTGTATTACTTTGCAGGCTTATTGCTATAAGGGTGTCATAATAAATGGTATTTGGTGAGCTCTCCCCTTTGAATTCAAACCTTGTTTGAACATCTCCACATGACTTGTTATCTCTTTGTCTGCTCTGATTTGGCCCCTTCAAGTTTCCTATGGGCTGTCTTTTGACTCTTCAGCACCTGTTTCCAATATTTTTCACACCATTTGGATTGCTAAATCTATATCTCTCTATAGAGAGATAATACAAACTCTACATACAGAAATTTTGTTTTATTTTGTTTGATTGTCAGATGGAATCAATCCAAGCCAGGTCTTCTTAAATATATAGATTTAGAAAAAAAAAAAAAATAAAACCTTACAATTATTTATTTATAATAATTTCACATGAACATAAAGTGGTGATTTTAAAGTATGCAATCATTTTTTTCCTCTCATAAGTTTATTTCTCTTATTATGCACTGCTGTTGCAAAAGACAAATGGATTTCCCTTTCCATCGCTGATTATTGAACAATAGAGGCCTGCCAAAAAAAAAAAAAAAAAAAAAAACTAAGGAATGAGAGGGTGGAGTGATGTCCTGTCATGAATAATAAGTATTTCTTAGTTTTTAGTGTTTAAAACTAAACTCTTGTATAAGATATCTTGGCAGTTTGGAACTTTGCCAACTAAAAGACGTTCAGTCCTTTCACATATGTGTGTGAATTCATTGATTTGCTCAAATGTCTCAAAAAAAAAAAATAAATAAATAAACTGAACTCCTAATTTAATGTATTATTTGTTACGCATTTTGAACTTTTTCATGACTCCCTCTATTTTTTGGGGACATTAGCGAATTTATTCTCAAACTCATACATACAACGTATGCGTAAAGACTTGAATGCAAGATCTCTTGGTTGAAAGCCGAAGCTGTCAACCACTAGGCTTCTCAAGTCAGATCCCCACCCATTCAACGCTCTTACCAATGGTTTCGAAAATGACTATTATCATATATTAAAAAAAATATTATTATTATCTCTATCACATGATGATTGCTTAGTTGACCATGGCTTTGGGGAGTTTTAATTACATAATTAAGAAGTTTGTTTTACCAAGCAAATAAAATTACAAGGTGCAAAAATTTAACATCCAATAAAAATCTCATTTAAAATATATTATTCTGATATCAGTTTTATTTTCTTGCATTGAATATAGTTGTAGGTTTCGTATACTTAAATACCTTCAGAACAGGGTAAAGAATCAGTAGTAAAGTGAAATCATGATCATCACTTATAAATAAATTCTTTTATAATTAAGAAATATATATATTAGAGACAAGATACTGATTCCATATATTAACTTATATGTCTTATTAAGAATAGCATCATTTAAATTGATCTCAAAGACCAACCAAAAAAAGCGCATCCCTCCCATGAATTTTTTTTTTTTAAAAAAAAATGAAAATAGAATAAAAGAAATGCAAAAAAAAACAATAAGGATTCAGCATCAAGCCATAGAATCTGAGAAGTAATTAGAAACAAAAACCTGACCAATATCAGAACTAATGTAAAGGATTAAATCATATATTAGTGGTTATAAGTACCATCATTTGATTGTGATTGAATGGCTTAGTCATACATGTCTTTTAAAGATGCCAATTAACTTTCAGGCTTCAGCTTAATAAAATAAAACAGCAGAAAGGAATTTAAAACAGAGTATGAAAGCGACTAATGCCTTATCACAAAAGAAATGAATCGATATGATATCTGCACATACTGATTAATCTTATTGTATTCAATCAATCCTCTTCTACAGCTAAAATAAAACCAAAAGAAAATTGGTTATTTTTAATAAATTACTTGGAACATTACTCCACAAGTAAGATTTCTGCGAAACATGCTTGAATGAAAGAGCAAATCTATTCTGAAGATGATAACTTGGAGTTGACTCTTTGTTTGATTGGACCAGACAGGTGGCAACTATAGCACTTTGATGTCAAGAACTTTAATTTCGTAATAATTTTAAAGATTTTAATCAAATCATTGATTAGTTAGCCGAAGAGGACTTGACAAGGAAATTTTTTTTAAAAAAAAATCAAACAATTGATTACGGAACAGCTCACCTAATCTAAAAATAAACAGGACAAGAGAAGGAAAGGAGTTAATAACAAAATACAAGCTTTGTTCCTAGCATGGACCACCCAACAAGGAAGCCTAGACCTATTTCAGGTGAAGAAGACGAAGACACCAAAGTACAAGGCAGTGCTGAATGTCCCAAGGGTGTGGTTGAGAGGAAGCAACACAAAACCTTCATGACACAAATGGAATTGAAACTTGTATATGGTCTATATGGCTACAAAAGAAGGAAATTAATGCTTTTGTTGCATTTAAGGCAGTCATTTTCTTATAATGATAATAATATCTTGACTGGTGATCTTCGTAGTGGTTTTAACTCTTCAAAAGGCTTAAAATCACTTCTGTGCAAATATATGTTTGCTTGAATGGCTGCTAAAGAAATTTTCACTCTCTGTATTAATTGCTTGTATTTTGATGTTCACATTCTCAGACACTATTAATGGGGTATCTATGTTTGTTTAAACATGATCAATGGCCTATGCAAACTGGCCTTCATCTCTTTTATTATTCGGTTTTATTATAGATATCCTCGTATGACAGTAATGTCAGAGGCGAGTTTTAGCCCATCATTTATAACATAAAGAGAATCTTGCACTTACATTCTCTGATGCCAAGATTGTCTTACCGACTTCTTTAAGATTGGTATTAATTCATCATTATTTTAATTCTTATGACATTAAATGTTCAATGGCTACTCTCTTGTTTAAATTTTTGGGCCCTCCGGTTAGTCTTTGTACAACCAATTTGTTAATGTCAAACTTGATTCTATCATTTATAATGGCCTCTGTACCACCTGCAATCTTTGTATGACACTTCCTCTCTATAATGAATGCTAAGTGGCAATTCTATTTCTAAAGAGGTTGAAAGGATTTATTGGAATGAGAGTTTCTCTCTCCTTCTCTCATGTTCAGTAAGCTCTCCGCTCGCATTCAATGAGTCAAATTTATTTGGGCAAAGGAGCAGTACGCTCTTTGTTACTCCATATTTTGACTGAATGGCTTGCTTCCATGGCTTTTTTTTTTAAAAAAAAAAAATTACAACTTATGAGTCGTAGGTTAGCCTAAAGCCTAATCAGAGGTTTCGGCACACGATCTTAGTTGTTATAATAAATGTGTTGCATGAAATGATGAGTTGGAGCGCTGGATTCAGTTCTCAGACAGATTGGCTTTGTCCGCTCATTTTGCCCCTTTGTACACTCATTTGTACTCCAAAGTCCAAACAAAGAAAAAACGATTCTGTTTAAGACTAATTCAAGGGAAAGAGATGAATTCTGGCAACCGAAAACCAAGTCCTGCACTATGGTATCTGTATAACTGCAAACAACAATTATTATGTAATGTAATTCCAACAGTCATGCAAATCATGATAAGAGCCTTTGAGATCTAGAGCTTATACTTCCTATCAAGAGGTCTTGAATTCAATATTTTACATATATGTTGTTTATGTAAGTTTAAGATTAAATTGGCTAAAATGTTAAAAAACATAAAAATAATAAAAACCCAACGGGACAGTAATAATACAAAAGTCTTGTTAGTTGTCTGGTTTGGCTGCTTGCATTTCAGTTAAGGGGCATTTATATACATAGCACATAATTCTTATATATTTACTTGCATGGAACCAGTACGCTTGAGCACCGCCAACAAGTATCATGACAGACAGCACGCAAAGACGAGAGAGAGAGAGAGAGAGAGGAAAGCTAAGCAAAGAAGTACAAAATGAGAAGCAAGAAAATAGATGCCGAACTACGGGCAAGTTGTCTTAACAATGACAGCAAATATTAATAAACAAGAAAATATTCCACAAAGGTCAAGTCTTAGAGGATTTACAGAACCCCTCACCCTTTCTCCTCCTCAAAGAACACAACTTTTCATTAACAAACGAACACAACCCAAATACAATAATAAAACATATAATTAACCATTAAGAGAAACCAATCAAAGAAAGAACAGAAAAAAATTCAACCTTTAATCATAAATCACTCCCACCATTTACTTTCCCTTTCGTTTTTCACAACTTCTGAATCTTCTGATCCGTTTTATGCAGAAAGCATCACCTTATGCAGATTCAGAAATGCTCTTAGTCTTGGATCTATAGAGGAGCTTCTTCTTCTTCGTGGTAGCATTGTTAATGCTTAGAATGATCTTTCCAGGCTCACCTACCTTGAAGCTGTTCTTTACATACGGTTCATCAGTAACTGCGAACTTTCTTGCCTTCTGCACAAGCACTGTGTAACCTTCCTCTGAGGTCGGAACAAACTCCGCACTGTAGGTCACATCCCATCCTAACACTCGAAGCTCCCAAGCAATAACGGATGACTGTCAAGAATAGAACAACCGATTTAAGAAATCATGAGTATATTGCATAACGTCATTTTGACTGTTGTAAAAGGAAGAAGAGAGGATCACCCACCTCAGGAGATGGCAACTCTATAACATGCTTGCTTGAGGGCTTTATGATCACCTCAGTAACAGCATCAGAAGTAGTAAAATCCGAATCATTATCCTTGCTCAGACCTCCATATTGAACGGGAACTTGCTCTGGGGCTATGTATCTAAAGAATTTCATACAACAAAAATACTTGAGGGAGAAACTCTCGACCAGAAAATGAATTGAAGGGACTGCTAGAACTAAGTGCTTAATTATATTTTAACATTCCAATCGGAATTTGAAACACAATTTTGGTTCAATTAGAGCTTTATTCTAGACTGATTGGAGGTCAGCCATCACAGAAGCCAGGCCAATGCCTAAGAGATAACACAATTAGAGTCCAAAAAGAACCACGTTATGAAGATTACAAAGGAGTCGAACCTGAATATGGTTTCTGCAGATTTGGAAGGACCAGCAAATACAAATTTGCTCTTAGTCCTCTGTGTAAAGAATGGACTCATCATTCGATTATATGCAAGGTACCACCACGGGACATTTATAAATATCTACAAAGAAAATTGGAGTCTCAATTACCTTAATCAGAATAAATAAACAATAACCAATGCAAAAGCAAGTAAAAAAAGCTCAGGATATGAAAGGAAAAGCAATTCAGTATAGATTTAAAAACCTTAAGGAAATCATGTTATCGATCAGCAACCAATGATTTGCTAACATTTTTAGAAAAATCGCAGACCAATCTAATCAAACCGAAAGTCAATGGACACTCAAAACTGTAAAAGATCGCTGAAGCATATTACCATATACATGTCTTCGTATGCAATAACAAGAATTAATTATTTCCTGAAATAAAAAAGAGGTGAAGAAGAAAAGACTCCAATTTTGGAAAAACTATTAGATGAGAATAGAAGCACCTAATAATTTCACCGAATTTTGTCGTTAGAAAAACAACATCATTAAAGATGATAAGTTGCACAAACCTGCTTGGCCACAAACTCGGGGTAGTTATCCTGGAGCAGGGCTAAAGCCTTCTTGGTGGCCTGCCGGAGTTCTCTCCTTCCTGGTCCTGGGACGTTCTTGAGATCAGTGATCTGCACCATAGTGCAAACTCCTTGAGGACTGAAGTCCAGCTGCTGCCTGATCCCCTTCTCCAGGAACTGAATTCTCCACCTCAAGAACTTCTGTCTCTTCTCTTCATCCCCAAAGGCCTTAGCATAGAGCTCCCGGTCCTGGAACTCTCCATAAACATTATAACAAACAGGGTGACCCTCGTTATCTTGTCCGTGATAGAACACCACCTTCTCGAGCTCCGGCAACCCCAAGTCCTCCTCCAGTAGGCCGTCGATCTCAAACTGCTTCCTCCAAATCACAGCATTCTTAATCATGGTCAGAGCATCCTTCACCTTGAAATCCCTAGCCCTGAGAAATTTCAGCAGAACAGTATCACTCTTGTCATCTCCAGCAAGAGGAACTCCCCAAATGAACTCCTCTGCTGGAGTAGCCGGCGGCGCCTCTACGGATGCCGGAGTTTCAGGCTCTTTAATGGGTTCTTTCTCGGTCACCACCTCTGTCGCTGGTGCCGCCTCTTCAGTAGCAGGTGGAGGTAGGGTGACGGGGACAACGGTCTCCTCTATAGCCTCCACAGTCTTTGCCCCGTCCTCGTCAACCACCACCGCCTTAACCTCCACGGTTTCTACTACTTTGGGTGCCTCGGGAACCGCAGAGGTGGCGGCGGGCTCTTCAGTCTTGAGGACTTCCTCTAGAGTTGAAGTAGCGATGGGCACTTCCGCCTTGGGCTCGACAGGAGCGGTCACCTCGGCCTTCGACTGAGCGGCGTCAGGATCCTCGGCGACGGCAGGTTCTTCTACCTTGGCCTCGGTGGCAGGGGGATCCTCGGATTTAGGAGGAGGAGGAGGGGGAGGTGGTGGGGGATTAAATTCGTTATTGGTAAGGGCGGATTGGATAAGCTGCTTGAGCTCATCAAGGGCTTTCCTTTCGGACTCCTGGAGATCGCCAACGAGATTGCTCTCCTCCTTGAAGGAAACCGACTGCTGAATGACAGCCTCCGTCTCCGCCGTCGGAGCAGCTGGCGTCACAGCCTCCGCAGTCTCCTTCTCCGCCGCCACGGCGGCTGGAGCCTCCTCGGTCGGCTTCTTCGTCTCCTCCTCCGCCTCCGGAGCCGCCGCCACCGGCGGAGCCTTCTCCTCCTTTTTCGCCTCGGAAACCACAACCTCCTCCACCGGCGCCGCATCCGAAGCCTTCTTCTCCGTTTCCTCCGCCATAACTGCAGATCACAACAGAAAGGGAGAGAGAGAGAGAGAGAGAGAGAGAGAGAGAGATCAGGTTACTTCGAGGAGAGAGAGAGCAAAGAGAGATTTTTATATAGAAAGAAGGTGAGGGAAAGAGGTGGGTGCAGTGTAAGGAGAAGAGGATAAACAAGGAAGAGCAGTCTGTCAGAAGGAGAAGGCCAGCGGTATTCACCATTAATGGGCCCCACCTTTACAAATAAGATTTCTTTAATTAAAAAAATATTTAAACAATCGCAATAATATGACGCTTTATTATATCAAATAAATTATTTTAGCAAATTAACTAATGGTAAGTGATCAGAATATGAAGATCGGTTCTAACGTTACCGTTGCCGTTGCAGGCCGATCGCCGGCAAATGGCAACTGTTTTTCTCTTTATTATTATTAATTGAATAAAGAAAATAAAGTATTTATATGATAAGCTGTGAGAAATAGATGCGCATTGAATAACTGATAGCATAAAGAAAAAAAAAATCAGTTTTCGAAAGATTAAAAAAACTACTGAGTCAAAGATTAAAAAATCAGTTTTAAGCTTATCATCAATCAAGAAGAAGACTTCTTCTATTTGGATTCTAAATAAAATAAAGTAAAATAAATAAATAATTATGATTAAATTTTCTTAAAATTTAAAAAAGAAATAAGTTTTTTTCTTTTCTTTTTCTTTTGAAGGGGAGGGATGAAAGAGGCATGGGGTGACCATAAGTTGTTCGAGAGCAAAACAAATAATAAATGGCAGAACAACCTCCAAGAAGCTAAAATTAATACAAATGACAAAACAAGTTAAATAACCATTGGAAAAATATACCTAAGAAAGAAACAATTTATGGAGAGAATGAAAACCCTAAACCAAGGAGATAAACAATAATTAATAATGCTACAAGCATCAACAATAGTCATCATGTTTTCATCTTTTGAACTTTTGGAAATTTACTTACTAATAACACATTTTGGGTTTATTGACAGTGAAGTTAGGGATACATTTTGGATTTCACATGTGTGCACATGTTAATGCAAACACATAGTGCATAGCATTATTAAGTCTCTAGACATTCATGTCATCTTGCATTGAATTGAAACTTGACTTTCATGGCTCTAAAAATACATTTAGATGATGTTAAAGGGCATCCCTTATCTTGACTATGACTATGTAATAAGTCTTATTATTATCACTATGATTAAGCATGTAGGTGGGTATTTATCAAATACTAAATCTCTTCTTTCAATTTACACAATTTTTCTCTAATTTATTAGAAACATATAAATTTAATGTTTTCACTGAAGCCCCCCCCCCCCCCTTCCTAAATCCATGTCACCAATATAAGATCATATAGATGCCTCTATTATAATATTGTTTGATCTTATTGTGAGGCCCTATGTACTTGACACCTAATATAACTTAATATTGTTATTTGATCCATCTATATTAAACAATCTCACAAAAATACAAAAATCTTGAATAGGGAGAATTCTTAGGTATCACATATATGTTAACCTCTATGTATGCCACATAAGTTAAGTCGAGCTTACAAGATAAATTCGACAGAGGTGAAATGCACTAGGGATCACCGAAAATTGGTCGAAACGATCTCCAATCGACGAACGGACTTTGTCATCGCATTCAGAACGTCGAAATTGATCAAAAAATATATATATTGCACATTTCAACGGCCGTCGAAAGAAAGATCCCGACGTGCATATCGCATATCGGGGGCTGCAATAACGACGCAAACCACGCTAAAAAATCGATCACGTTAGTGCCGAAAACATCAAACCTATCAAATGAGATTGTTACGCTAAATTGACGAGTTTGCGCTAACGGAGCGGAACGATGATTCACATTTTTGAACTAAAATTGATCTGATTCGGTGCCAACTTGAACCAAACGGCCTCCGATCGCGAAACACGGATTACGCCGTTAAATCCAGAACATCGAATTTACCTAGAAACGATACTAATATTATGTAGGTTTGATTTCGGCAAGATTCCACATAAATCTCAATGCGATCAGATCATATAAAGATAAGAAAGCTGCTGATAATTATTTAAATATGGTAAACACAATTTTTATAATATATTTTTATTTCAGAATTAATGTGAGACTAAATTGAGCCCTAAACAGTCTTAATTTGGCCCAAAAATTTGAAAATCCCGCCTAAATTCTTAAGGAAATAAACTAATTAGACAATTAGGGTCTTAATCCCGTTTTCTTTCCCTTGTTCCCCTCTGGATCAAAAAAGGCATCCGTTCAGCTCTCTCGTCGGCTCAGCCTCTCTCTCAATCCGAAGGAACCTCGTTGATTCTCGTCCGACCCCTCACAGACGTTCCGCTCGGCACTCGTTCCCTCTCCTTCTTGTTCGTCCGCACCACCAGCTCCGCTCTTCTGTGAGGCTCGGGAAGAAGAATTGGTATTTGTTCGGACCTTTTTTCTTCATCTCTATCGATAGATTAAGCCCGCTTCCTGACGATGGATGTCAACACTTCTCGTGGAGCCAAAGGTATTTCACCTGGAGAGTGGAAGCATAAGACTGCGCTTTTACGAAGGAAGAGGCTCTCTGATATAACCAACTTGTCGATGGGCGGCTTCGGTGATGGACTTGTCAATGATGACCGTGGAAATGGGAAGACAGGATCTCCCATGATGATCAATGAACACATCGCCAAGCTTCTTAAGGAAAACAATGTTCTGATGAGGGTTCTTGTAGAAAGAAATACGGAGGTGCTAAATCTCCGATTGATGGTGGCAAAGCTCAATCAACAAAACTGGCAGCTTGCTCAGGCTCTCTCTCAAATGCTAGCGGAGCTTAACCTAGGCAAAGACAGACTAAAAGCAGCACAGCATGAACTTAGTTGCACATCAACTGCTCTAAAAATAAAAACCCAGGAATTGGAGGAACAGAAAAAATTGAACAACCAAAGTGTGCGAATGCATAATATTTACCAATACGGAAGGGCGTCCTGTAGTTACTGGCAGGATTGTCTCCGGTGATTGCAATCGTTGTATTCATCTATGGGAACCTTCCTCCGACTCATGGATAGTTGATACAAATCCTATTGTTGGGCACAAAGCTAGCGTTGAAGATCTGCAATGGAGTCCAACAGAAGCGGATGTGTTTGCCTCATGTTTTGTGGATGGGAATATCTCTATATGGGATTCAAGGATAGGAAAATCTCCTGCAGTATCTATAAAGGCTCATAACACTGATGACAATGCCATCTCATGGAATCGGCAGGCTAGCTACATGATAGCCTCTGGAAGTGATGATGGTACTTTCTCCATACGAGATCTTCGATTAATTAACGGAGACTCGCTTGTAGCTCACTTTGACAACCAATCACTTCTATCTAATGGAGCCCACATGAAGCCTCTACTTTGGCCATCTCATCAGCTGATAATCAGCTTACGATATGGGATCGTTCATTAGAAAGGGATGAAGAAGAGGAGGCTGAATTTAAAGCAAAGGTTAAAGAGCAAGCTAATGCACCTTCAGATTTACCACCTCAACTCTTATTTGTTCACCAGGGCCAGAAAGACTTGAAGGAGCTTCATTGGCAACCGCAGATTCCAGGGATGCTTATTTCTACTTCTACAGATGGCTTCAACATCCTAATGCCAGCCAATGCTAAAACCACTCTCCAATCAGCCTAATTTCGTAAGCCTAGTCGACCTTCTTGCTTCACCCTATAGAGTCTCCAGCCTCCTCTTCCATTCATGCATAAGTTTCTTCTAACTCAAACACTATCCTCGCTCACTTGCCTTTCCTTTCTGCGGCTTAGAGTATAGCCAAGAGGTAACTTTTCCATCAGGCAGGTACCTCTCGGCAACCACTCTTTTTCGCAACCAAGAGGTAACTCGGCGGGTTCCTCTCATTTTCCGGCATTTCCCCCACTTATTTAACCCAAAAAATCAACTCGATAATCTCTCCTATTCAATTCTTTCTAGTTGAACTCGTGCAAAATTATTATTATTGTTGTTGGTGGATGTGTGGAAATGCTTGAATGTGTAAAAAGAAATTGTATATTTGTGTTTGTGCTTTTTTTTGAAATTTTAAGACCCCACTAATGTCCAATAGGGCATACTGGGTGCAAAGATATCGTTGTGTGCAAGACACCGCTCGCTACGCTCAATAGGGTGTATCGAGTAAGCCAAAATTGTTAGATGCAGCCCCCTATGTTGAAATGATGTCGAAATTTTGACTAAATTTTGGAATTAAAAAAAGAGGGGAAGAATAAAGATTTATTTAAAAGAAAAAAAAATCAATCACATAAAAAAAGTAATCTAATATAAAATTTGAATGTATAGAAATTGCATATATATTTGTTTTTATGCAGGTGATTGAATGTCATGTTATGTTTATCAGGGCGTAATGGGATTGAAATTCGGTCGATGTTCTTCAAAACACCAACCTTCACGCTTATCAAGGCGTGACGAGTAGGCTGAAATAGTTTTGATGTAGCCCTGTACGTCGGGATGACGTTGAAATACTGCCGAAATTTACAGTGATAATGACTTAAAAGAATCTATTTAAATAGAAATTTCTAAGCCTAAATTGAATATTAAGATAATTTCAATATTCAATTTGAGCTTATCAAGTTTTGAAATAGATGAATCTATAAAAAAATGATATAAGCTTAACTGGCATTGAAATTGCATGAGGTAAAATCTCTTGTTAAACATTAAAATCATTTTAAAACTCATAATAAAATAATTTAAAAATCTTTAATTGACTATATGATCAAAGCATAAGAAACTTATGAAATATTCGAATACTTGATCATATAGCAAATGCAATGATAGTCTATCAATGAATACAAATATGACTTTGCAATTCTTCATTTCAAATGATCTAAAAATGAATTCAATTTAATATATGTTTGGATTTTCAAGGATTTATAATGTGACTAAAATATAGTATTCAAGTATGGATACAATTTAACCATAATTTATGTGAAGATTTATATTATATTTAAATAGCTCATTATTGAGTATAATCAAGTCCTCTCAAGAGCTCTAGATCACATTATATCGCTACCGGATCTATAATTCTTCGTACAAGCAGACAGAATGCGATATTAAATTAAATTCTACACTAATTATGGAGTCTTTTTAATCCAAAAATAAAAGAAATTTTATTCTAATTATAATTTTCAAAATTAATGATTTCATTGATTAGATGAAATTATCTAAGTAATAAATACATGCATGTGATCAAATATAGAGATTTAAAATATAAATTTTAATGTCTGAAAAGGCTGCGCAGACTAAGTTGAGATTAAATAAATATGAAATTAATATCATAATTATTAATAAAATAATATGACTTATCAAATACCCGCTTGGGCCCCGACACTTATACTAAGTATTTAAAATTGGTGTTTGGGGATGCTGAGCGGGTTTAAGAAAAATAGAATAATAATAAAATTAATTTAATCTGTTAACCTCACTTTTGGAGTGAGCTCTCAACTTCTCCACCTTAGACATAAGACTCCTCTAGATGCTAAGAGTTCCTTATTCTTAAGATACTTCTAGTGATTAGGTGAACATTTGACCTAACCTTAGAGACTTAGAAGAGTTAGCTGTAGGAATATGTTATGCCTTAAGGGTATTAGGATGACTTGCATACCCTATAGCTTGAACCAAATCCTTATTTTCAACTTCAAACTCAAATCAATTTCAAATTAAATCTTAAATCAATTTCAACTTAATTGATTTTCCTAAATTCAAGTTAATCCCAAAATCCAAATCATGAATCAATTCCAAATGATTAAAATCCATGATCAATTCCAAATCCAAATTCTTTCTTAAGCCTTTTTGATTTCATCTTATGGACTTAAATCAAATCAAATCCAAATCACTCCAAATTCAAAAGATTTTCTCATAACCCATTTATACTCTCATTTATATTCACAAATATAAATGAAATATAAATTCAAAACTCAATTCTAAATCCAAAGCCTTCCATAAGCCCTTTTAATTTTATCTTATGAATTTAGCTCAAATCAAATCCAATCACTTCAAATTCAAAAGATTTTCTCATAACCCATTTACATTCTCATTTATATTCACAAATATAAATGAAATATAAATTCAAACAACCAAAACTAAATTCAAAACTCAATTCTAAATCCAAAGCTTTCCCTAAGCCCTTTTGATTTCATCTTATGAACTTAGCTCAAATCAAATTCAAATCACTTCAAATTCAAAATATTTTCTCATAATCCATTTATATCTTTATTTTTACTCACAAATATAAATGAGATATAAATTCAAATAACCAAAACTAAATTCAAAACTCAATTTCAAATCCAAAATCTATCCTAAGCCCTTTTGATTTTATCTTATGGACTTAGCTCAAATCAAACCTAAATCACTTCAAACTCAAAAGATTTTCTCATAACCTATTTATATTCTCGTTTATATTCACAAATATAAATGAAATATAAATTCACATAACCAAACCAAATTCAAAACCCAAGCCCAAATCTAACATAAATCCAACATATACCCTTTCAAGTCAGTTCTTTGAACTTAACCAAATCAAATCCAAATCAATCCAAACCCTTGGATTTTCTTCATGATTCAATTAATCCTTCAATCATGAATCCAAATATAAACACAAACTTCACTCACCAAATCTAAAATCAAACCAACCCAAATCAAACCCATGTTCACCCTTTTGACTTGAAATTATCAAATGAACCAAAACTCATTTCACTCAAAATCACTTGCAATTGGATTTATATCTTAATCATAAGTCCATATGTGAGTTCAACCAAACTTAAATCAAGCCTTGATCAAGTCAATTGACCTATTTAAGCTCACTTAACCCAAAGTGACTTAAAATACCTTTTTGAGCCAAATTCTAATCTAACCAAAATTGGATTGAATTAAGCCCACCTAAGCCTCACATTGTGAGCAACAATCATCACGAGATGATCAATCACCAAATTGTGTCAAATCTAGCTGTTGACTAAGTCAACACTTAACCAAAATGAAACTCAAACTAGCCAAAATCCACTATAGGCCAAATTGATTGAAATCATTAATCTAAATCAATCCATCATCAATGATTGAACATGATTATGCCATCAATTGAGCCAAATCTAGCCCAATTGGTCACTTAACTCAAGTTGACCTAGTTTGACCTAAAAAGCCAAAATGGGTCAAATCTTGATCTAAGCTAAATTGATTGCAACTAATGGGTTAAATTCATTTTAAAGTGATTGTTGAACTTAACCAAAATCTCAATTGGCCAACTAGACCCAACCTAGCCCAATTGACCATGAACCCAACTTGATCTAAAAAGTCAAATCAACTTGAAATCAAACCAAATTAAAATTGATTGAAACCAAAGCTTCCAATACATTTCAAATGATCAACCAAACCTAAACTAACCCATGATCTAACCTAATTAGGTCAAATAGGTCAAATTGGCCACCTTGACCCATTTGACCTAAGTGAATTCAAATGAACCAAAATCAAATATAAATAAAATTGAACCAAACCAATGACACCGAAATACTTCAAATGGTCATATGAACTTGACCTAACCCTTGGTTTGACCCAATTTGACCAATTGGTTAACTTGACCCAAGTTGACCCATTTTGATCTAAATGAGTCAACTTGAGCCAAATCATATCAAATCAACTCCAAATTCATTGAAAATTGGCACAACCCATTTTTTTAATCATTTTAAATCTGCCTAAATTAAAATCAAGGCCAAATGTCCATTTTTAAAATCAAACCAACCCAAGTCAAACTCATGTTCACCCTTTTGACTTAAAATTGTCAAATGAACTAAAACTTATTTCACTCCAAATCACTTGTAATTGGATTTATATCTCAATTATAAGTCTATATGTGAGTTCAGCTAAACTTGAATCAAGCTTTGATCAAGTCAATTGACCCATTTAGGCTCACTTAACTTAAAGTGACCTAAAGTACCTTTTTGAGCCAAATTCTAATCCAACCCAAATTGAATTGAACTAAGCCGACCTAAGCCTCACATTGTGAGCAAAAATCATCACGGGATGATCAATCACCCAAATTGGTCAAACCAAGTCAAACTTAGCTGTTGACCAAGTCAACACTTAACCAAAATGAAACTCAAACTAACCAAAATCCACTATATGCTAAATTGATTGAAACAATTGATCTAAACTAATCCACCATCAATAATTGAACATGATCAAGCCATCAATTGAGCCAAACCTAGCCCAATTGGCCACTTGACTCAAGTTAACTCAATTTGACCTAAAAAGCCAAAATGTGTGAAATCTTTATCTAAGCTAAATTGATTGTAACCAATGGGTCAAACTCATTCTAAAGTGATTGTTGAACTTGACCAAAGCCTCAATTGGCCAACTAGACCCAACCTTGCCCAATTGACCATGAACCCAACTTGACCTAAAAGGTCAAATCAACTTGAAATCAAACCAAACTAAAATTGATTAAAACCAAAGCTTGTAATACATTTCAAATGTTCAACCAAACCTAAACTAACCCATGATCTAACCTAATTGGGTCAAATAGGTCAAATTGGTCAACTTGACCCCTTTGACTTAAGTGAACTCAAATAAACCAAAACCAAATATAAATCAAATTGAACCAAACCAATGATACCGAAACACTTAAAATAGTCATATGAACTTGACCTAAGCCTTAGTTTGACCCAATTTGACCAATTAGTCAACTTGACCCAAGTTGACTCATTTGACCTAAATGGGTCAACTTGAGCCAATATCAAATCAACTTCAAATTCATTGAAAATTGACACAATCCATTTTTCAATCATTTTAAATCTGCCTAAATCAAAATCAAGGCCAAATGTCCATTTTGCCTCTAGGTCAAAGGGTAACCTATGGCTAAATCCACTTGAAATTTGGTCAATTCCTTTTCATGGTCACATAGCATCCTCTTAGTGGTCCATTTGGACACCAAGGAAGGTGGTGCACATGACCCAATGGGTTTGGGTCAGCCAAACCAAACCCAAGGCCAAAATTGATCTACCCAATAGAAATTCTCCATATGGATCACCTCCCACACTCATTTAACACATGTGCGCCTCCACCATTCCACTCCTCTGCCAAAACCTAAGCACATGGGATCCTTAACAGCCTAAACAATCCATTCAATCAGAGCAATTGATCAAAAATGAAAGAACAAGCTTCGGTCGTCCGATCCAAGTAGGGGGAGATATACTCCCCCTCATTTCCACTCAAATTAACACTCTTGCATTCGATTGAGCTCATAGGATCAAAAGCAAGCATTCACAAAGTTCCCTAAGCATTTCCAAGCTCTCTCCAATTTCCCTCTCTCGATTTTCTACGTAACCGAAATAGAGGAGGTGGGAAGAGATTCCAACTTGCTCAATCATCAATCAAATCCCAATTCACTTTGCAAGCACCATTAAGGGAGAAAGTCGAGCTCACCTAAAGCTTTTCCCAAGTCACCAAGCCACGGGAAGCCTCACTTCGATCAAAGCCACTAGCCATTGAAGGGGAGCTTGGCCAATTGGGAGAGCCACTTCAAATTGAACCTTGAAACTTTCAACAAGGCTTCGTCTCTACTAGACGAAGCTACCTCTACCGTTGGAAGCATCGGTGATAGCTTTGACGAGGTATGACTCAAAATCGAGCCTCCATTGAAAATTACTTGGTCTTTTGTGAAGGGAATTATAATCCCAATAGAATTCAACCGTTGGATGTTCTTCCCTATGCTTATAAATGGTGTGGGTTGAATCTCAGCCTAATTCGAGCTCAAGTGAGCTCGGATCAAGCCATGGAGGACGAAGGGTCTCTGTCTTCTGCAGAAAAAGGCAGGGATAAATCATGGGTCGTCCATCCCGTGTGTTTTGGATGGACAACCCTAATTAAAATACGTTAAATCAACTGATTAATCCCTTTATAATCTCGGGTTTAGTCATGATCGTCTGATCCTTGATCGGATGGCCCGTGGAGAAAGTGTGTGCGCCGCCAGCTGACGCGGCGCTTGATATGACAACTTAAATAACCGATCTCGTCATGCCACGTGGAAAGAACGCGCCGCATTAGCAGCCCACATGACGCCGATGGGATTAGTTATATAATTAGGTTATTTAATTACCTATTAATCATAGAAACTTCATAAATTCATAACTAAATGTAGAAAAATTTAAAAAATGTAAACTCAAGTTCATTTTAAAGATAATTCAAAGGGGAATAATATAAAATTAAGTTTAACTGATTTTGAAAATTAACCTTCACTCAATTTGGGTTTTATTGGGGATGTAATTATGTTAATTACTCATTAATTATTTCAATAATTAATTCCAAACTCCCTAGGGTTAATTAGTGGGATGATCTCTGCCTCCCATGATTTTCTTGGGATTTATTATTGGATTAATTTAAATAATTGCTTATTTCATCTCTAATCACTCTCTTAATCAATTAAATGATTAATTAACCTATTAAATGATGATAAATTCATTAATTAAGCTTATTAATCACCTTGGAATAGTGAATAGACTTAGGAATGAGATTAGGATTTTTTTTCCAAATCTTTTCCTCTAAGTCTATTTCATTTGAATGAAGACTTAATTAATTTATAAATTGATTAATGATTTAATCACTTTATTAAATAGCTTAATTAACCCAACTCAAAACCAAAAATAAATCCAGAAACTTAACTAATCTTTTGTTGGGTAGATCCTTAGGTGTTCAAAAGCCTAAGATAAGCTTAAGGAAATCATAATCCAACTCACATGTATGGGGAGGTTATGAAAGTAATTAATGAAAATCCTTTAGCTTAATTAATCAATAATTGTGAGCCAATTGAATTAGGCCCTTTTCTTTCTTAGGAGTGTTGCTGATTTAAATTCTATGTGGTTGCATATCATATGTTGGCTCATAATTATTTGGTTAATTATATTAAAGTGGTGTAGGTAAGGGATAATTAATGGATTTAATTCACACCTTAACCCAAACAAAACATAAAAAATCAATCTAATTGTTCTAAAATTAAACTAAATTGATTCACATATGGCGGAAATGGTTTAGGACCAGCAAACCCTTTCTCATAAATCATTTTCAAATCAATTTCAAAATAAAAATAAAAGTCTCTTTAAGCAATTTTGATTCACTTTGAATAATATTATCTTATATGATTGTCCTTAAGAATCAATTAGGGTGAATGAAGTCATATGCTTACATCACTTTATTTCTTTCCAAGCATGCTAAATATTATATACCATATGAAATCATGCATTCATATCTTTTTAGCTAATGACTAAAATAGGTTGTGTGGTATGTTTAGTTAATCTCTATTTTGCAAGTTTAGTTAGATTTACTTTTCTCATTTTGATGTAAAGTAATATTTTTATAAATTTTAATGCCTCGATAATATTAGAATTGAACATTCTTAGGATCATCAGATTCATCTTATGCAATTAAGATTTAGAATGAATGATATGGGGAATTAAGATGAACATTAGTCATAAAACTAAGTTTTATGCACCATGTGAAGCCTTGAAGCAAGCCACATCCCAACCATCCTTCTAAGTTGTAATTTTTCATTTGTAATCCCGATTGTATAAGGGTAGAGCTCGGCTATCTATATTTCTTTTTGGTTTTGTACAATGGAGCCCAACCACATCGGCCTTTTATTCTTTTGCGCTAACTTTATAAAATTATTTGATATTTGTTTAGCTTGTGCATTAAGATGACATGATTTTTCTATTTTCTTCATTGTTTGATGAATGGCCTGGATGCGATTAGGCTTTTAGGAAAAATAAATTTTCTATCCAATTAATCGATTCAAAATTAAAATTAAACAACTCATAATCTCACATAAAGCCTGGGATATAAATCAAGATAATAAAAAATTTAATAACCCATTAACTGGATGTTGTATGTTTCACATCATGCATAAAATCATCTTGCTTCATTCTTGCTTATGGAGGGCTTCCACCTTTGCCAAAGAATATGGCTTGGCCTTTGAGAGCCATTGTGAAAACACACCTCCTTTTTGTTGATTTTGGCTCATAATAAATTTATCATGCATTAAGCATATGAATCCCATAGCTGGTGTCAAATAAATTGTCCAAAAATCAAAATAAAATTTAATAAAAATTTGCATAGATAAAGTCATTACTCATACCCTTCATGATCTAGTCTCTTAGGAAGTGTGTTTAAGGACTTAGTCTTATTTATAAATAAACAACAACTTACTTATCTTTCAAAAGCATAAGACTTGCCTACATATATTTAAAATCGTAGGAAGAGTTAGTAGGTGGCCACCTCCAGGTGGTTATAAGTCCAACAGTCGAGTGGTTTATCCTCTCTTGTAGAGATAAACCATATACTCATTTTATCCTTAGATTTAGGTCGTGCTCTGGCCCTCGTCAAGGCTCCCTATATTTAGGATCCGAGGTTGCTTCTTCCCTTTGCTGGCTATAAGCATAAATCCTCACATCTTAGGCATTTACATAATCTTGTGTTGTGGAATTGTAAGCCCTAGATTTTTAATAAAAATTCAACTTAAATAAATAAATCTCCACAACTTCAAAAGTATAAAGCCTAACCACAGGATAGTTTGGGATGCTCACTAGACTTTCTAATATCATGAGTATCCCCTACTCATCTCTCTTTAGTTCTAAAAATAACTCCCTCCTTTTGAACAATCCCAATTAAATTTTCTAAAAATAACCAATTGATTGATAGTCCTATCTTTGAAATCTTTGGAGACAATGATCATTTACCTTAATCGAGAGTATTCCTAAGGAATCTCATTCCTTAGGATGTAATTAACTATGGGGGCTTACCTCTATAGGAAACTTAATGAACCCGATTTAAAATAAATCTTACTTTACTTTTTCATGTAAAGTAGGGGAAGAATCTCTAGTACATTCGAAGACTCATTGTCCTTAGGAGTCCTTATTAGGTGATTAGCTCTATTGTAGGGTGGTGACTTCTATCTCTCGAGATAGTACATCATTCCTCGATATCGTACCCGATCACTGTGATAAAAATATTTGCAGATCTACGTGGTGTCCAATAAACAAAGTATTTTATTTTTATTTTCATGTACATCATAGATGAAGATGAAAATAAAATAAACACACATACAATCCTTTGTAACTATATGCATGCAAGTTAATAAATGTATTCATATGCTAATTCAAGTCTATGAAAGATAAATATTCAACTTCATATAATATGATTACGGTAGGCCTAATCCTTTATATTTAAAATAGAGTTGACAGGATCTACCAAATGATCAACTTCTAAATGAAATCAAAATGCATTAGATTATAAGACACAATCCTTTATATTTGCAATAAAATTAACAAGGTCTACTATGATATCAATTTCTTAAAAAATTTAAATTACACATAAGTCATAGACCCGATTCTCTACTAGCAAATAAGTAGAGTTGACAAGGTCTACCCCGATGATGGCCGCGTTGATTGAAAATCTTAACCGAATGGGATATTATCATCAAAAGATACTTGAGCTCTAAACTAATTCATCACAAAACTAAATTTCAACTAAGTAAATATATGAACTAAATAAAATTTATTATTTAAATACTTAAAGTAAATAATTCATCCACCCATCTACCATTGTTTGTTGGGGATGACAGATTAAGAAAATTCTAGCTCACAAAGAAACTAATGTAAAGTCAAATAAATCACTATATTCAAACTCAAATAATCTCATGCTAGTAAAGACGTAGCCCGTGTCCTCTGTCTGCGTTGTTTGGCCAGTAAGCTCCACATATGATGCGGTTATGACGACCCTATTGCTTGTAAATGACACCATTATATTATGGTCATGACTATATATGTTCCCAATACCTCCTTTGAGTTATGAATCATAGAGTATATTTGATAGACACAAATCCCTTTTGTCAGCTAAGGTGGACTTAAACTTATCTCCTTAAACAAACATCACCCAAGTCTACAAGGATTACTTGGATGACGTAATCCATGGATATTAACAATGATTTTTTGGTCAGGTCGGGTCGATTAGCTCCTCTAACAAAGTAGACTAGGGACCACGACAACCAGGAATGACGGAACCATGGGATCTAGATCGAGGACGCCATCATTCCATCAATCATATGCTTTAAGTTAAATAATGGTGAATTTCATAAATTTTAAATCCTAAATTTTAAACTCCACATACTACTACTATACGCTATGCATTTAACGATCTAATAACTAGTCTTAATCGAAAAGTTCTCTCTCAGTATTGAGATAGGTAATTAACTATAGGTGCTTATGCCTATAGGAAACCTAGAACCAGATCTAAAGTCCTCACAAAATGAGGGCAAAATCTCTAAATAGTGTCTTATCTATTATTCCATCTGTCTTCTGAAAAATTTCACTGACATATCAAATTATACTCTCTTCAATGTGAGGTGGAATTGACAATATATATATATATATATATATATATATATATATATATATATATATATATATATATATATATATATATATATATATAAAGAATAAAATAATTAACCTTTTTATTTAAAATAGTTTATAGTTTTTCTTTGTCAATTACAATCCATATTAACTTATATCTTCGTCATAATTCTCATTTATCTTTTGTACATTCATTTCTATTAATAAATCTTGCATATATATAAATGATTAATTAAATAAGTGAATAAGTCCTTAATTATTTACTTAACTACTCATAACATAAAGCCAACTAATGACTTGTACTTTCTTTCTCTTTTTTGTGATTTTTTCACATATTTTTGTTACATAAGCATAACAATATTAGCAGTTTCAACATATATGGACATTGTCTAACATATTAAAAATTATAAAAAAAATATACTTCTATAATAAACAATAATATTTGCAAGATAAATTGATATACACAATTAGGCAATCATAATTCACAAATCTATAATATTATTTTAAAGCTTTTATTATTTTATAATAATTTTCATTGAATTTAATATACTCACTAAGACACAAACGTTATATAATATAATAAACTTAGTGGAAAGTTAATTTTCAAATATCAATATGAGCAGAATAATTCATTATGTTGTTGAAAGATTGATTTAGTTAAAATAGTGAAAAATAAGTTTAAGAGATACAAAGCAAAATGTTTAATGGAAGTAACCAAAGCAAAAGATCACAAAGGCACAAAATTTAACATGCAAAAATTCAAGAACAAGAAGAAACCACATAGTCACACTACACTAAGAAATCTATTATGAATAAAATAAAAAATAGTGCAAATTACACTCATCTCAAGTCGCTCTACACTTCTCATGCTCTAGTGCACATACTCTCCACTTAAACTCGCAAGAGAATAAAGAATAATGCTAAGAAGTACTAAAAACTTTGTAGAAATTTACCCAAATATGAACTCTCACATTTTATAGTGTTTTTATCATCTAAACTTTTCTACGCTAGTTCTAGCCCCATGACACTATTGTTGCAGTATTGAGGAGCTAGCATTTCTGCCTTGAGTCTTTTGTGCTCCGTGTGGGCTCTAAAAATTCATCACTGACCTCTCGACAAATTGAATTGAAGAGAGTGATTTATTTAAGTGTGTCGGTGTAATTTTCAGAAGGCAGATGTAATAATAGATAAGACACTACCCAGAGATTTCACCCTCATTTTATGAGAACTTTAGATCTAGTTCCAACTTTCCTATATGCACAAGCCCCTATAGTTAATTACTCCTCCTAATAAGTGAGAGAGAACTTTTGATTAAGGCTAGTCATTAAATCGCTTAATGCGTAGTGTATAGTAGCAACGTATGGAGTTTTAGAATTTAAGATTATGAAATTTATCATTTCAACTCAAACGAGATGGTTGGGGGAATGATGACGTGCCCGATCTAGATCCCATGGTTTGATCATCCCGGGTTATCGCAGCCCCTAGTCTACTTAGTTAGAGGAGGTAATCGACCCAACCTGATAGAAGGATTCTTATCAACAACACATGGGTTACGTCGTCCAAGAAATTCTTGTAGACCTGGGGTGGTGTTTGACTAAGGAGACAGTCTTAAGTCTACCTTAGCTGACAATGGGCTATTTGCCCTATCAAGTATACCTTATGATTCACAACTTAAAGGGTAGAGTCATTGGGGAGCATACGGGCTACGGTCGTGATCATAATATAATGGAGTCTTCGGCCAAACCACGATCGAGGACTCGTGCTACATCATCTATGGAACCTATGGGCCAAGCCACGCAGTCAGAGGACACGGGTCACATCCTTACTAGTAAGAGATTGATTGAGAATGAACATAATAGAACACTTGATTTGACATTAGCTCCTTTTCTTAATTTATCATCTCCGATAAACTGTTGCGGAAGGTTGATAGATTGAGTTTTACTTTAAGTTTTTAATGATTGAGTTTTATTTAAACAGTTTTTAGATTTGACACTCAATTTGAGTTAATTTAATTTAAAATTAGAAGCACATATTGATAGAAGTATCCCCTCCGATTGAAATCACCATTCAACACAGCCATCATTAGGGTAGTTAATTGATTTGAATGTATTCAAGAGCTTTATATCTTGTCAACTCTGTTTAGCTCCTAATAGAGGATCAGATCTACTATCACATGACGGAATTAGCTTCTTAGATATTTTACTAACTCGCAATTCTAATGATAGGTTCTTAGGTTTTGTTAACCCGAACCCAATCCTAAGACTAAACTAGGAAGCAACCCGCGCAACATCCTCAGACACTTGAATTTAAGTACTTTGTGTAGTGTCGGGGCCCATACGGGTGTATTTAATAATTCACATAATTTTATGTTTGAATTATGAGATTAATTTTGTATTTGTTTAATCTCAACTTAGCCTGCGCAACCTTTTTAGATATTAAAATTTACACTTTAAATCTCTATGTCCGAGCACATGCATGTGTATCTAAGAATACCTTAATTAATGTCTTTTGTTCGCTTGTATAATGTGTTGTGAATCTGGTAGTGTTGATTGATACTTGATTTAATTTAATTTTATTTGAAATTAGACTCGCATTTTGATGAAAATATCTCCTTCGGTTGAAATCACCATTCAATACAGCCATCACCGGGGTAGTTAATCGAATATATTTGAAAACTTTAGATCATGTTGACTCTGTTTAGCTCCTAACAGAGGATCAAATCTACTGTCACATGATAGAATTAGTTTCTCAGATATTTTAAAAGTTGAAATTCTTATAAGAATTGAATTTTTTAGGTTTTGTTAACCCGGGCCCAGTCCTAAGACCAAACTGGGAAGCAACCCGCGCAGCATCCTCAAACACTTGAATCTAAATATTCAGTATAATGCCGGGACTCATGCGGATGTATTTAATAATTCAGATAATTTTATGTTTGAATTATGAGATTAATTTTGTATTTATTTAATCTCAACTTAGGCATTACATTTTTTACACTTTAAATCTCTATGTATGAGCAAATGCAAGTGTATCTAAGAATGCCTTAATTAACGCCTTCTGTTCGCTTGTACAATGTGTTACGAATTCGGTGACATATTTACTTTGAATTTTTAGATGGTGCCTTCTGCTCGCTTGCATTTGAGTATTGTGGGTTCGATGGAATTGAAGGCATTTTAAATTGATCTAATAGCATGTTAGATCCCTTGCAAATAATATTTAATTGCTTTCTTCCATTCATAATTGTATAGTCATTGAATTTTCAATAGATTTTCATCTATATCTATTGACAATTCCCTACTCGTTCAATCTTTCAATTTCATTAGGAATTTCCTATGGATTCTTTGATTTTCTTTAATTTATTTGGAGTGAATTGTGAATTGAAAACTACTTTCCAATTCCAAGAATATCTTATATACCCTCATTGGATAGTCGATCAACTCATCTTCTAAATTGATTGAGATGAGATATTGAAGTGCTAAATTTATATTTATTACCAAAATATCCAATTCACTTCAAATTCATTGAAACATCATTCTTAACAAGCTATTTGGGTTTACAAAAATCCTTGTTCGTATTAGCTATTGAAATATCAAAATTTGCTTTTACTAGTAAGCCATATAATCAAGCCTTCATTTGCAAACCAATTTGTAGAACTTAATGCAAATTTATTTACAAGTTATTTCCATTTAATCCTTGCTTGAAATTGAGTTTTCAGATTCAATTGATTTCTATTGAAATCACTTACCAATCTCTTTTGAATTTCACATTTGAAAGCTATACTTCAATCATATTACAAGTGTTTGATAATCCAATTATATATTCAAATGGATTTATGTTTATAAAGTATCATTCATCTTCACTCAGTCAATCTTTTAAGTTTATATTTGAATCTTATAAAGGTTATTTGCCTCCAAAGCCAATTGTTTAATTTTGATGTCATCATTAATTTATAAGTTTGAGCTCAGAAATTATAATCAAATCGATTTATTTTGAGTTTAAATTTTATTTAGAACATAACGTTTCAATTTTATGTCAAATTTATTTCAAGTTCATTTACATTTAATTTTCAATTTGTTTATTTATTCAAGACTTTATATTTTATATTTAACTTAATATTAAATCTCTTTGTTTTGTTAAGTCCCAAAAATCTGAGTAAATTTGAGAATCTTCGTCATCTCTCCAGGAGGAATCGAGTGTTTTGACTTTTCGGTATCTTCAATGAGCGTGGTGAGTAGTGTTTTCACACCACATTCTTTATACCATGTCTTATGGTGCGTTGTAAGTCTGAAACCTCAAAGAGAAAATGCAATGCAATATACATATTCATTTATTTATTTTTTTTAACTCCAAAATTTAATTAAAATTTTGGCAATATTTGGATTAAGAGAGTAACATCCAACAATTTTTCTTGGCTTGCTCAGTATGCCATATTGAGTATAGTAAGTGATATTTTGTGACACTATAATCGTGCTTTGCACCTTGATCTTATGAGATAATAGCAGAGTCTTAAAACCTATAAAAGAGATATAAATATATATATATATATATATATATATATATATATATATATATATATATATATATTCACATTCATATTTTCTTCGAAAGTATTAGCAGAATTTTAGAACTTAGGGCCCAACGACTGAGTACAGGAATCGGCATGCAACTAGATGCCAAAAAGGTAGGGCACAAGGGGGACCCTGCTCCGTAGGCGCTCCACTCCCTAAACGATTCCCACAAATCCTCTAGTTTAAAGAACATCCTATACTCCTCATCGGCACGTTCTCCAATACCTCATTTTCTTTGAGAGATATTGAGCAGGCACACTCGGTGGATTTAATTTTTAAATTAACCCTGATTAAAAATATAATTAACTAATTAATTTATTTAAAAAAAAATTAAAAATAGCTTCAGTTCCCTAGTTAATAGGTGACTGATGTTGATTGGGCAGTCCAGTCAGTACCAATTACTCACTGACTGAATGATTGATGCATAAATAAATTTTTTTAAAAAATCAACTTATACAGGAACTTCTCCCCCTCTCTCTCTCTCTCTCATCATTACTGAAAGGCTGAAATTTTTAAAAATGAAATGATTTTCAAAATATTAATATATTATATAATTATTAATATGAAATCAAAATAATTTAAATTAATTAAAATAATTCAAATCAATTAATATATTATATGAGTATTTAAATTTATAATTATTAAAAATATTATGTATATATAATATTTTTATTTTATGTTTATCATATATATATATATATAAATAATATTTTATCATCTAAATTATTTTGAAAATTTTTAAAATAGGCATATTAATCTTAATTGATTTGGTGAAAATTTTTTTTAAGAAAATAGGTATAATTATTCATGACGATAGACGTCGGCGTTATCGCGTCGGTCTAATTTTTTATTTTCGTGATTTTGAAGCAGGAGGGAGATAGAGAAGTTTTATTAATTTTTTAATTAATATAATTATTTAAAATATTTAAAATATATAATTTAAAAATATTTTTTATAAAATATTTAATAACTAAATATTTATATATTTAATTAATTAATTAATTATTTATTTATATATAATTAAATATATAATTTAAAATATTTTTAATTATATATATAAATTTAAAATTTATTTAATAATTTTTATTAATTAATATATTTATTTAAAATATATAATTTTATTAATTTTGTTAATATATAATTTTAAAATATTTAAAATATATAAATAAATAATTTTTAATAAATAAATAAAGAAATAAATAAATTATATAAATATTTATAAATTATATAAATAAAGTATATATATATATATATAATTACTTTATTTTATAATTTATAAAATATTTTATAATTTCTTTATTTATTTATTTATTAAAATATTATTTATATATTTTAAATATTTTAAATTATATATTAACAAAAATTAATAAAAAAATATTTTAAATAATTATATTAATTAATAATAAAATTATTAAATAAATTTCTAAATTTATATATATAATTAAAATATTTTAAATTATATATTTAATTATATATATATATATAAATAAATAAATAACTAAATATATAAATATTTAGTTATTAAATATTTTATAAAAAATATTTTTAAATTATATATTTTAAATATTTTAAATAATTATAAATTAAAAATTTCTCTCTGCGTGCTTCTCTCTCTCCCTATGTCCTAAAATCACGAAAAAAAAAAATCCACCAGTTGTCCGTTTGATGGACGACGCGACATTCGACGTCTCATCCGTCAAAATGGACTATTTATTTTCTTAAAAAAAAATTTTTTATCAAATATTTAAGATTAACATTGTTTTAAAATTTATTTAAAATAATTTAGATGATAAAATATTATATATATATATATATATATATATATATATATATATATATATATATATATATATATATATATATATATATATATATATATATATATATATATATATGAGCGATTGGTGCTGATTAGTTTTGTCATTAAGTCGATTGACTGGGATTGGACCTATTTTTAATATTTTTTTTAAGTGAGTTAATTAGCTAATTATATTTTTAATTATGACTAATTTAAAAATTAAACCCACTCGGTGTCGTCGCTTCCAAGAACCTGTCCAAGTTACCGGGAAGGGTTGTATAGCAGCCAAACGCCGCCGGAGTGAACTTACTCGTAGTCGCCTCGGCCTGGCAGTGCGTCTCCCTAAACGAACAAGACAGAGAACAAGCTGCTACGCGAGGAACGTAGCGCTGGGTCTGCCTCTCCATCCCTGCACCATGGAACCAATCTACCTCACCTTCACGCCTAGACTGCGAGGTTTCCCCTCACATTTTCTGGAACTCAAGCGCTCAACAACAACAAAGCCCCAATTCTCTCTAACTGCAAACATAAGGAACTCAAATCCTATCGCAAGATCCAATGTGATCCGTTAAAAGAGAGATTCGAACCCTAAAAAAGAACAACAGAGAGCGAATTCTAGAGAGAGAGAGAGAAAATATGAGAGAGTCGTGTCCTTTCTGTCTTGCGGTTTCTCAAAAAAAAAAAAAATGAAGAGTGGGGCGTTGGGTTTGTGCCATTCGAACGGAAGAGAGCCGAGCGGGAACGGTTTTGCCTTTCCTTGCGGTTGAGGCTCGAACAAGAGAAGCCAAGCCAGTCGTCTGCATGTGAAGAAAATATTACGGGGCTGTTTGGTTGCAAGTAAAGTGAGTGTATTGCATTCACTTTACATGCATTCCCTAAATTTTTCTGTTTGGCAGCAAGTAAACCAAATGCAGTGTATTTGTTTGAGGTATTTGAAATACACCAGATAGGGCAATTTGAGTGTATTTGGAATTCGCCATCAATTCAAATATAGCGATAAAGTGATCTTGGGTGAGCTGGAGCCAGTGGCACGTAGCCGCCTCATTCTCTGAGCCATTGCATTGGTGCCGCGCCGTAGATTATGATGCTGGCCGCTTAGAGGGGGGTTGCCGCTTGGTTATAGTTTTTACCACCACTTGTCGTACACGATATGACGTCAGCATAATTTTTTTTCATTTTTGTCAAACAAATGCATTGTATTTCATAATCAACAATATAAAATTAATCTATTTGGATTACTTTTTTTTTTCTTTATCTCTAAATCTGAGAACCAAACATTCTAATCATGTAACTTTCGTCGGGACTTCAATTCGAGCGTATATATTTTTTCCCATTTTAGCATAACATTGGACGCCATTTCATCAGGTGAGCCAATCTTGTTCAAGGAGAAGAAAAAAGACGGCGTCGTTATTCTCGTCGATTTAGCTTTCTTTTCGACAAAGGAATTTTTCTCATTTCGACTCCGCTCTCGATCGGTCGTCTGCCTTCGGTGATTTAGCAAATCTTATGAATCAAAATTGAGATATTACACAAGGTATTTACATTCTCGAACTTTAATGAATTTAGGATTTTCTCTCTGTTCTTCTCATCGGTAGGTGAACATTTTGGAACATTTGATTCCTTTAAATGAGCGGGGCGTGTTGTAGTAGTTTTGGAGATGTTTTATGTGTACTCTCTGTCTTATTATGATGGTGTAGTTATTTTCAAAATTTTGAGCTATTTAGCCTTGTGAAATGTTTAGTATATACATGGTAGGATGTTTGGTGTTTCATGATGAATTATGTGGCTTTGTTTAGGGATAATATGTTTGTCGATGGCATTAGAATTTGTTTGTAGGTTGATTTATGATTGTTTGCTTGATTTGCATGTGTACTCTTTGTACTCTTAGAGAGTACAACCATTTTATTTTTTTTAAAATACTTACGTCCTGTTTGGATACAATATATACTCGATTACATGGCTTTGGAGGTAGATTGAAGGCTAATTGCTTGGTTTTTAGGAGTTTTTTTTGCATCTGTACTCTCATGAGAGTACAAATGATTTTAGGTAATTTTTTCAGTTTCTTTGGCCTGTTTTGAGGAAATATGTTCATTACAATTCATTAGGAATAATTTGGAGACTGTTTGGTTGGTTTTTTAGTGTTATTTTGCATATATGTACTCATGATCTGAGCATTTTTTAATATTTTTTACTTTTTTGGCTGTTTGGAGAAATATGTTCATTATCCATTATAATTTGGAGGATGTTTGGTTAGTTTTTTTAGTGTTATTTTACATCGTACTCTAGAGTCTGATTTTTAAACATTTTTGAGTTTCTTTGGCCTGGTTGTTGAGATTATATTCATTGCATTCCATTGGAAGCAATTTGGAGGCTGTTTGGATGGCCTTTGGGAGATTTTTGTATATGTACTCTCTGTACTCTCAAGAGAGTACAGAGCATTTTGCTAATATTTTTCCACTTTCTTTGGCCTATTTGGAGGAAATATATTCATTACAATCCATTAGGAATAATTTGGAGGCTGTTTGGTTATATTTTAGTATTATTTTGCATCTATACACTATGTACTCTCTTGAGAGTACATATGATTTTGGTCATTTTTTTCAGTTTCTTTGGTCTGGTTGTTAAGATTATGTTCATTACATTCTAGTAGAAGCAATTTAGAGGTTGTTTGGATGGTCTTTGGGAGATTTTTTTGTACTCTATACTCTCATGATACTCTCTTAAAGCTGAGCATTTTCTTAATATTTTCTACTTTTATTTGGCTGTTTAAAGAAAATATGTTTAATTCTATAATAATTTGGAAATTTTGTTTGGTTAGTTTTTTATGTTATTTTGCATACACTTACTTCTTTTGCATTTTTTAGTTTCTTTGACTTTTGGTTTGAGATTATGTTCATTACATTCTATTGGAAGTAATTTGGAGGTTTGGATAGTTTTGAGGGATTTTTTATCTGCTCTACTACTCTCTCTCTACTTTCATGAGAGTACAGAGCATTTTGCTAATGTTATTCTACTTCTTTGACTTGTTTGGAGAAAATATATTCATTACAATCCATTAGGAATAATTTGGAGATTGTTTGGTTAGTTTTTTAGTGTTATTTTATATTTGTACTCTCTGTACTCTCTTGAAAGTACAGATGATTTTGGTCATTTTATCCAGTTTCTTTGGCCTAGTTATTGAGATTATGTTCATTACATTCCATTGAAGTAATTTGGGTATTTGATGGATTTTTTGGTGGATTTTTTTACACTCTGTACTGAGAGTCTGATTTTCTTAATATTTCACTTTCTTTTATTTATTTGGAGGAAATATATTTATTACAATCCATTAAGAACAATTTGGAGGCTGTTTGGTTAGTTTTTTAGTGTTATTTTACATCTGTACTCTCTTGAGAGTATATATGATTTTGGTCATTTTTTTTAGTTTCTTTGGCCTGGTTGTTGAGATTACGTTCATTATATTCTAGTGGAAGCAATTTGGAGGCTATTTGGATGATCTTTGAGAGATTTTTTATATCTGTACTCTTTGTACTCTCTGTACTTTCTATACTCTCATGAGAGTACAAAGTAATTTGCTAATGTTTTTTAACTTTCTTTAGCCTGTTTGGAGAAAATATGTTCATTACAATTTATTAGGAACAATTTGGAGGCTGTTTGGTTAGTTTTTTAGTGTTATTTTGCATCTGTACTCTCTGTACTCTCTTGAGAGTATAGATGATTTTGGCTATTTTTTCCAGTTTCTTTGGCCTGATTGTTGAAATTATGTTCATTATATTCCAGTGGAAGCAATTTAGAAGCTGTTTGGATGATCTTTGGGGTATTTTTGCATATGTACTCTTTGTACTTTTTGTATTCTCTATACTCTATGTGTTCTTTGTACTCTCTGTACTCTCATAAGAGTACAGAGCATTTTACTTTCTTTTTATTTAGAAATATATTCATTACATTACATTATAATTTGGAGGTGATTGGTTGGTTTTATGATGATTTGCATATGTACTCTCATTAAGGACTTTTCATTTTGAAGTTTACCATGTATGAAAAGGATAACTTGAGATCGAGCCTACCGTTAGAGCGGTGTTCGATAATATTGCACACTCTTGATGAAGTCATTGACATTTTAAAGAGACTTCATCATCAATTCATTAGACTCATGGAATTGCAAGACTCAGTCATTACCTCAATCTTATCTTGTTGGGACATAGAAGCAAGCTTTCTTTTCGGGTGGCGGTGCATTCCTTTCACCCCGATGAAATTGCGGGATGTAGATGGGGAGAAGGTCTTATGGCGAGAAATCCTGTTATTTGATTTGATTGATTTATAAGAATAAACTTGATCATTGGATATTTCGTTGCTGTGCACATTTATTTGTACATATCATTTCTTTTTCAAATCTTTATATATCACAACTATATGTGACATGATGACATGATAAATTCTTTACTTTGAATTAGGCCATTTGGGCCTTTCTAGTTTCATAATTTAATGGTATTACATCAAAGATTCAGACCCAGAAGGCACCAGGGTACATGAGTGGTTTTGTCACTCTTCTTATGATATATTTTATATCTTCAATTATATATTATTTGATGCATTGAAGTTAACTTATATAAATATTCATTATAGATCTGGGCGGCTGAGCACATAAGCATCATAAAGCCTCCATTTCCATCTACAAAGCCATGTATGCTACGATGGCCAAAAATAAAGTTTCCAGATGATGCTTTCATTGGTTTGGGAAAATACCATGTGGCATATAAAAATATCACTTAGTTCATATAAGAATGTATTTATTTATACTATAAGTTATCATATTTTCTTATTGGTTTAACACAGGTCTGCCTTTTTTATTCGAGGACATATTAGAAGAGGAGACCTGGCTCCTTGAATCATTGTCCCTTGACATACAACACATGTCGAGCAGATGGCGGTCCATTCTAAGTCCAGTTCACCACCGAATCTCCATATGTCTCTCCTTATTCTCCCCGTCAATGTATCGCCCCTCTACTACTGGCTCTGCGGTGGAGATGATACTTGCAGGTTTCAAGGACTTGAAAAATACAATATCATCTTTTTAAGCAACAATAACAGAGAGAATAGATGGGATTGATTTGTGGGTTGCTGCTATCGAGGAGGTTCTTGGGCGCGGGGTCTAGCATCCTAGTGTGGGGAAGCTCTGTGGAGGTGACCAGGGGAAACTCTTGAGGAGGCGATCTGGAGGAGGCTACACATGGAGGAGCTTCCTGTGGGGCTACCAGGAGAGTCTCCCGTGGAGGCAACTACAGCTGCTACCTATGTGGATACTTCCACTTGGGAAGCCCCTGTGGTAACCTCCACTAGGGAAGCCCCTATGGAGTCCACCATAGGGGAAGCTCTTGTGGAGGTCTCCACTGCACATGAAGATGTTGCGAAGCCTTTAATCGATAGCATTGAGCGTGGTGTGAAGGCTCGACAGATGAGGAAGAGAAAAGCTATTTCCCCTTCACACACACTTACAGGAAGTCACGATGCAGAATAAGTGATGTGGTGGCCTCCACTCAGGCTGAGCAGCCAGCAGCAGAGGTATTAAGTTACTTTCTTTTAAATTTGAGATAATAGAAATATATTTTAGTAAATTTTTTATAAGTTCTCACAGATGAGCCAATAAAAGTAGATGACCCACAGACTGTTATCGTTGTGGTGAAGGAGCATCGGTCGGAGTATGCATCATCTCGGTCGATCCTTAATTCATGAATCTAGCTCTTCATCACTAACTTTTGTGTCAGTAATTTCCTTTACGGAGGCACATCATTTTGTTGACTTCTCATCCCCCTAGCCGCTCCGACTTATTGACACGTTATGCTCCCGATTCAAGGACAAGTAAGACATTCTTCATTCAACTCCTTCTTCATACATAAAATAACCTATTCATTTAATTTAGCTCGCTTTTAAATATTTCTCACTTGCAGGGGTGATACAATATTCGCGGCTGGGAATATCATTATTGCCGCGAGGGCAAATGAGTTCTTGACGGTCATATCTCTCGGATGCATGTGTCGCCTTGCCTTTTCTTGAGAAGTATTCTCTATCTGTATATCCCCTATTTGTATATTTCATGCTTGGATTGTGTAAGTTACCCCACAAAAATACAGGATATTACAATTCAATCCTTATTTGTATAGATAGAAGCTAGAATTTATAAATGTTCTCTTCTTTTCTTGCAGAGTTATGCGAAATATGACATACAGAAGGAAAGCAAAATGTTCATCTAGCATGTCTTTGAGCCGAGTGAGCTACTTACTTCCAATTATAGATAATCCGGACACTCTTGGTTGGGCATATTAAGCTAGGGGCTTGGTATTTTATGACTCATTACCATTATCATAAGGCCATTCTTCACGAGATTGTAAGAACTGTTTTCAATTTGGTTTCCCTAATATTTTTTTTTGGCCAACTTATTGACTATACTTCTATTCATCAAATTACTTGTTGAGATGATCGGTGATCTTTTGTGGCGATCCCATAAAATGGTCGAAATGGTAATTTATCTACAAGATATGATGTTATGGGATGTTTGCAAGTACATGGAAGCGGAATTAAAATTGGCGACCACCATGATTGGCAAGAAGATGAAGATGAGTTTGTTCACTTATCTTTTGTTTGGGAATGAAAAATCCAATCTGAGAACTGTACATTTGAAGTTTGATAATTTGAAATCACCTATTTTACAAGTTATTATTCATTTTCTTAAACCTTTGCATGTCTGTGCACATGTTCATGTTCTCGACTTTGGTGTGCTCTCTACTCACATTAAGTTTCCTTATTTTTCATTTATTAGGTTTGGATAGAATATCTTGTGTAAATACCATTTAAAATAATTTTTTTTTGGGATCTCTTCAATCTTGTCTTTCTTGTACTTTCTCTTGAGAATTACGAGTATTTCATCTAATTTTTTTCAATTTTTCGGCGGTTTGGATAAAATATGTTTAGCAATAACACATCAATTTGATTGATCTTGGTTGCTTTAGTGAGATGTGTTTCATACTCTCGTACTCTAGAGTGAGTATCTTCTATTTTTTCAATTTTCCTGGGCAGTTTGGATAAAATATGTTTAGCAGAGATCACTGCAGCAATTTGGTTGATACTGGGCTACTTTAGTGAGATGTGTTTCATCTGTACTCTCTGTACTCTCCTGAGAGTACACAGAGTATTTCATCTGATTTTTTTCAATTTTCCTAGGCAGTTTGGATAAAATATGTTTAGCAGAGAATATCTACAGCAATTTGGTTGATGTTGGGTTGCTTTAGTGAGATGTGTTTCATTTTATACTCTATGTACTCTCCTGAGAGTACAGAGTATTTCTTCTATTTTTTTCAATTTTCCTGGGCAGTTTGAATAAAATATGTTTAACAGAGATCACCTACAACAATTTGGTTGATGCTGGGCTACTTTAGTGAGATGTGTTTCTTCTGTACTCTCTGTACTCTCCTGAGACTACACAGAGTATTTCATCTAATTTTTTCAATTTTCTTGGGCAGTTTGGATAAAATATATTTAGCAGAGAACATCTGCAACAATTTGGTTGATGCTGGGCTGCTTTAGTGAGATGTGTTTCATCTGTACTCTCTGTACTCTCTTAAGAGTACATAGTATTTCTTTTATTTTTCTTTAATTTTCCTGGGCAGTTTGGATAAAATATGTTTAACAGAGAACATCTGTAGTAATTTGGTTGATGTTGGGCTGCTTTAGTGAGTTGTGTTTCATCCTCTGTACTCTCTATACTCTATACTCTCTATTCCATTCTTTTGAAGGGACTATTAGAATATTTGAGGTGTTTTGTATTTGAACTTTTTGTATTCTCCTTAGGTGATTATTTTCTTAATTTTTCCATTTTTCCATTTTTTTTCTAGTCAGAATTGTTTATATAACCTTAAAGTAGTTTGGAGGCTCGGGTTTTCTTTTTTTTTTATGAGTTTTACTTTTAATTATATCTCTTTACTCTCTGCCCTCTGTACTCTTATGTTATTTTCTTTATACTTTTGTATTCTTTGTACTCTCACTTACTCTATACTCTCACTCTATTGTACAGTAGTTTGGGTACTATTAGAATATTTGAGGTGTTTTGTTGAACTCTTTTTGCATTCTCCTCACTCTGATTATTTTCATAATTTTTTTTCCCTTTTTTTCCATTTTTTCTTTGCAGGTCAGGGAGGAATTGTTTACTATAAAGTTAAAGCAGTTTGGAGACTCCTAGGTTACTTTTTCTATGATTTTTTTGAGCAATTTTGCATGTATACTCTCTGTACCCTATGTACTTTTTATGCTTTTTGTATTATCTATACTTTCTGTACTCTCTATACTCTCTGTACTCTCTTTACTCTCAGCTCTCCATTCTGTAGTAGTTTGGAGGTACTATGTATTTGTTGTAACTCTTTTATTCTCCTAGAGATTATTTTCTTAATTTTTCCTATTTTTTCTGTTTTTTCTTTGTAAGTCGGGAAGGAATTGTTTACTATAACCTTAAAGCAGTTTGGAGGCTCTTGTGTTGCTTTTTTATGAGTTTTCTGAGCAATTTTACAAGTGTACCCTCTGTACAATCTATACTCTCTCTACCCTCTATAATTTTTTATGCTGTATGTACTTTCTGTACTCTCTATACTCTCTATACTCTCTGTACTCTCTGTACTTTTCTAATCATGGGTAATTGATATAATATTATTTATATTTCTATGATGATTTATTTACTTGTTTGGAGAAAATATGCTTAATTTTGATATTCAAATTATATCATATTTTAAATTCAGATAAACTAAAAAGTGAAGTTAAAATTTACATTATCTAAAATTAATAATTACGATGTATGTGTAATATCTAAAATTATGATTGAATGATACTTGGTATATCATTGGATGCTAGTAATAAACCATTATACTTAGTCACATTCATAATGCCACTGAAAGTATGGAGAAGCAATATAAACCACTTAACATGTGAACTTAATATAAGTAGATTATTAAACTTAACTCTTTAATAAAGAAAATTATATTCTTTAAAAATAGAATTTTTAAATGTCTAAAATTAGTTTCTATCTTTCAAATCATGCTTCTTAAAACCTACTATTACAATGCATAAAATAGACAAATAAACTAACATGCGTGTCTTATTTAGAAATATAAATTTTGAGGGCAGTGTGGAGCAAATTCTTTATTTTAAGATGATGATTTTTTTAAACAATCTAATAACTGAAAGTATCATCTTAATTAAATTATTATTATTGGCAAATTTATAAATAATTAGTAAACTAATATCATCAATTACTAATCATCTTCATTACACAAATTTTTTCTTCAAGTTCTATTAATCTTATTGATAGAACATAGCTTATCAAATTTTGTAATGCATGCAATAAAATCATTTCATAAAATATAGAGTACTTTATAGAGTATATATCAAACTATGTAATGCTACAATAAAATCAGTTCATCCTCTTAAGCAAGGTAGAGTCATCAACCAGATACTGAAATTTGGTAAAATATAATAGGGGATAAACATCAGTACATCATTCAACATACATCACAGACCCGCTAAATTTCATAAGCTTCCAGTCAAAGGATTATAAGGTATTTTTTTCTTTTTAAGGGAACCCCATATAGGAAAATTTTATTGCCATAGTCAAAGGATTACAAGGTCCTTAATAGGGGGGATAAACTCAATAACTCTTAAGAGCTACAATACTAGAGAAAATCCTAGCTAAATCTGACAAAATAAGAGAAAGAGAAAAAAAAAGTAAAATATATAAATAGAACAAAGGAGCAAGCAATTGGTGAAAAACTCTTGAGGATAAGAGAAGTGTATGCCTCAGGAGAGAAGGAACTTGCAAAAAACAAGCGAGAATCTGCATCTAGAAGAAGAATTAACATACTTAAAATACAAAGGTTGAAAGTAAAACAATGTAATGAGAGATATGGAGAAATAGGTGGAGAGGCTCAAGCTCAGTCACCAAATTGGGTAGCCACTAGCATGAGCATCAAACTTCAAAGGAAGGGTTACATCCAGCGTCTACTACTACAAGAATATGGGTGAAGTCATCCCAACCATCATAGCTACAAACACGGGAAAATGGTAGCCAATTTGATAGAAATCTTGTGATCTTAGCCAACAACACCTGGTAAAGGGTTGCCAACTCCCCTTTCTAAGATAATAAACACCAGACAATGCAAGCATAATAGCATAAATCATAGCCAACAACCACACATCACTAATCACAGGTTAGCTTACCAAGGCACAACCACATTCACATATGCAAGCATAACAACATAAATTATATTGGTAAAGGGATGGCCTAAATAGAACTAACATTATATTAGAATGCATAATCCACAACAACCCGACCCAGAAGCAACCCCCTAGTGAGGAAATCATGAAAGTATTAGCAATACAGATGGTATTTATCAACATTTAAATAACATCATGCCCCAATATACTTACAGTGTCAAAATAAATAAGAATCGATTGAGATAGTGGATAATTCCATTCAACAAAGGCACATTTAATAAGGATGACCACATGGCAATCAACAGACCAAACTTGCAAGAAGAATCTAGACACATTAGATAGCCTGTCGAACACCAGAACCCGAGAAAAACCACTAGTAGCGAAAAAAAGTAAATAATTGACCAATAATGTCCATTTGTCCATTTTCAAGCAAGTTCTATTACTCTCATAGACAAAGGATTTAATCATTTTTCCACTTTCTTTATTTGGATGGAATATGTTCATGATTCTTAGGAATTTGGAGGCGATTGGTGATTTTGGGTGTTTTATGTACTCTCTATACTCTTGTACTATTTATACTCACTCTGAGAGCATAATATTTTTCTCTTTCTTTGTTGGGAATATGTTCATTACATTCCATTAGGAGTAATTTGGAGATTGTTTGGTTAGTTTTTTAGTGTTGTTTTACATCTGCACTTTCTGTACTCTCTTAAGCATGGGATGTAAGAATTATTGTGTAGCAAAAAAATCAAGCGGCGAACTCCATAATGGGTGTAAGGGCATAATCATTGAAAAACTACTAAACAATATAATAAACTCAAATATGAGATAGGTAGTGTCTTGAGCAAGTATTTGATTATGACATAGTGTCTTCAAAATAATTGACCAATATTAATGTCCATTAAATAAAAATTGAAATATGAGATTATTATATCAGTAACCATTAAGTTGAAGATGTTTTGAAATATTGACTTGAATAATATATGAGTATCTATAGTGCATTGATTAGTCAATCTTAGTCATCAAATGTCATAATAAATTAATTCATTTTCAATAGAAATTAATAAATTTTAAAATAAATTCGTGAAATTTGTATATTTTGGTATAGATGATAATAATAATAGTACGATTAAGAATAAAGATGAACACAAGAAGTAAGAAAAATGTAGTTATAAAAGAAAAAAGAGAGTAAATTCTTATACTTAAAATAAAACTCTAAGGTAGTATATTGTTTAGCACTATGGTAGTACGTAATGTATCGGCGTTGACTTTCAGAGATAATTTCATTGAAAAATTCTGCAAAATGTTGCACCTTTGACGTAGTCTTCATAACCTAATTCCTTAGATGAGACTGTTGGTGTGCCTGTTAAGTAAAAGAAAGTCATGATAGAGAATTTAAAGCATTACAGAAATCATTGTGATGATATAATTATGGTTGTAATCGACATTGCAACGTGTACAGTTGAAGAACACATAACTAAATGATATCATGCATTAAAATATTTTTTTTGTAATAATATCCATTATCAGCTTAGTGTACCCTTCAGCCGACTGATTGATTGTTGAGCTCGAGTTGAATTCCTGCAGTAGAACATCGTATTAGTTGATGATTTTTTAAAGCATCGATGTGTGATATTTTGTGCGTACCTCTAAAAAACACTCTGGCATAATAGATAAAGGTGTTGCAATGAGTGACAGAATAAGTTCTGCACCACTCTCATACTTTGTTTTAAGTAAAAATAGGATGATGATTTGAAGATTAACAATATTTAAAATACTAAAATTAAGAGACAAATAGAAAATTACTCTTGGCTTGGATCTCTCCCAATATCCTTAAGCCTTGCATTGGAAACACCCTTTGGGCGTTGCTTAACTGGATCCTTTAAGATGTATTTTCCCACTTTGTGGTTGACTTCTTCTTCTTGTTGCTTTCATCGGAGAAGAATTCTCACATTATAAATTCGACATCGTCATATAGTTTTAAGGATCCAAGCATATAGTTCGACTCTCTTATTACCCCTGCTTATTGCTTATTTGATATGCATATCGACTTATGTGGTTCTGAAAAATAATGCCACTTGCATTTTCATTTGTGCTTTCCACATCTCTTAATTTTTTGTATGCACTATCGATGTAGATATCCCTCTTTGCTCTGGTAGACCATCACATGAGAAAATACTTATCCAGAAAGCACACAACATCTTTCTAACTAAGAATTACGATGATAAAGTAATCCCATCATTTTAAATTTTTTGCAAGTACAAGTTACATATAGGGTAGTCCCATTGAAATGGATAGTTCATGTTTTGGACGCATTTTTATTCTCTAAGTTTCTCACCAAATACTCCATGGGCATTCGATTCTTGATAGACCTCCAACTCTATGCAAAAATTCTTCCTCAAACATAATATAAAGCTTTCTTGTATAAAATATAGCAGCTTGTTTTAGAATTGGACTAATCTTAACAACAAGAACAATTGTTGAATGGCTACACTTGAAATCTTCATCATGTTCATTCTGACATCATGTCTCCATAACCTTCTCCAACCCCAAGAAACAATCTGTGAGTGAACTTGTTGGTTTAGAGATTCCGTGACATACGTTATTCGTGGACTCACTATGTTGAGTTGACAAGATGCCCATACAGAATGAACTTTGCTGAATGTAGTGGACCACTTGGATCTAGTCTTATAAAGCTTAGACAGTCAAGCATGATCATGCAAATTGCCTTCTTCTAGCATGGCAGACCAAGCTTCCTCGAACTCTTCCTCTGAGTCACACTTGGTCATGCATGTATAGAATAATACTCTTGTACTCTTATTACTTATTAAAATAATGAACCTTGGAAGAAGCTTTCTTAGAAATATGTCATTTAGCTATGAGTATCGCGATACAATTTTGATGGCTCTTGCCATAGCCTGATCTTGATCAGTGAATATTATTATAGGATGTCTGTCACTCATCAACCGCAGAAATGTCTGGAATAGCCATGAGAATGACTCAATTATCTCTTCTGATATAAAGGCTACTCCAAATAAAATATTTTGTAAGTGATGATTCACTCCAACAACAGGGGCACAAACAAGATTATATTTATTGAGTCGATAGCTTGTATCAAAAATTATTACATCCCCAAAACAATCATATTCTATCCTAGACATGTCATCGCTCCAAAAAAAACTTACCAAGCAATATGACTCATCAACTTGTACATCCCATGCAAACATCTCATCTATTGCTTGCCTTTCCTCAAACAGCAGTATTAATGCATTACTGTCACCATTCGCAATCCTCAATCTTCTCTCTTTCTGAATGAAATTGAAAGCATCTCTTTTTGTGACCTTACTTTTCCTCGAACAGCAGTATTAATGCATTACTGTCACCATTCACAATCCTCGATCTTCTCTCTTTCTGAATGAAATTGAAAGCACTCTTTTTGTGAAACTAATATTCTCTACACCGCCAACTTCCTCAGTTAGATAGCTGAATGCATCAGTTGCTCTAATTTCGGCCTCTGTCATTGTCTTCAACACAGATGTCTTCTTATCACTAATGCATCTGTATGATCTGAGAAGATGTAGGTCAGCAGGCTTTGCCAATGAATGATTATGACTTTCTATATATTTTTTAGCCATCCAGTTTCCCTCCAAATTAATAGAGAATCTAATCATGGCTTGACAACCAGTCCTTGTATCAATTTTCTAGAATTTTGTTAAGTCGTTTAGACTGATTTTTTCGACCTGCTTTTGCACATAAAAAATCATTTGATTTCAAATTCTTGGAGTTTGGCTAATAAGTAGTATGGTCCTTCTGAACATTGAAGCCAGTTTGAAGTGCATAGTCTGATGCGATACATGCATACCTCGTTTCATTCTGAACAATGGTGCCAAGGAGTTTCCCCAAATTTGGGTCATTAGACATCATGACTTCATCATCACACTGCTCATTGATTGCATTCATCTGGCCAAACAGTTCCACAAATATGTGACATGTAAAACAGCTCCATAAATGAACATATTCCCTCCAAACAGGCCAAAAAAAGTGGAAAAAAATTGACCAAAATGCTCTCTACTCTCATGAGAGTACAAAGAGTAAAGATGCAAAACTCCCCTAAAAATAAACCAATCATGCCCCCAAATTATTCCTAATGGAATGTAATAAACATATTTTCTCCAATCATGCCAAAAAAATTGTAAAAAATGAATAAAATCATATGTACTATCATGAGAGTACATATAGTATAGATGCAATTCTCACCTAAAAATCAACCTATCAATCTCCAAATTACTTCTAATAGAATGTACTGAGCATATTCCATCCAAACAGGGCAAAGAAAGTGAAAAAAAATGAGCTAAATTCTGTGAGTACAGAGAGTACAGTTGCAAAAATCTTCCAAAAACCATCCAAATTGCTTCCAATGGAATATAATAAACATAATCTCAACAACCAGGATAAAGAAACTAGAAAAAAAATGGCCAAAATCATCTATACTCTCAAGAGAGTACAGATAGTACAGATGCAAAACTCCTCTAAGAACCAAGCAATTAGCCTCCAAATTGTCTATAATAGATTATAATGAACATATTTTCTCCAAACAGGCTAAAGAAAATAGAAAAATATTACCAAAATGCTCAGTACTCTCATGAGAGTATAGAGAGTACAGATAGTACAGAGAGTACAGATGCAAAACACCTCAAAAAAATACCAATTAGCCTCCAAATTATTCTTAATAGAATCTACTAAATATATTCCATCTAAACAGGCCAGAGAAAGCGAAAAAAAATAAGCTAAATCCTCTGTACTCTCATTAGAGTACAGAGAGTACAGATACAAAATTCCTCTAAAAACCAAGCAATCAACCTCCAAATTGCTCCTAATGGATTGTAATGAACATATTTCCTCCAAACAGGCCAAAAAAAGTAGAAAATATTACCAAAATGCTCTGTAATCTCATGAGAGTATCGAGAGTACAGAGTATACAGAGAGTACAGATACAAAATAATACTAAAATACCAACCAAACAGCCTCCAAATTATTCCTAATGGATTGTAATGAACATATTTCCTCTAAACAGGCCAAAGAAAGTGGAAAAATATTAGCAAAATGCTATGTACTCTCAGGAGAGTACAGAGAGTACAGATACAAAAATCTCTCAAAGATCATTCAAACAGCCTTCAAGTTGCTTCTAATATAATGTAATGAACATAATCCCAACAATCAGGCCAAAGAAACTGGAAAAAATGGCCAAAATTATTTATACTCTCAAAAGAGTATAGAGAGTACAGATGCAAAACTCTCCTAAAAACTAACCAAGCAGCCTCCAAATTATTCTTAATAGATTGTAATGAACATATTTCCTCCAAACAGGCCAAAAAAATAGAAAAAAATGTCCAAAATACTCTGAACTTTCAAGAGAGTACAGAGAGCACAGAGAGTATAGAGAGTACAGAGAGTACAGATGCAAAAATTCCCAAAAATCATCCAAACAGCCTTCAAATTGCTTCCAATGCAATGTAATGAACATAATCTCAACAACCAGGCCAATGAAACTAGAAAAAAATGGTCAAAATCATTCGTACTCTCAAAAGTGTACAGAGAGTACAAATACAAAATAACACTAAAAAACCAACCAAACAGCCTCCAAATTTTTGCTAATGGATTGTAATGAACATATTTCCTCCAAACATGCCAAAGAAAGTAGAAAAATATTAACAAAATGCTCTGTACTCTCATAAGAGTACAGAGAGTATATATGAAAATCTCTCATAACCAAACAGCCACAAAATTACTTCTAATGGAATGTAATGACCATATTCTCTCCATATAGGCAAAATAAACTAAAAAATTATCAGAAAATATTTTGTACTCTCATGAGAGTATAGAGAATACAGACGCAAAAACCCCGAGAAACCATTCAAATAGCCTCCAAATTGCTTCTAATAGAATGTGATGAACATAATCTTAACAACTAGGCCAAAGAAAGTGGAAAAAATGACCAAAATCATTTGTACTCTCATGAGAATACAGAGAGTACAAATGCAAAACTCTCTTCAAAATTAATCAAACAGCTTCCAAATTACTTCTAATAGAATGTAATAAACATATTCTCTCCAGAAGGGCCAGGAACTCATGGAAAATAATATGAAATTGGTCAGTACTCTCATGCAATTATAGAGAGTACCAATGGAAAGTAGTTCTTAAAACAAGCAAAGTTCTCTTGCAAAGAACTCCAAACAGTGTAAAAAATATACATTAAATAAAAGAATTTCAAGGAATATCACTAACAAACCAAATTGTAGAAAATTTGTACATATACAACGGTTGAGAAAAATTACTGATGAATTTTTATTTAATACATCCTCAGCTAAATTGGTCACTATTTCCTCAAGGCCATAACTTCTAAATTTGTTCTCCATCTTCATGGTTCTTTTGTAAATAGAAAATGAGATTTTTTATTTCTCTCTCTGAGCTCAATTTGCAAGAAAAAATACACTCTAAACCCCATATATATATATATATATATATATATATATATATATATATATATATATATATATATATATATATTCTCTATATATTCTCATTCTTCTTCTCCCACTATTTGAGCGAGATGGGCCGCAGTAAGCGTGCGTGTGAATGCAGTCCATTTACAACGTCCGTCTAGTTCGATCATTAAGCTAAACAGGAAAAATATTGGACACGTGTGGTAGGTTGGAGTCCATACGTGAAACTGCGTCTCTTTCGCAATTTCTCCTACGTGTGAGGGAGGAAGATCCCAGTGAAGGTTGAACGAAAGGCTCGGGTCATGCTTTAGGAAGTAGGGTCGGTTGGCATAAATGATAAATTATTGAAATCTAATTTTTTTTATCGATTTTAATATAAATTTTATGCCAACATCATTATAATATATATATATATATATATATATATATATATATATATATATATATATATATATATATATATATATATATATATATATATATATATATATATATATTGATTTAAGGTTATTAGATGTCACGAATACAGCGATGCGGTCGTTTCCTGTCGGAGGACATTTGATTGATCGAGTCAAATTGAGTCAATTTCAGCTCAAAATGCGTGTCGCCGCTTTTGACCACTCAATTTTCATGCAAACTTGTCCGAATTGATTGTGAACAGTCTTACTTGATAGATTTTAATATTTCAAAGCTAATGGTGCAATTAATTTCATGAACGGTGGTCATTTGGCTTGTGACAGCATCTCCTGACCTCGATATACGTGCAGGCGCATTGGCGACTCAATCGGTTGATCGGTTGATCATCAAGTTGTGTAATATTTATATTCTAACCAATTTTAACATTCTGATCATGATGGCAAAGTCCGTTCGTCGATCGGAGATTATTTGAGTTAATTTTGGCGATGTCTAGTACATTTCAGTCTTGATTTGCGCGTTGTCACTTCCGATCATTCGACATTTGCATAGACTCATCCGAATTGAGCGTGAATAATCTCATTTGGTAGTTTTCGATGTTTCAAAGCTAACGTCGTGATCAATTTTATGAACGGATGTCGTTTGGATATCGTCGTAGCTTCCCGACTCTGATATGCGTGTCGACATATTGATAGCTCGATCGCTTGATCGGTTGATCTTTAGATTATGCAATATTTATATTTTGATCAATTTCAATGTTCTAAACATGACGTCGAAGTCCGTTCATCAATCGGAGGTCTGTTCGACCATTTTCGGTGACGTCTAGGGCATTTTGAGCCCCGATTTTTGCACTACCGCCTCCGAAGTCTGTCGAATTCGACTTGTGGGCTTGACTCAACTTATGACACATATATGGAGGTCAACACTCCGATCATAGAGTTGTGGCACTGCCCCTACAATGCTGAGGCATTATCTTCTCCATCTTTCTAATGTAAATCTATAAATCCTGGCATCTTGATGTTGTCCTTCTGGCCGCAAGATGCTGCTTTCTCTTTCACTAAACTAAGACCTCCATGTCATAGCACTGAAGCACTACATCTTTAGTGCCAAAGCTTTGTACACCATAAAAAATTTCTTAGGAACGTTGCCGTTGAACCCCTTAGCAGAGGCATGTTGCTACGCTATGATCCCCCAACAAGCTCACCGTTGAGCTAAACCAGTGAAAGTGAGGGTTGAACTCTCAATGCATCTCTAATTGATCAACACAATCATGCTCTATAACATCAATGAAATATTAAAAGTTATGCTAGAAAAACTTACAAAATCTTCATAGAATTAAGTTTACTACAAAATCTAATCAGACATAATACTTAGTAATTTTGACAATAAAAATGAAATATGCATATTTAAAGTTAACTAATTTACTCAACTAACTTGATGAGTAAAATAAGCTCTAAGACTTTTGAATCTTGTTTTCTCTCTCCTCTCCCTTCCTCTCACTAATTCCCATGGCTTTAGTAGATTTGAGAAATGGAGCTCTATAAGTAGATTAAGATTATAAGATTTCATAATAAAATTAATGAAGGATAACTTAGTAATCATAAAAATTATTTTATTTAATTATAAATTTAATATAAATTTATTTTTGTTTTGAAATGTAGAACTCCAAAAATCAATAAAAATAGTATGAGGGCAATTACAAACATAGCATTTAAATCTTTTATATTTACAAAACTAATACCGCATATGTCCATTTTTTTTGAAATTGCTACCCATTATCAAAATACACCATAATATGCAAACCCATTTTTACTTTTGTCAAATTGCAAGCAGTTTTATCATTCCCCATTTCATCTTACCAACCCTAAGGAAACTAATGGATGCTAATTAGTTTGGTTAATTAGTCTCATTAATAAGAGCTTTAAAAGTTATTACTAAGGTATTGGATTAAATCTAGTATACATCATAATAAAGCTCTCAAACTTAAGTAGACAACAAATCCCTAAGAAACTCCAAAACACGCATAAAAATACTAATTTGGTAGTTTCAAAAATAATATGGGTGCTAGGTTTATAAATAGACATATTTTAATTATTACATCACGTTTAGAACAAACAGATGAATACAATTTATAAAACAAGTATTAGATGATTTTTAAAAAATTGCTCTCAAAAAGACTTGCAAATCTTTTAAGAAGACAAATGCAATAATAAACCTCTTATTATCATACATTCATACTTTCAAAAAAGTAAAATTATATTTAAAATAAAATTTAGAATGCACTATAATTTGATAAGGGCAATTTATATATTGGCTACAAAATGCAACTAGAAAATTTAATTCATATAGTATGGCTAATTTCAATATATATTAATTCTCCATAATCATAACCATAAAAAATCAATGAATAAAATAGACATAAAATCAACTTTAAAAATTACAAAAAAAATAAATATAAACTAAATATGTAAATCTTACTAAATCCAAATTTAGTCATTAAAGGTAGCTCTAGACCCTATAGAAATGAACCTCATACTTTCATTGATTATTTTAATTTTTTTTCAACCATTTAGTAATTGCCTTGATGTTCCTTTTGCATTTATTGACCTCAATTTAGTTAGTGATAGCATGATAATATTAGTCTTGATTGAAACAACCAAGATACTCTTTCATGATCAATCTCTCAATTTCGTCATTAAATTGTTTGCAACTTTAGTAGAAAATCTAACATTTATTTTTTAAGCTCAAGTCAATGGATGTGGCTATTTAACAAACTTTTCATCAAAAATGGTCATCAAAATATTAATGTGATATGTGTAGAGGTCTATGCTCACATTTTGACCTATGATAGTATATAAAGGCTGCTAAGAAGGATGATTTCAATTTCTTAGTTGCTTGAATTTTTTTATTTATTTATTTAGGATAAATGGGTAATCCTCTCTTTGGTATCCATATGCATTTTTCATAGTTATTTAAATTACTTCATACAATTCTTAATGGTCAAATCAAGTATAACATTAGCTTTATTATGATAAAAATAGTTTAGCATAAGAGCAAACTAAATTCAACATTAGAAATGAGCAAAAGATTGGGGCTCAAACCTTCAAGATATACTTAGCCTCTAAAGAGCATCTTTTAAAATACTATTTGATAAACTTTACTTAATTTTCATGAATCTAAAAGAAGTGATAGTATTTCTTGATAATCTTTTAAGTTATGATAAACTGTCCATCCATGCGCCAGACGAGTTGGATAAGAGGATAATCTTTCCCAAAAGGAAGTAACAATTGGTGAGTTTGAACCTTAAGGATGGCTAAAAAGAACTAGTAGAATATCACATCAAAGGCTCATGAGATGTGCATGATAATACTAAAATCAATGTGCTTATGAGTTCAAATGAAGGTAATATCAACTAAAGGGTGAAAGAAAACTAATTCTTATCACACACCCACCTTATAAATAAGAATTCCTCTAAAATCATGTGCCTTAATACAGCTTGTAGGACATCCTTAAATGTGTCAAAAAGACGAGGCTAAATTAAGTCTACAATGATTGTCAAAATATGGAATGGATGAGACAAACTAATGATGTCGAAAAGAATATTATAAACCTACAATGGAAGTGGTTTTCCAACCTGGTAACTACATGGTACTATACGATTGTCAACGAGCCAACCTTAATATGTAGTTAGTTGCATAGTAGATTTAATAAGTGTCGATTAATTGGTTAGTAAGCTTCTTGAAAGTTATTGCCAAGATGTTGGATTCTAATTCCACCTTACTGACTTGGGTGAGTAAAAAAATAAACTTTAACATAATAATTAGGGATATACATTTCTTGATAATCTTTTAATTTATGATTAAATGTTCATCAATGCACTAGACGAGTTGAATAAAAGGATAATCTTTCCCAAAAGGAAGTAAAATTTGGTGTGAGCTTGAACCTTAAGGATGAATAAAAAGAACTAATAGAATATCACATCAAAGGCTCATGAGATGTGCATGATAATATTAAAATCAATGTGCTTGTGGGTTCAAATGAAGATAATATCAACTAAAGGGTGAAAGGAAACTAATTCTTATTGCGCACCCACCTTATAAATAAGAATTCCTCTAAAATCATGTGTCATAAATAGCCTTGTAGGACATCCTTAAAAGTGTCAAAAAGACAAGGCTAAATTAAGTCCACAATGATTGTCAAAATATGGGACGGATGAGACAAACTAACGATGTCGAAAAGAATATTGTAAAGCTACAATGGAAGTGGAATTCCAACTTGGTAACTAAATGGTACTATATGAGTGTCGACGAGCCAACCTCAATATGTAGTTAATTGCAAAGTAGATTTAATAAATGTCAATTAATTGATTAGTAAGGTTCTTGAAAGTTATTGCCAAGATGTTGGATTCTAATTCCAACTTACTGATTTGGGTGAGTAAAAAAATAGACTTTAACCTAATAATTAGGGATATAGATTTGTTAAGCCAACAAATTTAAAAAATTGAACATGCTTGGTTGATTAGATTTGTTCACTAAAAAATGATTTGATTTTTTACTTTGAGGGTAAGAGTTATTTAGATTACAATTAGTAATTTAATTTGAAAGTAAAAGTTTAGTTTAATTTTAAACTGACAAATTGGTTTATTAATAACCAAATGTACTTCATCAATTCAAAGCTTTGCCTATAAACTCAAACCCCCACCCCCCACCCAATGCTATTTATTATATTTTGGATTGCATCATGTACTAATTTTAATTTAACAAAAATATAACCAAATAAACTAAACTAAATTTGAGTTTACTTTGATTTGATTTGGGTGAACTTCGATCAATTTGATATTTTTTTTGGATGTGAATAAAAAATTAATTAGCAAAATAATTTTATCGACCAAATCATCTAAACAAATTGTATTATCCAAAGATGACATTAAATAGAGAACTCCACAAAAGAGCTTAATAATCTTATTTTGAGACTCATCTATTGTATTATCAAATATGGACCAAAGAAGATCCTTTATTGAAGAAGTGGATCTTTGAGTGATGAGAATTGAAACAAGAGGCTTCAAGGTTATGAGCATTTTTCTTATTAGATATATATAAAAATTAAAGTTTAAATATTAAATATATAAATACATAAAAATTGTGGAGTAAATTATATGAAAACTTACATCTAATCTGATAAATCATATTGCTTGCTTACTACATAAATGGAAGGCTTGTTCAAACATCTAAAGCTATGAGATCATTCCTTATTCAACCATAACCATCACATTAAAAACGTAATTTCATAGACTTAACATTAAACAATGAATTATTTATTAAAACCCTATGTCTTTTTAAATTATCCATTTGAAACCTTATCTAATTAAAATAAGCTCAAAACTTACTAAACAAATATCTTATTTTATCTTCTTAGCTGATTACTTTGATAGATTAACCTCATCTTAAGCGTGCGTTATATTGCAAGTTCAAGTCAACTCACAAATCAATTCATTTGATATAAAAAAAATCAAATAATTATGATTTAAATAATTATTATGACAAAAATAATAATAACAAAAAAATTTAATTTTTTTTAAAAAAAAAAAAGAATTTATTTAATATAAGAGAATAAATATATATTTTATATTAATATTTATTACCCAAGCCAACCTACAAACTAACAAATCAAATCAAGAATAGTTTAAGTTTGATTTATAAATTCATCAAATTTAACTCACAAACTTTTTATTGAGATTAACTCGAGTCAAGCTAAACTCACTTACAATCCAAAAGAAATATAAGAATAACTAAAAATAGTAATGAAAACTTTGATTATTAAAATATAAATAAACTAATCTAAAGTGCGTGATAAATTCATATAGGGATTAGGGGGTCAACAACAACCACGGCCAAACTTTGAGTTAAAGCAGTTCAGAAGGAACAAAAGTGAAATTGATTAAATGAGAAATATATGTCCATTAAACACTTTTATGCATCGAAACTTCACAGCAACATTCAACAACTATTTTTAGTCAATTCTCTTGTCTGCACGATAGCTATACCCCCAATAATAACTTGCACCGCAACGTCACTATGACAGAGAAATACAGAAGAAATATTAATTAATTCACCAAAAATATCTAAAGAAATCAGAAAGAGTATTAAGCAATTTGCTATCAAACAAACTGATTAATATTAAAAAACTAAACTTTCATTAAAAATAAGAGACAATTATCGTAATTAAAAATAGCATAAACATAGTTTCGATAAAGCATTATAGTAAATGCTTTGCATCAGAAGTCAAAATTCTCTCCAACTACTGCGAAAACTGAAAAGGCAAAATCATAAAATCACAATCATTATTGTTTATAAATCAAAGTTTAAGTTTGATAAAGAAAACATAAATACATAAAATCAATCTAACCAACCATCAAAAAACAAATCGAATGAATGAAATGTTTATAATGATCATTATAACTGAAGAGAATTTGATTCCCTCCACAAACAACAGCGTGTAGTTGATATGAAATATTTAAAATGCATTCCAGATTTAAGAGAGGGTAATCTTCAAATATAGCAACATCAATTACTTTATGTAAAAGGATTTATTGTCATAATTTCAAGCGCCGTGACAGATGAAACAAGCTTCTTTCTATACACAAGACAAGACAAATGGACTAATAGAAAGATAAATCAAGATGCCTTCAGATGAAATAAGCTTTCTATAACCATTGGCGATAACTTAGTTAGGAAATGGAGAACTGTAGTGAAGAAAATAGCTGAGAAGATCACCGTTTGCTAACTCCCACAAGCCATGCATGCTTCTTTGTTTTCAAAGGAGCAAGCCATCAGCCAGACTGGCTTCAACATCACCGTTTTCAGCCGGAACAACAACTGTCTGCATTGTTTCAACATGCATTAATTTTTTTTTTTTAAAAAGTAGTAAGAACGATTTAGTAAATCTTGTAAATTCAAATTTAGTAAAACATGGAGGCTTTGAATCTTTAAAACTATTTGGCATGAGGGATATTACATCTAATTAAAACTTAGCAAACTATTTGGCATATATTTTCATGATTTTAAGATTTAAATGGATTAAAAGATGAGACGCAGAAAAGAGAAATGGTGTAAATTTCTTGAATCCTACTTCTCCGATAATTTAGTAAATCAACAATTTTGCCTAATAGGATTTAACAATGTAGCAAGATTCATGTGATTCCAAAAAAAAAAAAAAGTAAAAAGATTCCTCCTAAATATTAGCTAAATTTTGCAACAAATTAAAGTAGAGGCAGTTTGGCTAAAAGAAAGATCTAAATCAAGTAAGATTTAGTAAATCTTGTGATTCGAATGTAGTAAATATTGAGAGAATTAAAATATGAAAATTATTTGACATGGAAAATGTTAAATGTTGTTAAATAAAACATTTGACTACATGGTTCACGACTGGATATTTGTCATAGGAGAAATCATTACGTAAGTCAAATCCGATGAATAGTTTGACGATTGGGGGTGTATTGGTGTAAGAAGAGCAGTCTGGGATGGAGTGGAAGGAGAGGATTCTTGTGAGATGGGATTAGTTCTAGAAGAAGAAATGGTGGTGGAGGTGTAATGCTCATCAAAGATGATAAGGCGAGATACATAAACTTGATTTGTTGATAGATGGAGACATCTATAGCCTTTAGAATGAGGTGAGTAGCCAATGAAGATACACTTTTTGGACCTCAGTTGAGGTTTATTATCTATGAGTGGAGTGAGCCAGGGATAGCAATGACAAATGTGACTGAAATGAATTTTTTTAAAAAAAAAACAATAGTAGACTAAAGTTGCCAAAATTCCATTTAGCAGACTTTCACTAAATCTTAATTAAATCTTGCTTAAAATAGGATTACCAAACAGCCCATAAGAGAGCAACATGTTAATGAACTGATAGAGATGATTTTTAAATGAATTATCAAAAAAAGTAAATTTCACTAGTTCAAAATTTTTATGTTACCTTGAGCGTGGAGGTATCAACGGTGAACTTTATTGCATCAGCAGCAGCACGTGATCGTAAATAATACATCCCGGTTTTAAGACCCTTCAAAAAAATTATTTAAAAAAAAAAATCTTAGGGCTCGTTTGTTTCCATTTGTAATACACACGTGAAGAATTTCCATGAGCAAGAATAAGTCTGAAGATCAATATAAAAGATTATCAATAACCACTCTACCTTTGACCAAGTATGGAAGTGCAGAGATGTTAATTTCCCAAAATTAGGTTGTTCTATATGAATATTCAAACTTTGGCTCTGATCTATGTAACATCCACGATCAACAGCCATGTCCACTATAGTCCTTTGCTTAATTTCCCATACAGTTCTGACATAGAAACAATAACAATAATAAGTGTTATAAGATTAAAGGAGAGAGAGAGAGAGAGAGATGAACACAATCAATAACATCCTTACTTATAAATGGCTTTAAGATGATCCGGAATTTCTGGAACCTTGAGAATAGAACCATTTTCATATAGTATTTTATTTTTGAGAGCAGCGGACCAGATGTTCATCTCAGTCAAATCATGAAGGAGATGTTTGTTCACCACAACAAATTCGCCACTGCAAAATAAGTGATTCAGATTATTATCGATTGAAAAATGCATAGGCATGCCTTTGAAACGCCAATAGAAAAGTAAACTTCCAACAGACCTCAAAACTCTACGGCTGTAGATGTTTGATGTATATGGCTCAAAACACTCATTATTTCCTAGAATTTGGCTTGTTGAAGCAGTGGGCATTGGTGCAACGAGTAGGGAATTTCTTACTCCATTTTTGGATATCAATTGCCTCAAAGTAGGCCAATCCCATCGATCAGATGGGGTAACATTCCACATATCAGGCTGTAGAATTCCCTGCATATACATCTCAATAGTCAAGCCAAAAAGTTTTAAAAAATATATATATATATCATGTCATGAGATCATATCTCCTATAACAGCTATTTGAATGTTCCTATGGCTAAACTTAAATATTAAATCAAGCTCTAGCTATAGCTCAAAAAGGCTTTGGAAAATGAACTCAAGCTCAAGCGAGCTCTTGTTTGGCTCAACTCAATCATTCACAGCCAAAATCATTTGTTAGTCAACAAATTGTCAATATTCAAGATAACCTTCATTTAAGCTAAATTCAACTGTAAAACCATAAAGTAGACCGTGCACCATAGAAAATCATGCAATCTTATATTAGTATATAGTGCATCCTAAGAGAAAGGAATTTCACTGATTGCAAATATTGTTTAGAATGTAATTGCATAAAATTAAATTTCAAAATAATAACATCAACTATAAGTGAAGAGGAAATAAGAAAAATTGAACCATCTATAGTTACAAATTGCTTAATAAACAGCCTACATCATCACATTACAAACCTTGCTTATGGGACTTCCTTCGTATGTTTCATAAGGACCTTCCTTTGCAGCAAGGTCTGAAGAAGCTTTTAGAGCATGATAATATATAGTCTCAAATATATCCTTGTTTAGCTGTTGCGCCTGCGGGAGCATTTTATCAATTATTAATAAAAGCCTAGCAAGAAAACAAGTCTTAATAAATCTCTTAATACCATTATTTACCTCTGCTGAATCAAAAGGCATGCCAAGCAATATGAACGTATCAGCTAAACCCTGAACACCAATGCCAATAGGTCTGTGCCATAGGTTTGAATTCCTAGCTGTCTCAACTGGATAATAGTTCACATCGATAATTTTGTTGAGGTTTGCAGTGACTATGGCAGAAACCTGAAACACAAATATTCAGCATTTTCGCAACATCATCATCATCATCATAAATATACGTAATGTTAGTCATTCTCACTTCAGCCAGCTTGTCAAAGTCAAAATATCTGTTTTTTGAACCAATGCTCCCAACAAGCTTGGACGGATGGGACTCTAATGAAACACCCTGAAATATACATGTCAAGAAAAAAAATTACTGAAATTTCAACTGTACAGAAGATTATTGCACCAACTTAATGGAAAATCCATGGCGCAACCATACCATCTCTCTGACAAAACGGGGTAATGCTATGGATGCCAGGTTACAGACAGCAGTTTCTGTTGGACTGGTAAACTCAATAATCTCAGTACATAGGTTTGATGACTTGATGGTCCCTAGATTCTGTTGATTACTCTTTCTATTACAGGTGTCCTGAAATGCATAAATGGTTAGATACATCATATTCAAATATAAAGCAAAAAAGAGCGTCTGGTTTTATGCTTACCTTAAAAAGCATAAATGGTGTTCCAGTTTCTACCTGTGATTTTAGAATCTCAAACCACAGATTTTGGGCAGGAACAACTTTCTTAGCTTTTCCCTGTCATTCATGAAAAGTAATGGATGAATCATCATCATCATTAGCCTTATTCCAATTATTGTAGATCGACAAAAGTAAGTGATCAGTGATTACTTAAAATTAACTCTCAAGTATGAACAAAAAAAGGTAAGAATTACCTCTTTCTCATATTTTACATACAAGCTCACAAACTCATTTCCCCAACAATCAGCAAGACCAGGAGCCTCATTAGGGCAAAATAATGACCAATCTTTATTACTCTGGACCCTTTCCATGAAAAGATCAGGAATCCAAAGGGCATAAAAAAGATCTCTGGCTCTATGCTCCTCCTACCAAAAGTATTTTAACAATTGATATCATAAGTCAAGCCCCTTAGGCATAAAATTGCTTTAAAAAAGAATTAGGCCAAAAAACCTCTAAAGACTGAAAATAATATATCCATATTGTTAGAAACATAATCTAGAAAATACTAATGTTTTCCCTCGTATTAAAAAGCACCCCAAAACCTTAAACAAAAAATAGACATTTTTATGAACGCCAATGAATACAAAGGAACTAAAAGCTACCTTCCCATGGTTTTTCCTGAGATCAAGAAACTCAAAAATATCAGCATGCCAAGGCTCCAAATAGACAGCAAATGCACCTAAAAATAAAATGTATATCAGCCACAGCAAAAGTGAAATGGATGGAAGTTTTTGAAAAGCACGAAGAAGACAGAGGAGGGAGGGAGGAAGTGAGAAAGAAAAAGAGAGAGATTACCTTTCCTCTTTCCACCCCCTTGATCAACATAACGGGCAGTATCATTAAATACACGCAACATGGGAACAATGCCATTCGATGTTCCATTTGTTCCACGGATGTAACTTCCAGTGGCACGAATGTTATGAACAGACACACCAATTCCTCCAGCGGACTTGCTTATAATTGCACACTCCTTTATGGTATCATATATCCCTTCAATGCTATCCTCTTTCATGCAAATGAGGAAGCAACTGCTTAACTGTCAATATATATTTTAATCTTGTAAATATTCTAAATTTCAGTACAACAGAGAAGGATTGATTATTTACATCACCTGAGGTTTAGGAGTGCCTGCATTGAAGAGGGTAGGGGAGGCGTGAGTAAACCATCGCTGAGACATCAACTGGTATGTTCTGATTGCAGACTCAATATCATCTTTGTGAATCCCAACAGAAACTCTCATCAACATGTGTTGAGGCCTTTCAACAACCTTCCCAGAAACTTTTAAGAGGTAGGATCTCTCAAGGGTTTTAAAGCCAAAATAATCGTAGTCAAAATCCCTGTCATATATAATTTCACTGTCCAAACAAGCTGCATTCTGATATGAGAAAATTGATACTAATCAGAATATGTTGGCATCGCACTTAATAATGCAAAAAAAGCTCATGAATCAGCCAAAATTGAAGTTATCCATCCAGACATCAAATCTTATATCATATTTGCATGATCATTAAAACAATTGATCAAATTTTTTGGGCCATTGGGTTGCCAGCTTCAAATAAGATTTAACAAGACTTAGTCTAAGGAGCTGTTTAGCTGCAAGTGGGATTTAACCAAGTAATATTCAATAAATCAAGATTTAGTCAATCTTGAGGTAATTATATCCTCAAAACTGTTTGACACAAAAAAGGGTAAATTTGATTAAATCTCTATAACCTGTTTGACTACCTTATTTAGTCTGTTAGTTCAAATAAGATTAAAATATTAATTATTGATTATGCAATTATTAAAACTAATTTAATTTAATTGAAGTTATTATTATTTTAAATTAATTTAATTTTAATTAACTGAAACCCCCTCATCTTCATTTTCAACCTAAAACCCTCAAAGAAAAAGAAGCGCATACGTTGTGACAGGAGATTCCTAGTGAAGGATGTAATGACATTGTTTCCTCTTCCACTCATATCCAAAACCTCAACAAAAGAGACAAATCAAAGCCATTGAAAAGACGGATGAAGTTGCGATGGGAACGACCATGTGAAGGAAACCCTCATCTTTCTCTATCCTTCATGCATTTTTGTTAGCTAAATCCCATAAATCTAAAAAATTCTGAATTTTATAAATTTTGAATTTAGGTTGAAGCAGAGGTAAAAAAAGATATAAAAATCTGTAGGATTTATTTTATCACTTTTGATAATTTAACAAGATTTATTGTAAATCATGCTTAAATCCAACTACCAAATGACCCTAAACCTACCCAAATAATTTATAACAAATTTTAAATCCCATCTAAAGTAAACCTTGGATTTAACAAAACTTATAAAGGGGTTGTTTGGCTTCAAGTAAAATTTAGTAAGTAGGATCTAGTAAATCTCGTAAATTAAGATTTAATAAATTATAGAGATATTCAATACTAAAATAATACTTGACATGATATATGTAAAAATTGATCGAATATTAATTAATTATCAGGATTTAGATTTCAAATAAAAAGATAAGGGCACTAAAGAAGAAGTATAAATTTATTAAATCCCCATTCATCAATATTTACTAAACCGAGGATTTAACCCAAAATGAGAGAAAAATTATATTTAAACTTGTAGAATTTATGTAGCGCTAAAAGTTATTGGCACAATTTATAGCCTAAAGCCTAGCTGGATCTTGCAACCAAACAACCCTAAATCTTGGGTTCAATCCAAGATTAACCAAATCTTAATAAGACTAAGATTTAAGAAGATTTCTTCAACAAGATTTACTAAATCTCTTTAAATCTCCAAAATCTTCCATCTTACACCGAAAGAATTCATGGTCATAGTGAGTGGTAGTTTGGATTGCAATTAATTTGATGTTGCAGTACTAGAATAAAGTGGTTATTATGGTAGCTAAGGATCTACATAAAGGAAGATCACTAAAGAAAGTGTAGGGTTGTAGAATTTCATCAAGTGACGGGATGTTGGCTATGATTTTATGGTAAGAATTATCGGTGACATAAAGTGGGGGTACCGTTGGTCTTGAGATGGAAATAAAGGAAAGACCAAGAGCATTAGGCTAGGATTTAGGGCATTTTTGGTGAAGCATAGATGCTAAAAGTTGCTTAGGAATTACAATGCAAGAGGAGAGATAAAGTTAAGGGGTGTAGGAATTACAAAATAGTAAAAGAAAGAGTGATAAATGTTCAAGAGGCTGGAAGTTTATATTTGAATGTAACAATGCGTCATCAAAGAAATCCAACCAAAAACAACCACCAAGTCATCTAAGAAAAAAGAGAAAACCACCAAACTTTTATGCCAAGCAACATGATCAACAAATTATAATGTCTATATATTATGAAAATAAGAATTCAAATTCAATGTTCATAAAAATAGAAAAACATTCAAATAAATTCCTAAACATTAAAGGGACAACTAGGCATGCATGGATTGTAGTAGCATGCCCTGAATTGCAGAGTGGGACATTCAATTTTCCTCAAAAGGAGGGGGGCAACCAGAACATGCCCTCAAAGAGGACAGGTCACCCAAGCATGAATTTTTCTAACTTGCATTTAAAAATAGTAAGTAATTATTTACAAATCTTATGCAAGGTTGTGGAATCTTATTTGTGATTAAAATTTGAGAAACTAAATAGTCTTATAATCATGATATACTAAATCATATTTGAATATGATCAATCAAATCTAATTTCACTAAATCCTAACGTGTACCAAACAGACCATACCTTCTTAAAAACTGATGATCATTAAAAGTGAAACGTTAATAGAGTGAAGCAGATGAACAAATCGAGAAAGAATGAATGAAAAGATCAACAACAAACAGCAACTCATATTCTCATGTTGTGACGGATATACTACAAGGAATTCCTGGCATAAATTTCTACAATAGATTCTTATTAGCAACCATTTTACACTGAGATAAGTGCTAAGGAATCCTTACAAGTATAGACTTTCAAACGGATATCTCAATATAGTTTCCAAAAAGAGTCCTTATAGCAGCATCCGTGTTTTAAAAAAAAAAAAAAAAGTAGCACGGAGGTTCTATTGGGGTCATGAAAACTTTAATAAAACAAGCAAAATCAATAAAGCTATCGATTTTAGTTGTACCTTCATTACTATCTCATAAACGTCGTCAGCAATCAAAGGTGCCTTCTGACCTGTTTTCTCATTAACATGATGGTACATTTCATTAATCCTGCAATGATAACAACAAAGAAGATTTTACTGAAATAGAAAAATAAGTAATAGATAAACTACAGTAAGAGAAAAATAATAATTACGTTTCTGAGAACGATTTCTTGGTATTCTTGTGCAGATTTGAAACAGCAATCCTTGCCGCGAGCTGATGGAAAAACAAAAATCGAATCGAAATACCGAAATCGGAGAAACAATAGAGTATCAACCAGACCTTCGAGCTCTTACCGATGCGTAGTCAGGGTGATTGGCCGTCATAGCAGCAGCGGTCTCAGCGGCGAGCTCGTCCAGTTGGCTGGTGGTCACGCCTTTGTAGACGCCTAGGCAAACCTTTTGTGCCACAAGCACGGGATCGCAGTGATCAGCGTTCAGACCGTAGCTCAGCTTCTTCAAACGTGCCGTTATCTTGTCGAAGTGGACAGCCTCCCGTCTCCCGTCCCTCTTGACGACGTACATCTCGAAAGTCGATGAGGATTTAGGTGGGGAATTTCGTCGAACGGGTGGTGGGTTAGAATCGGGAAGGGAAGAAGACAGGGTGCGAGGGTTACGATGGAAGGGAATGGGGAAATTTATTGAATGTGTGGGGATTGCATTCCTTCTATCGGAAGCCTTTTGGATTTCAAAATAGTGGCGCCAAATCTAAGCTCCGGTCGCAGAGTGCTTTCCTTCGAACTTTGGCGCGCGCGCTCTTGGGCTGTGGAAGCTTCTATTTCCGAGTGATTACATTTATGGGCTGTTTCATTAATGTCTTCAAAATGAATATGTAATTTAGAAATGTATATAATGCAGAGATGTAGGAGGTATTTGGTTAGATATAAATCAAAATATTAAAATATTTTTTACTTATTATGATAAATTTGAAAGATATGAAATGCAATAAGAATAGATTCAAATGATAATAATGATTGATGACAACATATATTTATATTTGAAGATAGTGAATCATAATGAGATTGATAATGATGATTGATAATAAAGCAAAATATTGAACAATAATGAATCCAGAGGCATGGATAGTAGGATCCATGAGTAGGGATATATAAGTCAAAGAATATATTTAAAATTCATCAAATTTAAGTAAAATTCAAAGAATTTTTTTTTTAAAGTATTCAAAGTTTCATACATAAATAAATTAAACATGTAAAATAAATTAATTAAATATTTTTGGTGTTATCATCACATTAATTGAGGTCAATAATGTAATAATAATATTATATGTATTATATATCTCTCTAAAATTTATAAATCAAGCATGAATATAATAAAATTAAAGGACTTAGTGAGATAGGTCCAACAACACTAAAATCGAGTCAAATCGAGCAAATGAAACCAAATCGCTTCAAAATTATATATTAAACTTCGGTGACATCGACGGATGATCAAATGACTTCCAAATTTGACGCGCTTATAGTTAATCGAGCGACGGTGACTAATCTAACGGCTAAGATCACTCAAATCGAAGATCGTTTGAACAGTCAAATCACCAAAATAATTATCTATGATCAAATGAATCAATATATTCGTCCGATGGAGTGTTTTGAGATTTTAACTACAATGACTAAAATGTCCCTCTCAGAATCCTATAAATAGGACCTCATTATTGTCATAAAAAGGAAGAAGGAGCTAGAAGCGAACTTGAAAAATAACTGAGAGAGAGTTAGTTAAGTTCAAGTTCAAGTCATCATCACCATCATCATTGCCGCCGATCGTATCATTGCCATCACTATCAACAATTAACCACCGATACATAGTTGTTGCAATTTGATTCTGAAATTTTTATTATCAGGATTTTTTATATATAATATTGTAATCCGCAATCGGAAAGACTTAAACTCAGATCTAAAAGTAGATATAGAAGATTTTATTATTTGTGGTTTTTCCCTCTTTCGGGTTTTTCACGTAAAATTGAGTTTTTTATTCTCTTTCAACTATCTGCGTCTTGGATTTCCTAACTAAGAAGTTTTTATTCTACCAGATTTGATTTTTTGTAACAATGTATATCTTTGTTAATAGCATATAAATTATTTTTGAATTTATTAAATATTTTTCCATTTTCAGAAATTTTCATATTAAGAATAGTATTTATTCAACCCTAACTTGTATGATCAAGAATCAAGAAATGCATTGTATATATTAAAAATATCAAAAAAGACCTAAGCTAAACATTTTTTATATGCTTACATTAGTGTTCATGATTATTTCTTCAAATATTATCCGCATGCATCAACATAAAGCTCCTATAAATAATTATAGCTTTTTAATGTATTTTTATGTTCACAACATATAAATTCATCAATTGAGTGAGTTCCAAGGATTAAGATATTATCTGTTAAAAAAATTATATGAGTGAATGAGTCTATTTCATTATTATAATAAACATGTCATGGGCTCTCATAGTAAGTGACCTCCACTTCAAGGCCACATTTTAGCTTGGTGACCACTCTTATGATTGCAATGGAAACTTATCCGCAGGGTCTAAATTGTATTTGTTTTATGCTTATCTCTCTTCCCTTCTGCAAAAAACTCCATCAAGCAGCTTACTTTTAACATCTTATTTTGTGTTTTGTTATCATAATAATGATCTCAATGGTAAAAGAAATTATTAGATATATTCAATTTCCATGAAAGTCTAAAGCTTCAACTATCACTTAAGGTATTAATGATTCTAAATCATAATAAGAAGTTTTAGCAAGTTTTAATTTAAAAGGGGTATTTCATGATGCTTTTCAAGCATTAATAAAAGGAATTTGATAAGCTAAAAATATTATCACTAAAGGGGTGGAATTCTAGAAAATCCTTTGGATGTCCTTTGATAAAGCACTTTTGTAACCTCTCATGACCCTCTTCTTATACATATAGTATAAGTTTAAGGCTTTATGGCTCCAAAAATTGACAATTGAGTAAAAGAGGATCAACAAATGAACCTTTTTAAGAATCTATTTTATGTTTACATATTTATTAGCCTCAAGTAATAAGTTTGACATTATTTATTATATATTTCATAATAGTGAACTTAAAAACTATATTACCTTTGCAATAAACTACTATTATCTCAAAAATAAAAAGTAAAAATCATTAACTTATAAGATTTCTCTTATGAACTTAATGATACTAATCTTGAGGAACTCATGTACCTTCAAGACATATAATCAATTTATAATATATCATTTAATTATTTTAATGATAGAGTAATCCTGATCAAAAGTCTATGAGGCCATCATAATATCGTATTATTCTAGTAATCTAGTAGCATACACCACTTAATAGTATTAAAAATCATATGCAAGATCATCACAACCTCAAAACCCCACAATACGATCTATTTGATCAATTTTGTTATAGGAATCTAGTTATGGAACATTGAAATTTTAGGTAGATTTTTCATAATGTTATTCATGAAATATGATATAGGTGGAACACTTATGGCCACCTTTGAGTACACCAACATCATATCATTGGATTTTTTATGGGATGCTCTCTAACTTCTCTTATTTGAATATAAGTCAAGAGTATTTCCCCACTCTCGAAGTATTGATCTATTTTCTTGCTTAATATTAGAAAGGTTTACTTTATTAAGATATGAAGATATATTTTCTTAATCTAACTCATATAACTTCTACCTAACATATTTTATGTAACTTATATAAATTTAATTCCTATCATTCACTTTTTAACACTTATCATATGATGTATATCACCATTACCTAATAAATTCATGTTTATTTTCTATCATCTCTAAGCAATGTATAAAAAGATTGATTTATTTTATTGATTCATCCCATAATCATAAGAAAATAAATAGAATATTGAAAGAGTCATGTGGCCTTATCACACTTCCTGATATTAAATCAGTCTAACTCCCACAAGCATTGGGTGAAAACACCAGAGATTTGAATGGTTTGAATCTCTTAGATGCTTACACAAAGAGGTGGCTCTTATTTATAAGCTACTACCTCTTTTAAGAAAGTTTTTACATTACATTAAAATATTTATATGTGCATAGAACTCTAAAAGACCTCACACTACTCCTATGTATCCACAATAATTCTTAAAAAGTATAACAACATTAAGTTTATTCTACTTCAAGTATTTAAAAAGTTTTTTAGAATTTTAGATATTTATAATATATTTTTATATCATGGAAAGTTCTCAAGGGTTTTCTCAAGCCTTCTAAACAAGTTTAAACTTATATAGAATTTCCTAAAACCTTTTAAAATATTATAGTTTGATTTGAAAATAGTTTTGATAGATCCTCTTGATTATGTTTTCCTCAATATGACTAAAGAATTATGGTTAATCTCCTTAATCATTGGCGGGATATGGCATTCTTTCTTATCCAGACTTTCACTTAATCTCTTCCATCGATGGATTAATGACTTATGGTTTCACCTTTTGGCTTAATGCATCAACTTCCATGTTCACTCCATATACAAAACATCTTTGAGCTCCTCAAACACTATGTTGCTTGCCTCTTTAGCATGTCCTTATATGACCTTGGCTTCTTATTATCAACCCTACTAAGAGAAGTAATCATCTTTGTGGGCTCCGAATACCTCGATTAAAATTGAAGAGAGTGACTTGAATGACGCAATTGAAGGCGATGGAATAGTAGATAAAACACTACCAGATTTTGTCCTCATTTGGTGAGGACTTAGATGGTTCCCTCTTTAATTACCTCTCTTAAGTGAGAGAGAACTTTCAATTAAGGCATTAGATCGCTAAATTGGCGATAGAAAGACGTGGAGTTTAGAATTTAGATTATGAAATTCATTTTTAAAACCATGATTGGGGAATGATGATATGTCCGATCAAGATCTCATGGTTCGTATCCAGTGTAGTCCTCCTACTTAGTGAGGAGGTAGTGACACAACGAAAGGATTCTTATCGAACACATGGTTACGCCATCCAAGAAATCCAGTGGTGTTTGTCTAAAGAGATAGGCTTAAAGTCTACCTTTGAGTTGTGAATCATAAGAGTATACTTGATAGGGCAAACAACCCTCACCTAAGGTAAACTTAAGCACGTCTTCTTAGACAAACACCACCCCAGTCTAAGGATTTCTTGACACGAATCCATGTGTTCAAAGAATCCTTCGATCATGTTGGGTTGACTACCTCCTTTGATTAAGTAGATTAGGGACCACGACATCCTCGGATGACGAAACCATGGGATTTAGATCGGACACGTCATCATTTCTCCAATCATCCGGTTTAAGCTGAAATGATAAATTTCATAATCTAAATTCTGAAACTCCAAATACTAGTACTATACACTACACGATTTAATGACTAGCCTAATCGAAAGTTCTCTCTCACTTATTGGAGGTAATTAATTATAGGCTGCCTATAAGAAACTTGGAATCAGATATAAAGTTCTCAACAAATGAGGACAAAATCTCTGGGTAGTATCTTATCTATTATTCCATATGCCTTCTGAAAATTACACCGACATTCAAGTCATACTCTCTTCATTCAATTTAATCGAGAGGTTGGTAGCGAATTTTCGAAGCCCACAGATTTCTAGTGACTTCGCTGGGGATGAGATTCTCTTTCCATCTTTGGCTAGTCATATATGTGTTATAGTAGCAATAAAATATTTGAAAATTCAAAACAAAAAATGGTGATTTAACAGTGTAATAAATTCAAATTACTAATGTATGAGACTCTATATCGAATGAATTATTCTGTAGAGTATTTTTATTGCACTATTATTTTGTTAGTAGTACCTTTGCATTTTGATATGTGGTGAAATAATAATTATTGATTACTAATCTCCATCTTTCAATTTTGTAGAAGAGATCTAGAGAACACTCCTTTCATGTCCACTAGGGCATGTGCTAACATTAACGCCATCAACATAGGAGATGTGGAAGGTACCATTCAATTTGGTAGCTTGAATTTCTCAGCTATCGTAGCTATAACTCCTGAAGTACCCACTCGTGGTATACTCATTCGAGGCCATGCTAGAAGGCCTCAAGTTACTGAAGCTCCAATTAGCCATGCTCGTCAACCAGTTCAATAGCCAACCGCTGTTAAGGAGTTCTCCTGACAGAGAACTTCAATTTTTAAAAGATTAGGTCAATCTGAAGACCCCGTGATGAAAAGTACTATCAGTGGGCAAACTGTGTCTTTCATGCTTCATGGTATGATTACTTCGTCGATTGAACCTTTTGTACCTAGAAAGCATGATCATGAAGCTTCCTCATTAGAAAGCAAATTAACCAGAAGGCATAGAAGAAGAAGAAATGATGAGTTGGGGGCTTAGTAGATCCTCTTTGAATGACCTAGTGAATAAGCAATACTGCCGCCAAAAGCCAGCATTCCTATCCAGAATAACTTTGACAATCTAAAGTGGGTAAAAAAGAATAGCTCTACTGTTGAAGTAAAGTAATCCTTCTGCACTCAACAATGCCAAGCTCCACCACTGCAGAGGAAACAACCTGAAACATTGTTTGCCAGAGCACACAACTTCTTTAAAGTAGCCAAGGACATAGGCTTAATGAAAAGAAAATTTCAGAGGCTTGTGGTGATGGAAAATACTAAAGCTCCACCAATGAGGTTGTCATCTCTTATGGTAACTAATCATCGAGCCAAGGATGACGCATGTGACACTGGACCGTGTCCAAGAATCACGAAAGGTCTCAAAGGAAAAGGATATGGAGGACAAGTCCCCGCGTTGAAATCCTGAAGAATGAAAGAGGTGTGATATTTAACACACATATTCATAAATCCACCTCAAAGATAACTCATCAGAAGTGGATACCCAAAATAATGTATATCACTGATAAAAGACATGTTGCTCGACATCTTGGAGAATCTTTTAGGGGATCCCATCATCGACCAAATTCATCCCCATAAGAGAAGGTTGACTTTGATCGCAGTCCTTTAATGGAAGAAGTGTTTGTCCCGCACATTGAACTAGAGATCCACTGGAAACATCGATCAAAAATTCACGTGCAAGAATAAGATAATGAAGAGGACACTATGGAAGTGGAAGTCATCTATATGATCAGATATATAGATGAACTTTCCACTCGATCATCGTGAATGGATCAGGAACGAACTGAATTTGATGTTTATGAAGAAGAGTCTTCACATAAGCAAGTAGAAGATGAATCTTCAATCTCTACTAAAGAGGAAGAAGAAGAAGTTAAAAATAAAAAGAGATCATGGGTGTTGAAGCTATTTATATAGTTGAACTAGGAAATGATCAGTCTGATACACTCTTTTATAATCAGCATCATCGTTCAGCTCTATTAATAACCGCCCCTGCAAGTGCACAAGGAGAAGGATAGTCAAGTTCTTACCCTGAAGATGAGAAAGAAATAGAACAACAAGAAATAGAGGAAGAAGAAGAGCCTGTACTTATTGATGTTGTGGCGCTAGCTAGAGAGCAAATACAAATGCATCGTCAAATATAAGTCAAAGATAAGAAAATTGCACAGCTTGGTATCAAGATGAATGATATAATGATACAAATGAATATCATGATGGATATATTGTAGAAGAATATCACATCAACTATAGCACATGTTTTATCTGCTAATCAATAAAATAATACAATTACTTACCAAATACCTTTTAGTACTCAAGCTACATTATATACTACACGAGGAATTAAGTTAACCAACTATCTCTTCACCGATAATTCAAAATATGGCTACATCGAATAGTAATAGGCCTAGAACAAGAATCAATAAAAGATAAAGGTAGTCATATAGCCTCGAGCCGAAGATGGTGAGTAAGGGTCACCCTTATCCAGCTGAGTATGATCAAGTGTCATACCCGAAAGGTTACTCAGTGCCAAAATTTAAAACTTTCAGTGTGTTTGGTAACCCAAAGAAATATCTAGCCCAATTTAAGGCTACTTGTGGTAACATAGGAGGGAATGATGTGCAGCTTTTTCGTTCGTTAGCAGCCTGACCACAGCTGCTTTCAAGTGGTATACAAAATTGCTGAATCATTTAGTTAAAACTTTTTGCTGAGTTAGAAATAATATTCATGAAGAGGTTCACCAGTGCAACCGAGAAAATAACAATCGTTGATCTTGACTTGCTGAAAAGGAGAAAAGATGAGTCAGTGGTAAAATTCATAAGTCATTGGCGTAACTTAAGCATAAAATGTGAGCAACAATTGGAAGAAGAATATGTGATTCAATTGCTAATGGGCAATATAGATGATAAAATTGCACCATTTTTATATATGACATCAATTACAATATTCCATGACTTGCTCGATAGAGTGGCCAAATTTGAAAAGCTGAATCGCCCTGAATCTGAAATCTATGCAAATAAGGCAAAGAGAAATAAACCTTCAGACTCAAGAAGAAATGAAACTCATACTATCTCCTATAGCTCAAATGGTGAAAAGTAGGTGATATATAATATGGATAAACGAAAATAACCAATGTACAATGATGATAAGGGAAAGAAGTATGCCTATTCTAATCCACAGCCAAAATTAGTATTGGGAGGCAATGATAAGCCTCAGACTTTTCTAAATGGTGGAGAATGTCCAAAATAAGCAATAAGAGATGATGAGCGAATGTGGCCATCTCTTAAAGAAAAGATGAACAAAGAATATTTCCTTAGAAGGGACATATGTCTAAATTATTTTGACAAGCAGTTAAAGCTGGTCTATAATTACCATAAATTAAAAGGCTTGAAGAACCTGATTAAGTCAGTAATCCAAATTACTATCTCTATCATCGGATGATCAGCCATCCTATTGAAGATTGTTATGCCTTCAAAGATTGGCTAGAAAGAAAGTATCGACGGGTGAATTTACATTATCCGATAGTATTCTAGTCAACCCAAAAAGAGAGTCTACAAGGATGATCACATCCTCTTCTGTCTCATCCATCAAAGACAAAAAAAAGGAGAAATCAGTTCAGACTAAAGAATGGGAAACAATTGTCTCCAAAAAGATCAAGAAAATGCTGAAGCAATTAAGAGGTGTCCCTAGTGTTAAGTGGGAATCACCACTTAAACCTATATTGGACATAAAAGAAATGCCTAAACCAAGTATTTGGGCTTTTTAATGGCATTTTGATAAGGCTACTTTATCACAGCACGAGGAGCAGTCTACTAAACACAAGTCTCATAAATCAAAGAAGTTGGCTAAGAAAAAGAAGATCAAGAAGATAATTATAACTCAAAAGATTATTAACAATTTAGAGGAGTATCACAAGCCAGCAAGATAACTATTTAAGCTTGCAGAATTTATGCCTAAACTTCACATTGTTGAATCGGATGATGAAGATATTGGTGAATCTTGTCCAGTAGAGACATGCAGAATCATCTATGTGATATCTGCTTCACATCGTTACTAAAATGATGATAAGACACTCAACCAACCCATCAAAATCAAAGAAAGCAAGAGCAAGAGTTAACATCTAAGTTTTGTTTAATGACTCAACAAGAAGATAACAGTTCAGATGAAGTTTATGGTTTCCCAATGGAGAAGAGTCTGACTCATCGATATCATCACGTATGAAATGTATGAAGCTGAAAAATAAGTCTAGCCCTTTTGGTCAATCCTCCAGAATAAGAAGTGAATTTGAAGAAACTATCTCTTCAAAGTAATCTGAGCAAGATAAGGTGATTCAAGTTCAGTTGAAAAATGATAAAGTCTTACCACCTTCATTAAAGAGGGGAAATGCAAATAAAGACAAAGGAAAATAAATTGAAGTCAATGAAGATATCATTCCCAAAAATCTTAAACTAAAGCCTAAATCAAATGAAAAGATAGATTATAATATTCTATCACATCTGAGAAAGATCCATGCACAACTTAGTGGGTACGCGACTCTCTTGATGTTAAAAGACCTCTGAGAAATTTTGATACTAGCTCTCAAAGATCCAAAAAGTTATGAAGCTTACTTTGTTAAAAAATACATGACTGAATCATTGCAAACTTTAGATCTCCCAGCAATCACATTTTTTGAAGAAGATCTTAAGTTGGGAACAGTAAATCACAACCGTCCTTTATATATTACTACAGAGAGTGATGGTATCTTAATCAACCAAATATTGATTGATCCAGGTTTTTCTATCAATCTTATGAGTCTAAAAGTATTAAGAGGAATATTGCTTGATATCCAACATCTTGGGAGAGATAAGTTGATGATTCATGGTTTCAATGAGAAAGGGAAGAAACCCTGGGTTCTTTTATTCCCCTGCTCAAGTTTTGGGATTTATATACAAAAGCCAAGATTCATGTAATCGATGCTGATACATCATTTAGAGCTCTCTTGGGTCGACCATGGCTGCATGAATATGGCATGATCCCATCAACTATGCATCAGTGTATGAAGTACCTAAAAGATGGGGAAGAGTTCAGAATTCCTAGCAACCTATAACCATTCTCCATCCATGAAGTAAAGATCTATCAAGATATCAAAATATTTCATCCCTAAAGTGCCTAAGCCAACAGAGCCTCTTGAAGTAGTAGCATCCACTTTAGGAACTAAAAAGTAATTTTACAAAGTGAAAGAGTAAGTAATGAGGAAGAAAGAAGGTAATGCTGACTCTCCCTAAAGCACTTGATTATACATCTAAATCAAGAAGATCAGTTCCTCATTTGGGAAGTGATACATAAGAAGAATAAGATATTCCTGTCAAACCTAATGTAACTTAAAAGCTTTCAAGAAAAGCAAAGTATGAAATAATTGATTCTGATTCAGGCTATGGCTTTGAATCTACTTATGAAAATAGAGTTAAGAGGCTCGTATCAAGAGGGATAGCTCACTTGGTAGTGTCAGATGACTCTTTCAAAATTATACCCATCCCTTAGCACTACTTGCAAGAAATCATTCCATTAGAGGTTCATAATATTGAATAATTGATAACATTCTATGCATCGCCATTGAGTGAGAGTGGCAAAATAGGAACCTTATTTTATAAATTTGAAGAGTCTCAGTCTCATAATTTTAATCAGCCTACTCAACATGAAAATTTTGATGAGACAGTGCCAACAAGAATACCAATATACTATCCATAGAAAGTGCGAAGAATGACGCATAAGCTTAGAATTCATATTAGAACTACTAAAAATAGAACTCAAATCTTTAACAGAATGTGGAGCCAAAGAAGTCCTCAGGCATCACGAAAAATTGAAAAGTTTATCACTAAAGGTATTGGGTTCATACACAAATCTCATCAAGATAAAGTTTGTTATAATATTATAGAAGCTGAGATCGAAACTAATAGTGATGAAGAAGATGATCTCCATGAAATTCTTCTTACAAATGATGAAGAAGTAGAAGTTGAGCCTGCTCCTGAAGAATTCGAAGATGGTGGACAAATAGCTACTATGGATGAACTCAAAGAAATCAACCTATGAGCTGAGAATGATCTTCATCCAACTGCCCACTGATGAGAAAGTTGAAGAGCTAAAAATGCTACTTTGTGAATTCGGATTGCTCGACTAAATGTCGCTTATCCTGATGTAGTTCATAAACTAGCTATTAAACCAAATGCAATGCTTATTAAGCAAGCTCCTAGGTGAATGAGATTGGAGATTGAAGAACAGGTAATTGTAGAAACTAAGAAGTCGATCTGGCTTCATCCAGGAAGAGAACTATGCATATTGGATAGCCAACATTGTCCAGTTAGAAAGAAGAACGGTCAAATTCATCTCTGTATTGACTTCTATGACCTAAATAAGGTGTATCCAAAAGATGACTTTTCACTTCCAATATCAGAACTACTAGTGGACAATACTTCCAACTACGACATGTTCTTATTCATGGATGGATCATCTAGATACAATCAAATCAAGATGGCACCTGAAGATGAAAGATATACATCTCGTAATACTAAGCATCTATTGCTACACAATCATGCCTTTTGGTTTTAAAAATGTTAGAGCTACATACCAAAGAGCCATGACGCATATTTTTGGTGAGTTGATTCACCAGAAGGTGGAATATTATGTTGATGATTTGGTGGTGAAGAGCTTAAATCATGAAAATCATTTTCTAGACTTGAGAATTATATTAGAGAGAATCAAAAAATATGATCTCAAAATGAATCCTCTAAAATATGCATTCAATATCCTCTAGAAAATTCCTGGGGTACATTGTACATCATAGAGAGATTGAAATTGATCCTGCAAAGATCAAGATAATTATGGAGATGCCTTCTCCGAAGAGTTTACATCAGCTCCATTCTTTACAAGGACAACTTGCATTCATCTGTCGAGTTATATCAAACCTATCAGGATGCTATCAACCATTTGCAAAGTTGATGAAGAAGGATGCTCCATTCAAATGGGATAAGGAGTGCCAAAAAGCCTTCAATTGTATTAAAAGCTGCTTATTAAATTCAGAAATCCTTACAATGCCTACTCCTAGGAAGCCCCTCATTCTATACACAACTTTATTAAAAGAGTCCCTTAGAGCATTATTGGCACAACATAATGAAGAAAGTAAAAAAGAATGCTCTTTATTATATCATTCGAAGATTGATATGAGTAGAAATGAGATACTCCATAAAGAAGCACTATTTAGCATTGATCTTCACCCAAAGCTCATTATATGTTATCTCACAAGATTATCCTCATCTCAAGGATTGATCCACTGAAGTACTTGATGACAATATTAGCGTTGACAGGTCGCTTGGCAAGATGGGCAGTATTGCTTCTACAATTTGATATCACATACGTTCCACAGAAAGTAGTGAAGGGAAAAGTCTTAGCAAATTTTCTCGTTGCACATCCCATCGCCACGGACTCTTCTCTTAATGATGATTTGCCTGATGAGCAAATTATGCTCATTCATGATAGAGAAAAATAATAAATTTGGGAAATGTACTTTGATGGAGCCTCATCAATCAAATAAATTCAACCTCTAAATTTCTCAAAGGCAAGAGCAGGAATCGACATCATCTTCATAACACTAGAAGGAGGGATAATGAGACGATCATATGGGTTGACCGAGCCAAGAACTAATAATAAAGTCGAGAAAGCATTGGCGTGTCTTGAAGAATTATTTGAGCATTCAAAACTTGCATATTTTTGGTGATTCTCAGCTTATTATAAATCAAGTACTTTGAATCTATAAAATCAACAAGCTTAAATTAGATATCTATCACAAGACAGTTCTCAAGCTTATGAAGCAAATACCAAATATCACATTACTCGAGTATCTCGATCCAAGAATAGCAAAATAGATTGCTTAGTCAAATTAGCTAAGGAGATGGCAAGTATGAATAGTGATTATATCATGAACGGATATCACCGATGAATTCTAGAGCCAAAGAAGTATCAATCCCCAGGTAGGGGTTATCAAATTTGACCCATCCTGCTCTCAAAATCAACTAGAAGTTATACCTAGAAGAGCTAAGAATGATATTACCTCAAAAAAAGTAGTGTGAAGCTTTTATTGTAGAAGATCCACATGATTGGAGGCAACCCTTCATGGACTACTTTAAAGAAGGCAAATTACTAAACAATAAATCACTAGAAACTTGTTGACCTCATTTTTAGATTGAGCTCTCAACCCCTCCATCTTAGACATAGGACTTCTCTTAGACTTTAAGAGTTCCTTAGTCTTAAGACACATCTAGTGATTAGGTGGACACCCTATACAGGCTTAGAGACTTAAAAGAGTCAACCATGGGAATAGGACATGCTTTAGGGGTGTTAAGAAATTTCCTACCCTTAGCTTAAACCATTCCTCACTTTCCTTCTTTCAAGTCAAACTCCAAATCAATTCTATTTGATTTTCTCCAAACCTCAAATCAATTCCATGATTGAAATCTATGATTGAAACCCATGATCAAAATCCATCAAAATTCCTAAGCTCAAATTTTCCTAAGTCCTTAAGCCTCCCTTAAGGATTTAACCAAAGTTTTAATCTAAACCAATCAAATCTTTGAGATCTTCTCATAATCCATTTACATTCTCATTTATATTCACATATATAAATGAAATATAAATTCAAACACATCAAATTAAACTCAAATTCCAAATCAATTCATGAAATTCTCCTAAGTCCCTTAATTTTCCATTAATGGACTTAGCCAAAATTATGATCAAACCATTTCAAACTCATGGGATTTTTTCAAAACCCATTTATATTCTCATTTATATTCACATATATAAATAATATAAATATAAATCAATCAAATAAAATCCAAATATCAAATTCCCAATTTAAAATTTCATTAAGTCCTTAATTTTCCATTGATGGACTTGGCCAAATCATGATCAAAACCATTTCAAACTCATGAGATTCTTTCAAAACCCATTTATATTCTCATTTATATTCACATATATAAATGAAATATAAATATAAATCAATCAAATCAAATCCAAAAATTAAATTCCCAAGTTAAAATTCTCCTTAAGCCCCTTAATTTTCTGTTAATGGGCTTTGTCTAAATCTTGATCAAACCATCTCAAAATCATGAGATAATTCATTTAAATCCTCATTTATATTGACATATATAAATGAAATATAAATATGAATCAATCAAACCAAATTCAATAATTCAAACTCCAAACTTCAAAAATTTTCCTAAGTCCTTTAAATCCTTCTTAATGGACTTAGCCCAAATTATGATTAAACCACATCAAATCCTTGAAATTTTCTCATGATCCATTTATATTCTCATTTATATTCACATATATAAATAAAATATAAATTCAAACAAATAAAATTAATTTCAAAAAATAAAACTCAAATCCACTCAAAATCCAATTTAAGCCTTTCAAGTCAAAATCTTGAACTTAGCCAAATCAATTTCAAATCAAGCCAAACTCTTGATTTTCTCTCATGATTCAATCAACCCTACAATCATGAGCTCATGTATAAATCCAAAATTCAATCAAACAATCAAAACCTAGTTCAAAAATCAAACCCAAAATCTCTTTATATTCTTCCTTTGAATATGAAACTGTCAAATGGATCAAAACCCATTTGACTTCAAACCACTTATAAATGGATTCATATTTCAATCATAAGTCCATATACAAGATCAACCAACTTCAAATCAAGCTTTGACCAAGCCATTTGACCCATTTAGGCTCACTTGACCCAAAGTGACCTAAAGTATCTTTATGAGCCAAACCCTAAACCTAATAATTGGATTGAACCAAACTCATATATCCCTCTCATCATGATCAACAATCATCATGAGATGATCAATCAATCAAATTGGGTCAAGCCAAGTCAAACTTAAGGGTTGACCAAGTCAACACTTAATCCAAAATGAAACCTAACATAGCCAAATTTCACAATATGCCAAATTGATTGAAATCATTGATCCAAGTTCACTGACCTATGTTTGAACTTGACCAAGCCAACATTTGAGCAACTAGCCCAATTGGCCACTTGACCCAAGTTGACCCATTTTGACCTAAAGGGTCAAAATATGTCAAAACTTGATTTAAACTAAATTGATTGAAACCAATGGGTCAAATGCATTCCAAATCACTTGTGGAACTTGACCCCTCACCAATTGGCCTAACTAGCCCAATTGACCTTAGGCCCAACATGACTTAAATGGGTCATGTTGAGCCAAAATTGATTAGAAATAAAGATACCAATCCACTCCATATGACTAACCTAACCTAAACCTACCCTTGACCTAGCCCAAATAGATCAAATGGGTCAAATAGGTCAATTTGACCCATTTGACCTAAATGAAGTCATATGAGCCAAATCCAAAACTATACCAAATTAAATCAAACTAAATCCACCAAAATATTTCAAATGGTCATATGAACTTGACCCAACCCTTGGTTTGACCCAATTTGACTAATTGGTCAACTTGACCAAAGTTGACCCATTTTGACCTAAATGGGTCAACATGAGCCAAACCCTATCAAATGAACTCTAAATCTTATGAAACTTGGCCAACCTAGTTTGTCCACATACCCAACATATCTAAAGTGGAAAAATAATAAAATGACCATCTTACCCTTAGGCCACAAAATAAATTTTTATTTAACCCATGGGTAATTTGATCATAACCTCTTCACATTCACTTGAGGCTTTCCTAAAAGCTCAAGGGAACTAGTGGAGAGTGTGCACCTAACCCAATGGGTTTGGATCAGCCCATTTGGACTCTAGACCAAACCCGACCCTATGGGTCAAAATTGAAATTTTAAACTCCCTCTCAAGCTCAAATTCAAGCACATGTGCAATCCACCTTGGCTCAAACCACCATGCACCTCCTAACTGATCAAATAGCCCTCCCAATATGATCAATTGGATCAAAATGGCACATAAGCTTGCCATCGTCCGATCCTTCAAGGGGGAGATATACTCCCCCTAAACAAACTCCAATGCATCATTCTGAGTAAAGTGAGACTAGGATGTGAGAGTGATAGAAAGCATCCTAGAGCTCTTTCTAATTCCCCATTTCTTGATTTTCAAATAATGAAAATAGGGGAGCTCAATCCATTCTCCAATTTCTTCCACACTACAATCCATTGCAATTCTATTTGCAAGCACACTTAAGTGACCAAGTCGAGCTCACCTAAGTTCTTTCCCAAGTTCTAAAGGCAAGGGAGGATTGAATTGGATCAAAGCCAAACTCAAGCAAAGGAGGAGGTGACCCATAAGAAGATCCACTTAATCTCAAGTGCTCAAAACTTCAATAAGGCTTCATCTCAACCAGACGAAGCTTCTCCAAGGGAATCAAGCAACAGTGATAACCTCCTACGAGGTATGGGATTTTTTGACCATTAAACTCAATATGGTGTGGAGCTTTGTGAAAGAAATTTTCACCCCATTGATTTTTTACTGTTGGATTTGTCATTCTCTGTCTTTAGATGGTGCGGGTTGAGTCTGATCAGAATTCATGCTAGATCAAGCTTGGATCTTCCCCTTGATCATGGATGGTCTCTGTTGATCAAGAGGAAGAACTTGGGAGATCTCAGCCATCCATCTGCACATTTTAGATGGATAGTTGAGATAATTCTGCACATTATAAATTCCCTTTACTCATTTTAAAACCATGGAGATCCATCGATTGATAACAGAGGATCAATGTCGCACCACGGATGTGACAACTTAAGTAATCCCCTCACAAGCGACACTGTAAAGCGCTCCGCCATTTCGCCATAGAGCCGTGGATTAGTTAGGATTACTTAAAATGCTTAATTATTTTTTAATTAATTCATGGATCTTCTAAAATTCAAACTCCCTCTAGAAAATTCTAAAAAATATGAAATAAAACCCTATTAAAAGATAATTAAACATAGAACATTTTAAAATTAATTTTGTTGAGTTTTGAATTATGCTTTTCTCTGAATTTTGGTTTTATTAGAAAGTTTATTTAACTGATTATTTTTAATTAGGCCTGTGATTAATCCAAAATTTCTTGGGTATGATTTAGGGGATGACTTCTACTGAATGAATGACAGGATGTTCTTAGTCTAACTATTCTTTTCTGGAGGGGATTGTGCTTAATATCATAAATAAAATATAAATGTTTTGGTGCTTTATACCTAAGCACCATGGGCCAAGTGGACTTAATCACCCATGTGTGGGGTGATAAGTCCAATATACATGCTTGGAATTTATATGGTTTATTTTAGCTCACCTTTGTTTTGCAGGTGTTAGTTAGATTTTCACTTTTTCTTTTAATGTTAATTCGTGCAATTAAGATTTTGAAATGATTATTATGGGAATTAGGATGAACATTTATCATAAGATCCTATCTTATACACCATGTGAAGCCTTAGATCATCCACCTTCTAACCATCCAAGGAGGAACCAAAGAAGAAAGAAAGAACCAAAGAAGAAAGAAGAAATGAAGCTTGAAGACCCCATAACAATGAATTCCTTGCTTATTTGTAATTTAATTCATTTGTAATCTAGGTTGTATAAGGGTAGAGCTCGGCTACCCACATTTGATATTTTCGGGTTTATGTGGTGGTGCCCAATCACTGACCTTTTATTCTTTTTTTGCAATTATCTTTATAAGTTGATTGATGATTTATTTAGCTTTTGCATTAAGTGGCATGCATTTCCTAGTTTCTTCCTTGCTTTTGTATAGCCAGGATGTGGATTAGGCTCTTTAGAGAAAAATAAATCCTTTACCCAACTTAACAACTCAAATTAAAATTGAACAACTCATAATCTCACATAATGCTTAGATTTAAAATGAAGATAAAAGAATTAGCAATCCCTTAGCTGGATGAGCATTTTTTTTTGTAATATTATGCACAAATGCATCTTATTTCACTCTTGATTAGAGGGCTTCCATCCCATAGAATCTTGGCTTGACCTTTGAGAGCCATGGTGGAAACACACCTCCTCCCTTCTCGCTGATTTTGACCAATAACTTTATTTATCATGCATTAGTCATAAAAATTCTATTAGCCTGAGTCAAAATAATTGTCCAAAATGAAAATTAAAAAAATAAAATTTTAATTGCATTACATTTAGGTCATTTGAAGCATGCATTTCACATGATCTAGTCTCTTTAGTGAGTGAGTTTAAGGACTTAGTCTCTTTCTAAACAAATAACAACCTAGCTATCTTGCATAAGCATAAAGACTTGCCTACATGTATTTAAAATCATAGGAGGATTTAGTTGGCGGTTACCCTCAGGCAGTAGTAAGTTCAAGCAGTCAGGTGGTTTGTCTTCTCTTGTGGAGGCAAACTAATTATCCATTTTCATCTTAGATTTAGGTTGTGCTTCCAGTCATTGTCAAAGCTCCCTAGATTTAGATTCTGAGATTTCTTTTCTCCTTTGTGGGCCATAAGCATAATTTCTCACCTCTTACGAATTTTCTTAATTTGTGTTAAGGAATCATAAGTCTTAAATTTCTACTAAAAATGCAACTCAAATAAATTAAGTCAATTTCAAAAAAATATAAAGCCCAACTATAGGATAGTTTGAGATGCTCGTTAGGTTTATTAGCATCGTGGGCATTTCCTACTTATCTTTCATTTTGGCTTCGATAATAACTCCCTCTTTTGATCAATCTCATTTGATCTTAAAAAAGATAAACCAATCAATTGATAGTCATTTTCTATTGAAATCTTCAAAGACAACGATTATTTACCTTAATCAAGAGTTTTTTTAAGGAATCCCCATTACTTAAGATGTAATTAACTATAGGGGCTTGCCCTTGTAGGGAACTTAACTAACTCGATTTAAAATAAACCCTGCTTTACTTTTTTATGTAAAGTAGGGAAAGAATCTCTGGTACATATGCACCCATCATCCTGGGAGTCCTTATTAGGATTAGTCCATTAATGACTTTGCCTTTCGAGATAGTACATTATTCCTTGATGACGTACCCGATCACCTAAATAAGTACATTTGTAGATATGTGACATCCTAAAAAGATGAATTTATATAGTGTCTTGCCTCTTTCATTTCTCACCAACAGATTAGAAAGGCGACTCCCTACTCAATAGAAATTTTTTCACCACGGATTTTTCTGCCGACTCTGCTGGGGATGGTTCCTCTCTTCATCTTTGTAAAGGATCACTGTCTATAAGTATCGATAGTGGGTTTGTACTTTGGTATGAATCCAAGACTATCATTCTTTCCTTTGGCACTTAGCTCATTTCATTCTTGAGTTGAGTTAGCCAACATCTTTAGGTTTTAGGACCGCATTCCTTATTGGTCTTAAAACCCCATTGGGTTCTCCAATGGGTAAAATGAAAATATCTAAATAAAAGATAAAACATTTTAAAGACTTCCTCCTTACCATTTTCATGATAAGGAAAGGTTCATTCTAAAATAATAAATCTTTCATAAAGAACTTTGCTTTTTAAAAAGCACCTTTTCAAAAAAATGCACTTAATAAAATATTTTTCACAAAATTTTATCACCCTCATTTAACAATTCTCATAATTGTTACATGTAGGATTTTCAAAAATAAAACTAACAACTTTTTCCAAAAGCACAAATGAACATCTTCTTTCAATTCACTTTGATGAAGATTTCATTTTAAAAATAAAATGAACAATCATCTTTTCCAAAAATCACAATCATAATCATAAAGTTTTCAAAAAGCACACATAAATTTTTCTATTCAATACACTCATACTTATTGAATGGAAAATTCATTTGTAAACAAAAATTAAACTTTTCAAAAGCACATATGAATATATTCATTTAATATATTCATATCTATTAAATGAAGATTTCATTCCTAACTAAAATAAAATAACTTTTCGGAAATCCCACTTGAACATATCTCACATATGTTTTAAGTTGGAATTCCTCTCTTTCAAAAATCAACAATCACACACAAAATAAAATTTTCATATTTCAAAAATAAGATTGATCTCCATTATACATACCTAAATTTGTTGAATGGAAGTCTTCTCTTTTCAAAAAAAAAAAAAAAAAAAATTCAAAACACATTTTGGAACTTCATTTAACATACCCAAATTTGTTAAGTGAAGTCTCCAAATCTAAAATCAAAATTTTCACATTTAAACATCAAATTTAAGTGAATTCCAAATTTAAAATTCAAAAAACATTTGAACTTCATTTAACATACCCAAATTTTCAAGTGAAGTCTCCAAAATAAAATCAAAATTTTCAAAACATTTTGGAACTTCATTTAACATACCAAATTTGTTAATTGAAGTCTCCAAATCCAAAATTCAAAAACACATTTGGAACTTAAAATCATATGAAGTCAAATCTAAAATCTAAAATTTTCAAACAACTTGGAACTTCACAAAATAAAATTGTTAAGTGAAGTCTCCAAATCCAAAATCAAAATTTTTCAAACAACTTTTGGAACTTCATTTAACATACCCAAATTTGCTAAGTGAAGTTCCAAAGTCAAAAAAATTTTCAAACATCTTTAGTTTCTTTCCTTAGCATACCAAATTTGCAAGTTTTCCATTTTCAAAACCAAATGAAATCAAAATTTTAAACACACCATTTGAATTTCATTTAACATAAATTTGCTAAATGAAATTTCATAAAACCAAGTGGGACTTCCTTTAGCATACCAAATTTGCTAAAGTTCCACTTTCAACACATCAAAAATTCACTTAGGATACCAAATTTAAGGATCCATAGGATTCCTTAGCATACCAAATTTGCTAAGGATCCTACCTTTCAAAAAAAAAATCAAACATCAAACAAAATGAAACACTTAGGATTTTCTTAGCATACCTAAATTTGCTAAGAATCCTATTTTCAAAAATCAAACAAAACACACTTGGATTCTTCACTTAGCATACCTAAATTTGCTAAGTAAGAATTCCAAAATTTTCAAAATCAAAACAAAATTCACAAAAAAAAAGAAACAATCATTCTCAAACACTTCACTTAGCATACCTAAATTTGCTAAGTAAGTGAAATTCCAAAAACAATCAAACAAAAAAAACAAAAAAAAAACATTTGACCCTTACTTTAACATGCCCAAATTGTTAAAGGAAAAGGGTCCTCAAATCAAAAATTCAAATTCAAAACAAAAATGAACCTATGGAAGCATCCTTATCAAAATTTTGAATCCATATTTCAACATACCTAAATTTGTTGGAGTTGGATTCATATTCAAATTCCTCTTTCAATCAATCTTCTCAAATCCATTTGAACCCCACTTAACACTTCCAAGTTGTTGGATGTGGGTTCAAATTTTCAAATTCAAAATTCAAAAAAATCTATGGAGAAGAAAGTTCATTTCTCATTGCATTCTTTACATTCGACAATGCAGTTGATTTTAGTTCTTATAGTTGTGAAATGGCGGTTCTCTAAGTTTATCTTCACCTTCCCCATGGTATGGATCTAGCTTTAGATCGGACTTCGCCCATTTGGACCATACCCACTTGATTCACTTTGGTGGGATTTGAGGGAGCGGATTACTTGTGAGGGCATTCCCTCACCACAATAGACCAAGGTGTGTAAGCGATCATCGGGATAGACTTACCTCGATTCGATGTCTCCTCACGAAGAGGAAAGCTATGGTAGTACCATGACTTTGTTATTAAGTGATCTATGTCAGTACAGCTCCAGTTTATCCCAGAGTTGCTCATATTGCCCCAGTAAGGGCTAGTACCATCTCATGCCCTCAGGGTAAGGCTCCCACTCAGGCTTGCCTCCCTACATTTGAGTATGGGTCCCTCACTCCTCTCATCCTACCAAACATGAAATAAGAACCGCATGATCAAGCGGTACCACACTCAGATAGTTAGAAAGCTAGAGGCAGCAGCTCGATCAACCATGGATAAGTTTCCCGTTATCACTTCACCACTGGTTACAGAAAACTAGTTTCATCCTCTCTATGGATCAAACAAGGAGGATGTCAGGAGGATCATTCATCACCTCCTCCTGTGCTTTTAGTTTTTAGGAGGCGGAGGTCATGTATGCCTCCGATCTCTTTGCCTAGTGGGTGGCATACGGATCAGTCCGGTCTCAATCTTTGATATGTTATCCCCCCATAGGAGGTAGATTCATGAGGTCGTGAGGCACATCGACATGTTACTAGTAGGGATGAGGTTTAGCCATCATCGCGCTTTTGCTTTGATTGATTTTCCTACAGCATGACCATACAGATATCCTTCTCACTAGGACACCACCATAGGAGCGGTTCCACGCATAGAGTCGGTGGTGTCTCTACCCCACCGCTCTACCCCTCATCCGCCATCGCCAGTACAGGTTAGCATCTCTCATTCCATCTAAGGTCATGAAGGCCATCGAGAAGCGCACCCGTTGATTGATCCACGCCAAGGGATCCTACCCCTTCTACACCACCCATTATGGTGAGCTCTCTACTTCACCTTACGCTGATGGTGGTGTGGAAGGAGTGGCGACCCAAGCATCGTGGTCATCCCTTCACCAACTCACCCATAGATGTGGAGGTGGTGAGTTATTATATTCCATGATAGCAGTTAGATGCACCGGTGGTAGGAACATCCTAGGATTGTTACCCCACTCATAGTGGTAGTCGGTATCATTCATCCGGTACATCCACATGATTGACTCTCGAGTGAGTCGTGCCTCTCGATAGTGATCCAAGCTTATTTGTATGCTGAGATGGACCATTCTTTTAGATGAGATAGTTGCACATTATTTCATGGAAAAGAAGGAGATCTTGGGTGTCGATGAAGAGAGTCGATCTTAATGAAAATGACTTGATGGGGATTCGGTTGTAGTGCATGGTTGACTAGATCTCTTCTTGAGAATAGAGCCATGGAAGGTGATGAGGTTGATCAAGAAATGCAATCACCAACACCTCGACATCAGTTGAGTAGAAGGATGCAGATTGATAGGATGGCACATCGTTACGGACTTGTTAGCGATAGTGTAGCTTAGAAGCCCTCCGTTCATCCTATAGTCGATGTCGGTCAACTAAGTTAGTGCATGTCTTGGACCCAGAAGACTCTACCTCCTTGAGCAAGGTAGCAGTAGCATGTATAGGAAGGTAGTGGAAAGTACCTCCATACAAGAAAAAGATATAAAATCCATGGTTGAGCAACAGGTGAAGGAAGCTTTGGCTAAAGCCCGGGGAGGATCATCGGTTCCAAAGGGTAGACCGTACCCAAAGGAATTTGATGATATCCAATATCCCAAGGGTTTCATGCCTCCTTCCTTCAAAAGCTTTGATGGCAGTGGAAATCCAAGGCAACACATAGCACATTTCAAGGCCAGTTGTTGCAATGCAGGCGATAGTGATGCTTTGCTCTTCCAACTTTTTGTTAGTAGCCTAGTAGGTATTGCTTTTGATTGGTATGTTGAATTGCCCAATGGTTCAGTAAAGATATTTGCTGAGTTAGAGCAACTCTTCATCAAGAGGTTTACGTTGGAGCTCAACAAAGGGTTACTGTAGGTGATCTCGTTGTAGCCCAACAGCACTCTGATGAGTTATTTGTTGATTATATTCTCTGATAGCGTAACAAAAGTATGAAGTGTGAACCACAGCTGTCTGAACCTCATGCCATTGAGATTCTCTTGAAGAATATCCATGGCACGATCACATTCATGGTTAAGGGCTTCACTATCAAAACATTTGAGAAGCTAATCAACAAGGCAGCTAGTCTATAAGGAGAGGCCAAACAATTATCTTTTCAAGATCAGTTGCCAAAGCAAAAGCTGCAGAAGATCTATGAAAAGAGCGTGATAGCGGTTGACAAGGGAAGCGGCTAGAGATCGAGAGACCATGATCTCAATAGCCTCCACCTCCTTTGCCACCAGGTAGCCCCTGCCTCCACGACCTCCAAGGCCCATCCCCTCCTCAACCACCACTAGCGGCCATGCATACCCACGCCGTAGCTATGGTCCACCTACTCTTTTAGATAAACAAACCTTATTCTTTTAAGAGGGAGGTAATCAGGAAGATCTTTAAGAATCTCTTAAAGAAATTTGATTTTCAGCTACTCGAGCCTAGGAGATCAGAGGAAGTAGGCAAAATTCATGATCCAAACTTTTGCCCTTACCACTATATGCTAGGCCATGTTTTGGAGGATTGCTTCACATTCAAGGACTGGCTTGAACACAGTTTCAAGATTGGTGTTATAGTTATCTCAAAGGAATACCTTGTGGAACAACCTTCAAGTTCCATTAGGATAATCCTTGGGGATACATGTGATCCTACCAAAACCAAATAAGGTTGGGACATTTTCTTGTCAAAAACCTCTAAGAAAATCATTCAGAAGATCAAGAAGCTTTCCTTGCAGGTGCCTGAGTCAGCTCAAACCTCCAACACCAAGGAAGGTTTGCAAGTTACTAGTGCCAACTCTAGGAAAGTGGAGCTCAGCAGTAGCAACAACATGTGTCGGCCGGATAGCCTTTAGCCAGACCATGTCCACCTCGCCTAGCCTTTAGTTGCGGCTTCCACCTGACTTCTTCCATTTCACTAGCTCTTCTATTTCTTCTACTAGTATAACTCTTGTATCGGCGGATAAGGGCATCAAATCCTTACTCCACTCACTCTACTTGACTTCCTTTGTACCTCCAAATAATTCCAAGAAATTGAAGAATAAAGCTAGTTTGAATTACATCATGTCACTTTTGATGGTTATCTTCTTCTATTCCTAATGATAACTCTTCAAGTCTAAATAACTATAACAATTTGATCTTCCTCTTTCTCATTGAGTTAAATTTTCCAACTCACAATACTGAGTTCACCTCTTGAGATAGACTTGGAATCATCCGATTAGGGTCCCATAGAGAGTGGGTGAGCGAAGTGTAGGTACAACCTTCCACCACCTTGCCCCAAGAGATTATTGAAGTCAACCTCTGTAGTGGCAAGGTTCTACCTCCTAGGGTAGCACCTCAAGATAGAGGAAAACAAGTCATTGGTATTGAAGATCGAGAAGCCCTTCCATAAGATGCTCCACCCTTGGATATGCTTGTAGAGGCAACAAGGTGGACTACAATATCCTTTCTCATCTAAGAAAGTTGTCATCTAAGCTAAGCATATATATGCCTTATCTTATCCAAAGAGATGAGGGAATCACTAATCAAGGCTCTCCTTGATCTAAAATATGCTTAACTGACCACTATAGGTGAAGAAGCACTATTATGCAAGAAGCCCAAGGGATCACCTTCACAAATGAAGACCTTCTTCTAGGGAACTTGGAGCACAACCATCCCCTTTACATCACAGTCGACATGGACAAATTTAGACTCATCAGAGTTCTCATGGATCCAGGTGCATCGGTGAACATTATGAGTCTAAAGACCCTTGACTATTTGAGGATCAACATCTCCACACTCTAAGGAGATCAGATGATGTTGAGAGGATTCAATGAACAAGGTGAGCGGGCTTTAGGTTTTATAGTGTTACCTTAGGAGATAGGTGACTGGAAGACTAAAGCCAAGTTCTACATCATTGATTCGAATACTTCATTCATTGATTTGCTTGGTAGGCCCTGGATACATCAGAACAATATCATTCTATTCTCCCTCCATCAATGCATCAAGTTCATAAAAGATGGAATTGAATACCCTATCAACGGAGATGAAAAGTCATTTTCAGTTAGAGAGGTTGAGATTTATGAGGATGCAACCTACTATCTTCCTCAGAACACCCTTTCTCGTGAACTTGGACAAAATTCACATGCAAAAATAAAATAAAAAGAAAATGAAGCAAAAGAAAATATAAAAGAAAATTAAAAGAAAAATAAAAGTCCAAGTGAACAAGAAAAGGGAATTAAAGAAGAAATATATCTACATATCACATTCCACCCACAGTTCATTCCATCATATGAACATATGGGTAGGATGGCTCAACCTCCACTAGGCAAAGGTAGTTCCAGAGGTGGGAGACCCCCAAGTTGGCCTTCAGCCAATAGAGGTTGTGTTCTAGTTCATAGGGGTACCCTACTATTCACATAGACTTGGAATCCAACTGGATGAGTCTAATGTGATTAGTATACCACCAACCCTCCGATGGGTTCCATTGGAGGTGACTTTTGATCCATAGAGATCAGACCGGGCCTCCAAGCAAAGCAAAGTATTTGAATCTGGTTTATGTGAAACTATTAGGCAGCAGCTGGGAACCTTAGCTCTTACCTCACTTACATCTCAAAAAGTTGAAGGTTTGATAGTTAAGGAATTCCCTAAGTCTTCCAGTGACATGAAGCAGAAGAAGTTCTTTTTGGGTTCATCATCCTCAAGTTCTGATGTTGATGTAGAGCTTGAGAAAGATACTTTTAAAGAATTAATGGAATTACCTTTTTAACTTTTACTCGCCTTGTGTTCAAAATATTATACACAAAGGTTTAGTTCCTCACATACGGTCCAAGCAGTCGAGTACTTCTATGGAATATCTGAGGAAGCACAATCAAAAGTAGGACTAGGATTATGCGGTGGGTCATGATGACCAATTATCGTTGTTACCAATCATTTGGAGTCTAATAGGTTCTTCTCACACAACACCAACTCTTATGAGAATGTGTGTTTAGAAATCTCACATGATCTAGATGATCTTCAAGTCAAAGAGGCACTGCTAGAATTTGAAGAAGAAATTCATTCAACAATTGACAAACTTAAAGAAATCAACCTGGGGTAAAGAAAATCCATGCCCGACATACATCGGTTCATTCTTTGAATGAAGAAACCAATGACTTAGTTAGGCTATTGAGTTTAAATATTCATGGAGTTATGAAGAAATGCGGATTATCTCACGGCGTAGCGTCCACAAGCTAGCAATAAATCTAATGTTATCCTATTAAGCAAGCTCCTAGATGCATGCGATTAGAAATTGAACAATGTCATTTTGAAGTCAAGAAATTGATCGATCTGGTTTCATCGGGGAAGAAAAATATCTAGTTAGCTAGTTATCAGTTAAGAAGAAGAATGGCCAAATTCACATTTGCGTCGATTTTAGGGACTTAAATAAGGCATGTCCTAAGGATGAGTTTCCTCTTTCTATACCAGAATTAATGGTGGACACTGCCTCATCTCATGCCATGTTTTCTTTCATGGATGGGTCATCTAGCTATAACCAAATCAAAATGTCTCCTGAAGATGAAAGAAACACTATTTTTTGAACCCCGATCAAAATCTTCTGTTATAGGGTCATGCCTTTTGACCTTAAAAATATTGGTGCTACATACCAACGAGCCATGACTGAGATCTTCAACGAACTCATCCATCATTCGGTTGAGTGCTATGTTGATGATCTAGTAGTCAAGAGCATAGAAAAGGAAGAGCACCTCTTTGACTTGAGAGTAGTTTTTGAATCGTTAAGATAATATAACCTTAAAATGAATCCCCTAAAGTGTGCATTCGGAGTCTTCAAGAAAATTCCTTGGGTTTGTTGTTCACAGAAATAGAATAGATCCTAAAAGATTAAAAGCTATCTTAGAAATGCCACTCCTAAGATTTAACTCAACTCGATCCTTTCAAGGATGGTGGCTATCTAAGATGCTTTATCTCAAACCTATCGGGAGATGCAAGCCATTTTATCACTTATCAAAAGGATGCTAAGTTCAAGTGGGATGACAAGTGTTACATGCTTTGACATCAAGAGTACTTGGTGAAGCCAGTTCTAGCATCCCTATCCGGCGGCCACTCATCTTTACTGCATTGGATGACTCTCGGTGCTCTATTGGCCCAAGCTAATGATGAAGGAAGGAGAGCGCTCTACTACCTCATCATCGTCGATTCTGAGAAACTATCCACCTATTGAAATATTGCTAGCTTTGATCTTTGCATCTCGAAGCTATGACACTATGCTTTCTCATAAGGTGAACTTGATCTCCGAACAATCCACTATATCTCATGACACATGCTTTTTTGATGTTTGGCTCATTGGTCATGATACTCTCAATTTGATATCACATTTGTACCCCTCATGCGGAGGGGACACTAGCGGATTTCTTAGCACACACTCTCTTCTGATTCTCTTAGTGATGATCTCCCGATGAACAAATCATGAACTTAGGGAGGCCACAACCAGATGGGAGATGTATTTTGATGGTGTTGCTTCTTTCTTAAAGGTGAAGCACCACGATCTATTCTCCCAGGAAAGGCAGGGGTAGGAATAGTTCTTCTAACTCCAAACCATGATGTGATGAGATTCTCATACTATCTTTCCAACCCCTCAACCAATAATGAAGCTGAGTATGAGGCTTTGATTTGTCTGAGTTAGCCATCACTATCGTGTTAAGAGCATCAACATATTTGGGGATTCTTGGTCAACCAGTTGTGGTTACCGGTCTCAAGCCCAAGCTTCTATGAGTATACCATGAAGTTATTGGCCTAGATTCCTGAAGTCACCATCTACAAGGTTCCCAATGCAGAGAACACAGTAGCAGATTCTTTGGCCAAACTTTCCAAAGAATTGGCATGTCCAAAAGATGAGTCCATTTTAGTAAAGGTTCAAAATAGACAGATCCTATCCCTTATTGATTCTAAGCTCATCAAGAGACTTTCTCTTGAAGGGGAGGTTATTATTGCCAAAATGGACAAGATTTTGGAGGCAATTCATAGATTACTTGAACACCATATCTAAAGGAAACCCATCAGTGAAAGAGAGCTCTCTTATGCTCATTGATGGAACCCCATGTCACGATCCTTTGACCAAATGTGGTTATGTTGTTTGGACAAACAAAACTGGCATTATGGCGAGGTACATTGTCTATGTAGCATCAATCAATTGAAGATGAAGATGAAGATCAAGATGAGGATACTCGATCTTCTATGATTGATTGCATGGATGTAGCTAGGAGATGTCATCGATGTCATGGTGTGGTCCTCCACCAACCACCAACATTCTACACACCTACATTGGCTTCATGGCCATTTGAGTGTTGGTGGATTATAGTGGATCTCCTTCTTCCAAGGGGCGATTCATCTTAGTTTCCACTACTTTTCAGTGGGTGGAAGCCATCCCACTCGGAGAGGTCACATGTGCTTCAATTTTTTGAACCATATTGTATATAGGTTTGGGGTGTCGATGAATTATATCGATAATGGTACCATTCAAAAGCACAAAGATCAACTTTGCCGAAGATAGATATAGATACCTCCATCTACTAGCAATGGCTTAAACAAAGCATTCAATAAAACTCTCATCCAGATTTTTGAAAAACTCTTGATGACAAATGATAGTGGAATGAGTTAGTTGAAGCCTTGTGGGCCTGCACCACATCGAACTCCAACTCGGTATATCCATTTTCCTTAGTGTATGGGTCAGCCATTCTTCCTTTAGAAGTTCAACTCCCATCACTAAGGATAGCATTGGGTAACAAGATCACTACGAGCGAATGCAAAGTTGCGGTTAGAAGAGCTCAAGGTTTGGAGAAAGCTGCAGAACCTTGAGTTACAAGTCCAAAATGATTCAAACTCACAAGCTAGTTGGGTCTTTGTAGAGAACTTGTGTTAGTCCTAAGGAGACCAATTGTTGCCCAAAGATGGGAGGCAAGTTTGAACCCACTTGGGAAGGCCCTGTCATAGAGAAGGCCTACCAAGGAGGATCTTATCAGCTTATTGATTGTAAAGGGGAACACCCGATGCTTCTAATTAATTTGCTCTATCTAAAGAAATATTACCCATGAAACAAAACTTGTTTGAAAACAACAATCATTAATAAAAAGAACAAAAACTGATTCCATTCATCAAATCTTCTCTTCTTTGGAGGTGTTGTTTGCTTATCTTGCGAATCTACCGTTAATTATTTTAGGTAGGTGTAAGAGTCCCCCAATGGTATCTATCCCTCTTTCATAACATAAACACGATCTCCTGATGCTTTTTGAATAGGTATGAGAGAACCCGAGAGGCATCCTATTTCGATTAGCATAACTAAGTTTGGTGTAAGATTCCCCCAGTGGCATCTTTTCTTAGTGGGAATCCTATTTTCCATTCATGGCACCATTTCATCTAATTCCCCATCGTGTTTGAGGTTAGGTGTAAGAGTCCCCCAGAGGCATCCTATTCCTTTTAACACGTGCATAAATACAAACACAAATCTTTTGTCTCAAGCTACTTTGATGTGGGAGCAAGCCCCCTGTGGCACTCACTCATTAGCTGCTCTAGGTCAGGTCTACATGCTACCTCGTTAGTATGTTATCCTAATGGTTATTTGTTGGAGGATGTGAGTCCCCAAGCTTTCTTTCTAACTTGATCATTGCAAACCAATGAGCACTTGTTAGTTTGTAGTCTTCTTGCTGCCCATACCTCATGTTGACTTTGCTTAAGAAGATGTGAGTCCCGTGCTTTCTTCTTGACTAGCACTAACTAGGTTGAGTATATTTGAGATTTAGGGGTAAGTCCCGAGGCTCATTTCCTCTTGACTACTTTGAGTTGATATAAGTCCCCTAGTGGCATTCACTCAGTAGTCACCCTAGGATGGCACCACTTTGTAAGTAGACTATCCCATCATTGTTCTATAGGAAGATGTGAGTCCCAGCTTTCTTCTAGGCGATTGTTGCATCGATGGGCACCTTAGGTTGGTTGATGTTTGGCTATGCTACTGACTCACCGGTGGTACCACTCTTGGATATGAGTCCCCTTTCTCCTTGAGTTGGACAGAATACATTGGATATGACTAGCCATGTCATTTTCTCCGGGTGATTAAGCCCTTACGCCCCATCTTATGGGCACTCTATTTGGATCAAGTCCTTTGACCATTTAGACATTACGGTTACTTTTATTGGACATTTCCCTTTCCTAGTAGCCACCCATGGTTGGAAATTTTATTTGATGGATGCTTTTCCCATGCTGATAAATTTGAGATAGATCTAGGCTGACATAAGCTCCTTATCAATTTGATTCCTCGCAAACTAATAGGGCCCACGATAAAATAAGCAAACAAACTAAAATAAACATAATAAACAAAATTTTTGCTTGTGGATTAAGAATTCAAGCCCCCAAAAGGCCCCCCATTTCCTAAGCAGGCATCCTATCATTAGGCGTGTGTGAGAACTCCCCATAGGAATTACTTGAGTTGAGATAAATCCCAGGTTAGCACTCTCCATAGCCTTGTCGAAGTTCAATTTATTTTGTCCATAAACAGTTACGCAATCATTCTTTGAAAGATATAAGACTATGATGCATTCTTTCTAGCATGATTGTCAAAATGCAGCCCTAGGTCGAGTTGATTTGTTGTCCAAAGAAGCCGATCACCCCAATGGTCTTTTCTAATGGAAGATGTGAGTCTCTGAGCTTTCTTCCCTTCAATTGATCATTGCAAACTGAAAGACACTTCTTCGGTTGGATAGTTCTCCCATTGGTCGGGAAGCTACTCCCTTTATTTTAGAAAATTTGAGATAGGTCTAGGCTTCTACAAGCTTCTCCTCAGTTTGATCCATCACAAACCAACGAAATCCATCAAAACAAACAAATCTAAAAAATGAAACTAATCTTTGACTATCCTTGAGCTGGTTTAAGTCCCCCAACAGCATTCACTCAATAGTCAGCCCTAGGTTGGGTTCGATTTGTTGCCCAAAGCATCCGATCACACTAGTGGTTCTTTATTTCTAGAAGATGTGAGTCCCCGTACTTTCTTCTTAAGACTTGACCATTGTAAACCGAAAGGCACTCCTTTGGTTGGATAGTCCTACCTTGTGGTTGGTATACTACTCCCTTTGAATTGGTAATTCTGAGTCAGGTCTAGGCCTTCATGCTTCTTACTCAATACAGTTTATCGCAAACTAATTGGATCCATCATAATCAAGATAAATTAATCTTAACTATCTTTGAGTTGATTTAAGTCCCCCAGCGGCATTCTCTCAATTGTCAGCCCTAGGTTGGGTTCAATATGTTTCCTTGCCAATAGATTACCCCAGCAACTAGTCTCTACTTTGGAGGTGTAAGTCTACTATGCTTTCTTCCTAGTACATCTGCTGCATACTGAAAGGCATCCCCTTGGTTGGTTAGTCCTACTACGTGTTTAGTAGACTACCTCTTTGGATTGATAAATCTGAGTTAGGTCTTAGCCTCCATGGCTCCTACTTAATACAGTACATCATAAACCAACAGGGTTCATCTAAAAATTCAAAACCTAACAAAAATTGAAACAAATTCAACCCTCTTGCCTAGCGAAAACAAATTAAATCTTTTTCTCCTCAGTGAGAATCAAATCAAACTTTTCATTCCCTTGTGGATGACTTGAACCTATTTCCCTAGTGGAAGGTTCACACTCTATCCCTTAGTGGATTTTTCCCTCTCTCTTATGTCTTGGACATAAGTAGAGCCCCATTACTAAGATCTGGATTCTTTCTATGCCTTGGGTTAAGGATAGATTATTTCTATTAGTGCTTGTGATATGTTGGTGTTATTGATCATTTCGGTCAACACCAATACGTGCGGTGTTCATTGTCAATCACACCACACCTATTCAGAGCCCTTTGTGGATCTCATTTTTTAGAATGAGTTCTCAACCACTCCATCTTAGACATAGGACTTCTCTTAGACTTTAAGAGTTCCTTAGTCTTAAGACACATATAGTGATTAGGTGGACACTTTCTAGCCTACTTAGAAGAGTTAGCCATAGGAATAGGTCATGCCTTGGGGTGTTAGGAAATTTCCTACCCTTAGCTTAAACCATTCCTCACTTTCCTTCTTTCAAGTCAAACTCCAAATCAATTCTGATTTTCTCCAAACTAATCAATTCCATGATTGAAATCTATGATTGAAACCCATGATCAAAATCCATCAAAATTCCTAAGTCAAATTTTCTACTCCTTAAGCCTCCCTTAAGGACTTAACCAAAGTTTTAATCTAAATCAATCAAATCTTTGAGATCTTCTCATAATCTATTTATATTTTCATTTATATTCACATCTATAAATGAAATATAAATTCAAAACCATCAAATTAAACTCAAATTCTAAATCAATTCATGAAATTCTCCTAAGTCCCTTAATTTTCCATTAATGGACTTACCCAAAATTATGATCAAACCATTTAAAACTCATGGGATTTTCTCAAAACCCATTTATATTCTCATTTATATTCACATATATAAATGAAATATAAATATAAATCAATCAAATCAAAAAATTAAATTCCAATTTAAAATTTCATTAAGTCCTTAATTTTCCATTAATGGACTTGGTCAAATCATGATCAAAACCATTTCAAACTCATGAGATTTTCTCAAAACTCATTTATATTCTCATTTATATTCACATATATAAATGAAATATAAATATAAATCAATCAAATCAAATCCAAAATTAAATTTAGTTAAAATTCTCATAGGTTCCTTAATTTTCCATTAATGGGTTTAGTCTAAATCTTAATCAAACCATCTCAAAATCATGAGATTTTCTCATAATTCATTTATATCCTCATTTATATTCACATATATAAGTGAAATATAAATATGAATCAATCAAACCAATTTCAAAAATTCAAACTCCAAACTTCAAAAATTTTCTTAAGTCCTTCAAATCCTTCTTAATGGACTTAACCCAAATCATGATTAAACCACTTCAAATCATTGAAATTTTCTCATGATCCATTTATATTCTCATTTATATTCACATTTATAAATGAAATATAACTTCAAACAATCAAAATCAATTCCAAAAAAATCAAACTCAAATCCACTCAAAATCTTCTAGCCAAGTCAAAATATTAAACTTAGCAAATCAACTTCAAATCAAGCCAAACTCTTGATTTATCTCATGATTCAATCAACCCTACAAATGAGCTCATATTTATCCAAACTTCAATCAAACAATCAAAACTTAGTTCAAAATCAAACAAAACCCTTATTCTTCCTTTGAATATGAAATTGTCAAATGGATCAAAACTCATTTGACTTCAAACCACTTGTAAATGGATTTATATTTCAATCATAAGTTGATATACAAGATCAACCAACTTCAAAACAAGCTTTGACCATTTGACCCACTTAGGCTCACTTGACCCAAAGTGACCTAAAATATGAGCCAAATCTAACCAAATTGGATTGAACCAAACTCATATATCCCTCTCATAATGATCAACAATCATCATGGGATGATCAATCAATCAAATTGGGTCAAACCAAGTCAAACCTAAGGGTTGACCAAGTCAACACTTAACCCAAAATGAAACCTAACATAGTCAAATTTCAGCATAGGCCAAATTGATTGAAACCATTGATCCAAGTTCACTCATGACTATGTTTGAACTTGACCAAGCCAACATTTGAGCCTAACCTAGCCCAATTAAACTTGACCCAAGTTGACCCATTTTGACCTAAAGGGTCAAAATGTGTCAAAACTTGATCTAAGCCAAATTGATTGAAACCAATGGGTCAAGTCCATTCCAAATCACTTGTGGAACTTGACCAAAGCCTCAATTGGCCAACTAGACCTAACCTAGCCCAATTGACCTTAGGCCCAACATGACCTAAAGGGGGCATGTTGAGCCAAAATTGAACTTAACCAAAATTGATTGGAAACAAAGATACCAATCCACTCCATATGACTAACCTAACCTAAACCTACCCTTGACCTAGCCCAAATAGGTCAAATGGGTCAAATAGGTCAACTTGATCCATTTGACCTAAATGAAGTCATATGAGCCAAATCCAAAACTATACCAAGTTAAATCAAACTAAAGCCACCAAAATATTTCAAATGGTCATATGAACTTGACCCAACCCTTGGTTTCACCCAATTTGACCAATTGGTCAACTTGACCCCAAGTTGACCCATTTTGACCTAAATGGGTCAACATGAGCCAAACCCTATCAAATGAATTCCAAATCTTATGAAACTTGGCCAAACCTAATTTCTCCACATACCCAACATATCCAAAGTAGAAAAATAGCAAAATGACCATCTTACCACTAGTCCATAGATCAAATTTTGGCTTAACCCATGGGTAATTTGGTCATACCCTCTTCACATTCACTTGAGGCTTTCCTAAAAGCTCAAGGGAACCTAGTGGAGAGTGGTGCACCCAACCTAATGGGTTTGGGTTAGCCCATTTGGTCCTTAGACCAAACGACCCCATGGGTCAAAATTTAAACTCCCTCTCAAGCTCAATTTCAAGCACATGGGAGATTGCCAATCCACTCCTTAGCTCAAACGACCATGTGCACACTCTTAACTGATCAAACAGTCCTCTCAAATATGATCAATTGGATCAAAATGGCACACAAGCTTGCGGTCGTCTGATCCTTCAAGGGGGAGATATACTCCCCTAACAAACTCCAATGCATCATTCCTGAATTTGATTGAGAGCTAGTGAGACTTAGGAGCCATCAGAGAGTGATAATAAGCATCCTAGAGCTCTTGCCAATTTCCCATTTCTCAATTTTCAAACAGTGAAAATAGGGGAGATCAATCCATTCTCCAATTTCTTCCACACTACAATCCATTGCAATTCCTTTTGCAAGCACACTTAGGTGACCAAGTCGAGCTCACCTAAGGTCATTCCCAAGCTCTAAAGGCAAGAGAGGATTGAATTGGATCAAAGTTGAACTCAAGCAAAGGTGGAGGTAACCCATAGGAAGATTCACTCAATCTTAAGTGCTCAAAACTTGAGGCTTCATCTCAGAAGCTTCTCAAGGGAATTTGAGCATGGATCACCTCCAGGTATGGGATTTTTGACCATTAAACTCAATGTGGTGTGGAGCTTTGTGAAAGAAATTTTCACCACATTGATTTTTTACCGTTGGATTTGCCACTCTCTGTCTTTAGATGTTGTGGGTTGAGTTTGATTGGAATCTAAACTAGATCAAGTTTGGATCTTCCCCTTGATCATGGACAGTCTCTGTTGATCAAGGGGAAGAACTTGGAAGATCTCAGCCCTCCATCTGCACATTTTAGATGGACTACTGAGATAATTCTGCACATTAAAAATTCCCTTACTCGTTTTAAAACCACGGGGAGATCTTTGACCATCCGATCTTTGATCAGATGGCAAGGATCAAATCGCATCTACCCGGATGTAACAAAGTAATCCCTCACGTGATGCGTAAAGTCGCCCTACCACCCGCGCCGTGAGCTAGGGATTAGTTAGGATTACTTAAAATGCTTAATTAATTTCTAATTAATTCAAGGATCTTCTAAAATTTATAACTCCCTCTAGAAAATTCAAAAAAATATGAAATAAAATCTTATGGAAAGACAATTAAACCTAGAACATTTTAAAATTAATTTTGATGAGTTTTGATTTATGCTTTTCTTTGAATTTATGTTTTATTAGATATTTTATTTTATTAATTACTTTTTAATTAGGCCTCTGATTAATCCCAAATTTCTTGGGTATGATTTAGGGATGACTTCTGCCTCCACTAATTTTCTTGGGATTTGTTGAAGGCTTAATTAGAAGAGTTGCATATGGTTTCCTTAATTATCCTCTTTATGTAATTAAGCATAACTAGGATATGATTAGTGATTTTAACCTATGATTTGGGTTGATTAAGATCAGATCTAGTAAGTAGGTGATTTATGGAATATTTTTGGGGCAATTCCTCTAAGCTATTCTCTAAACCACCTCTTCTCTCCTTAATCTCCTCTTAATTAAGGGTTAATTCATTAATTATCCCCTTAATCAATTTCTAAAAATTCTAAAAAAGTTTCCAAAACTTAATTAATCTACTTTGGGTAGATGCTTAGGTGTTTAATAGCCTAAGTTCAATTCAAAACCCAATTCATATGAAAGGGTGTTTTGAAATTATAAGCTAAACTTAGCTTAATTAAATTTTAATTGTGAGCCAAATTGCAGGCCTCTTTATTAGGTGCATTACAAATTTAAATTTCTTGTGGGTTTTATGTCATCTCATTTGCTCATAATTATTTAGTTAATTCTTCTAAGGTGGTGTAGGTAAGGGTTAATTAAGTTACTTAATTCATACCTTAACCTAATCAACTCATAAAAATGGATCTAATTATCTAAAAATTAAATAAAAATATCAAACACATGTTGGAATGGGTTAAGAACAAAAAACTCATCTCACCTTTTCAAAATTAAATCACTTCAAACTAAACAAAAATTATGATAAATTCACTTTGATTTATTTTAAACTTTCTTATTCTATAAGAATGTCTTTAGGATTTAAGTGAAGTGAATTTGTTTACATACTTTCATTGCTTTGGATATTTCCCCAACATGTTAAGTTGTATGTCATGTGATTTCATGCATTCATAATTTCATTTTTTTTTTAATTTTTAAAATGAAGTTGTTTACTTTATGTCAAATTTGCATTTGTTGACTAAAGTAGAAATATGAGTGGCTATTATCACTACTAAATCCAAATTATTTTCAAAATATATAAATCAAATACCAAATTTGAAAGTATGCTACTTATATTTTAATTATGAGTTTGCATGTAATAGATTATAAAGGTATGCTTAGCATAGGTTTCCTTTTATTTTTATGTTGGTATAGTTTTGAACAGGAATTTGGTGAGGTGTATGGTTCATTTGAAAAGAACCTAACACTCACTCAATTCCATATCCTATTTCATCTCTATGCTATCACTTAAGGAGGGTTACCTATACTTACATACATAAATTGCATAAAATAAAATGAATCCATTAAATAACTTTTGCATTCTTCTTTTCCATTTCATTTCTTTTATACATATGTTTATATTTAAGGAAAGTGGTATATTGGTCTAGACAATCCCGAGGTTGCGAGGCTTTAAGTAGCTCTACCTTATACCTCTGGTTAATAATGGCATTGTACTCACTTATGCCTTTCTTACTTTCATGTGTGTATGTGAAAATTTGGATAAGGAACCCCCTTTTCTACTTAAGAAAAAATCATGCATATTAAACTTCTAAATTTTCTTAAATAGATTACTTAGCATGCATCATAAAGTGTGTTAGATATCCTCATTTTCATGTATAGATATGCTTAGGGTCAATCCATATGCATGTTATATATGTTGGGAAAGAAATGAAGTAATGTGTGTTATGTGAATTTTGATTCATTTTCCTTAATCTTAAAATGCCTTTCTTTTTGAATAGGTTTGTTTAGAGTTTATCTAAACTTAGGATTACTTAAAAGATTTAATCAAAATATTCACCTAAACAAAACTAAAATGAGAATTTACTTTATAAATTACTTAGGTTAAGGAAGGAAAGAGATGTTCTCTTCTCTTTCCCTCTCTTCATAACTTAATACTTAATTGTAAGATCCACTTAAAACAAATCAAAACATGAAATAAAATTAACCCAAAATAGCTAAACAACTTAAATGAAACCCACCTCTAATTTGAACATGTTCTTCACACTTAGAAATTTGAACCTAAAGTCATAACTAAGCATATCACACAAGCCTTTAAAGCACACACATTAGCCTAAGCCACCACTTCTAGCTTTAGGTTAGGTCGGGGCATGGTTTGATGTTTGTTTTATTTTGTGATATATGTTTTAGACGTAGGGTGTATGCTCGTAGAATGAATGGTAGGATGTTCTTAGTCTAACTATTCTTTTTTGCAGGGGATTGTGCTTAAAGGGCGATATCATAAATAAAAATATAAATGTGTTTGCTTGCAGATGCTTTATGCCCCTAAGCATAATCCATAGATCAGGTGGACTTAGTCACCCATGTGTGGGGTCATAAGTCTAATATACATGCTTGGGATTTGTGTGGTTGTCTTAGCTAACCTTTATTTTGCAGGTGTTAGTTAGATTTTCACTTTTCCTTTTTCTGTAAATTTGTGCAATTAATATTTTGGAATGATTGTTATGGGGATTAGGATGAACATTGGTCAAAAGATCCTATCTTATGCACCATGTGAAGCCTTGAAGCATCCACCTTCTAACCATCCAAAAGGAGGAATCAAAGAAGAAAGAAAGAACAAAGGAAGAAGAAATGAAGCTTGAAGACCCCAATAACAATGAATTTTTTGCTTAATTGTAATTTAATTCATTTGTAATCTAGGTTGTATAAGGGTAGAGCTCGGCTACCCACATTTGATATTTTCGGTTTGTGCGGTGGTGCCCGACCACAATGGCCTTTTATTCTTTTTTGCGCTTAGCTTTATAAATTGATTGATGATTTGTTTAGCTTTTGCATTAAGTGGCATACTTTTCTTAGTTTCTTTCTTGATTTATGTATGGCCTGAATTTGGATTAGGCTCTTTAGGAAAAAATAAATCTTTTACCCAACTTAACAACTCAAATTAAAATTGAACAACTCATAACCTTACATAAAGCTTAGGTTTAAAATCAAGATAAAAGAATTACCAACCTCTTAGTTGGATGAGCATTTCTTTTATAATATCATGCACAAATGCATCTTATTTCACTATTGATTTGCGATACTCTTCAATATACAATCCAAGAGCAAATGGTTTGGAGGCCTTCTATAAGACATTAGTCAAGCTGCTCAAGAAAATCCTCACTAAAAATAAGAGAGAATGGTATACTAAACTAATAGAGGCACTATGGGTGTATCGAACTACCTGCAAGATGCTAACTAAAGCCAGTCCTTATTCATTGGTATTTGGAACTAAAGTAGTTCTTCTACTCAAAGTTGAGTTGCCATCACTTTGAATAGGGATCCAATACAACCTAACTGAAGATCAAAATGCTCGTTTGAGAATGGAGGAACTCGGCACGCTTGATGAAATTAGATTACAAGCTCATCAAAATCTGGAGGTTTATCGAACAAAGATGTCTAGGGCTTTTGACCATACGATGCAGCCTTGAACATTCCAAAAAGGAGAATTGGCCCTGATGTTGAGAAGATCAATTATTCTTAATTGAAAATTCTATGGAAAATTTGAGCCTAATTGGGAGAGCCCTTTTGTCATTGAGAAAGTGTACCAATGAGGGGCATACTAACTCATTGACTTAAAGGGTGAAAGACCAATGCCACCAATTAATGGTTGATACTTAAAAAGTATTATATATGATAAATACATTCTCAGGGTACAATAGAAGTCCCCCTGTAAAGGGGTATTTTTTTTAATATATCTATTTAGGTCGACATCGTGCTTCATGCCGAAATCCCTAAATAAATATACTTACTTAAGATAAAAAAAATTTGTGAAAATTCTCTTGTTACATAGGGTGCATTTTAGATTTCTATACATAGATGAAATCAGTGTTACATGTCAAAACCCTCTTAAGAGCATATCAACTTAAATATTTATGTATTTTCTTAATTTCATCTTCAAAGTTCTTATAAATATGCTTTAGAATCCCCTACAAGATAAGGGGCATTTTTAGTTTATGTCAATTTTATTTGAATTGACATCGTGCTATAAGACGAGATGCCTGAATATATTCTAATTCAGGTTGACATCGAGCTTTAAGCCAAAATCCCTGAATATATCCATAATAATTATTATTAAGTTGCAGGTTCTTGTAGAAGTGAAAAAAGTCTATTTCTATGAAAAGACAGCCATAAATGTTAAAGTTTATCTCCCATATTTGTCAAATTCTAAAGATTAAGCTAGAAAAACTCCCAATTTTTGGAGCTTCAATCAACTGAGTTGGAAAAATATTAACCTCTACATCTTGAAGTCCAGGATACGGATGGATTCTAAAGGTCAAACTCAACAAGCTCACAAATGGCCGAGTTTATGATGCTCTCCTCACTCAGCAAACCGCAAGAAAAGGCCACAGTGAAAGAGCCCTTCTTCATTTTTTTCTCTTCTCTCCAAACCAAAGCAATGGTAGGTTCTTGTTCTTCCTCCTCCCTCATCTTCTTCTCTTCTTCATCTCCTCTATTTTCTTCTCCTTCTTACAAAACCAAACTAAAATTTCTCTAATTTTTCCTCAAAACTGAAAATTCATCTTCCCTCTTCTTCTCTTCTTCATCTTTTCCTTTTTTTCCCTTCTCTTCTTCCAATCCGAAAATTCCCCTCTCCCCCTTCTTCCCTCTTCTTCCATTTCCTTTACTTTCTTCTCTTCTCTTCACAAACCAAAAATACCTCTTTATTTTCTCTTATTTTCTCCTAATCTAAAATTTCTAGTTCTTTTTTTGCCGCAATCAAAGAGGGAAACCATCATTAGGCTGGTTCTTCTCTCGATTTTCAGCATCTCCCTTCCCATCTCCCTTTCCGACCTTTCCCTTTGCCGTAACCAGAGAAGAACACCATCATTAGGCGGGTTCTTCTCTTGGTTTCTGGCATCTCTATCTTCGTCTCCTTACCGATTATTGTAAATGCACAGAAAAAATGTGTATGAACATATGGGATAAAGATGTGATTGTGTATATGTATATGCTTATTTCTTTATAGGTTTGAATGCCTCGTCATGCTCATCAGAGAGCGACGAGATGAAAAATTGGCTACGGTGTCGTAAGACACCACTCACTATGCTCATTAGGGCATACCAAGTAAGCCAACATTTGTTAGATGTCACTCTCCCTAGCCAAAATGCTGACAAAATTTCATCAATTATTTTGACTTAGAAAAAAAATGGGAGAATAAAAAGAATCGGTTTAAGAATGCTAAACAAAGAAACTTAAAGCTAAATTCAAATTAAAAAAGCATCAAATAAGAAGAAAAAGAGGAGAGGGAAAAGAACATATAATGAATACAAAAATAAAACATTAAATAAAAAAGGTGAAAATCACTTACAAGATTTACCTAAGCGGAGTTGAAAGCCCACTAAAAAAATTAACCCTTCTCTTTCAAACAATTAAACTCCTCAAACAAATGGAATGAAATGTAAGACCCCCTCTTGGCCTTATTTATAGAAATTGGAGGAAGTAATGAAAGACTCACTCTCACAAAAAGAGATTAAGTAAGTGAGTCCATATTCTCGCAAATTTCTCAAACAAAAAAGGAGGGAGAACTAGACAAGTTTTAATTAAGATAGGGGAGTTAAATGTTAAATTCATAAAGGAATTATAACAAAACTTGAAGTCCAGTTGTTCCTTAAATATAAAACCTAATGTGGAGTTAGGGATATTAGAATTGATGTTTGTTTATGTGAATAGAGCCTTTTATTGAATAATCAAAGTATTAAATTTACAAGCAAGTAATCATAAAACCAATTGAACAATTGAAAATTAAATGATGTCAATAGAAGTAGGAATCTTGATTGAATATTAAATCAAAGCACAAGAGAGCCTCTTGGAATTAAGATACATTCTTCAAATATATTCAAATAATTGAAGAAAATTAAAGAATTCATCAGAGACTTTCCATGAGATCGTATAATTGCTGATAAGCATAAGCGATGAATCCTTGGAAAATATTTGAGTATATTCGTCTCCTATTAATATACTCAATTAGATCAAGGAGAAATTGAGTATAGTTGGTGATGAATTTGAGAATCGTCATAAGTGAGGGTCTATTGAATATTCAAAGACTAATCAACTTGGAATGAAAAAAGTAATTCAATATTAATCCAAAAGATCTAATAAGATATTAGTCCAATTTACAACACCTTCAACACCACCAGATTCGCAACACTTTGTACAAGTGAACATAATGAGTTAATTAAGTCATTCTTAAATATGCTCGCATGGGCCCTGACACTATGCTGAATACTTAAATTCAAGTGTTTGAGGATGCTGCGTTGGTTATTTCCGATTTAGTTTTAAGACTGGGTTTGGGTTAACAAAATCTAAAAATCTTTTATAAGAATTTCAACTTAGTAAAATATTTAAGAAGCTAATTGTCATGTGGCAGTAGGTCTAATCCTATGTTAGGAGCTAAACAGAGATGACAGGATCTAAAGTTCTCAAATATATTTGATTCAATCAATTAACTACCCTGATGATGGCTGTGTTGAATGGTGATTTCAACCGAAGGGGATACTTTCATTAACATGTGATTCTAATCTCAAATCAAATTAACTTAAATCAAGTATCAATCTAAAAATTATTTAAATGAAATTTAATCATAAAAAAACTTAAAGTTAAAACCTAATCCACCTTTCGTAATAATTTGTCGGAGGTGACAAATTAAGAAAACTCTAGCTCATAAAAGAGTCAATGTCAAATCAAATATTTTGTTATGTTCACTCTCAATCAATCTCATGCTAGTAAGGATGTGGTGATTCTCACATTGGCTTGGCTTAGGCTCCACAGATGAAGTAATGACGAGTCCTCGATCGGTGGTTTGGCTATCCATTATATTATGATCACATTAGCGTATGCTCCCGAATGACTCTATCCTTTGAGTTGTGAATCATAGGGTACACATGATAGGACAAAAAATTCTCTATTAGCAAAGGTAGACTTAAGTCTGTCTCCTTAGATAAACACCACCACAAGTCTATAAGGATTTCTTGGACGACGTAACTCATATGTTACTGATAAGGATCATTCGGTCAGGTTGGGTCGACTACCTCCTCTAACTAAGTAGACTAAGGATCGCGAAAGTCCGGGATGATGGAACCATGGGATCTAGATCGGGCACATCATCGTTCCCCAACCATCCATTTTAAGCTAATAATGATGAATTTCATAAATTCTAAAACTCCATGTTGGCACTATATGCTACGCATTAAGCAACCTAATGACTAGGCTTAATCAAAAGTTCTCTCTTAGCATTGAGAGGGGTAATTAACTATAGGTGCTTGCATTTATAGGAAACCTGGAACCATATCTAAAGCCTCACAAAATGAGGGTGAAATCTGGGTAGTTTCTTATCTATTATTCCATCTGCCTTCTAAAAATTACGACATTTTAAACAATACTCTCTCCATTTGTCGAGAGGTCGGTGGCGAATTTTTGAGCCCACAATCCTTCAAGTTTCCTTTCTTAAATTGTAAAGCCAACAACATCTTTGATCTCTACTTGGTGGTCCTAATTATTGCTGCTATGTGAGCTTTATCACCATCCATAAGACATAAGTTATAGTAAATGAAATAAAGCTGCATGGACTTGATATAAGAAGTCTGTTCATGGGATGACTTCATAGTTATCCATCAATATAATTGAGAAATCCATCATTTTTGGACCATGTTCACATGTTGATTTTCACCCCTCGAGCTGCCTTGGATAGGTTAATATGTAGAGTTGATGCCTTAATGAAACCCCCCTTTATCATTTGCCTTTATTTTCAACTTATGTGATTTTTTGATGAAGATGAAATTATGAGATGCACATATATTCACTATGGTCTTTGTGGTCTCCTTCCTCACAATCATCTCCATAAAAAGTACCTCATCTAGCTTGGGTCTTAAGGGCGATTTGAATCATATTGAGCATTTGCATCGACCCCATGTAAACAACCAAGTTACCTTCCTTGACTTCAATCTCCCCTCGATGGCTCACGAGGAACAAGCTTAAATCTTGCTTTTATGGATGTTCATCTGCCCAATGAGATCCTCCACAAAGAAAATAATCAATATGAAGCTTACTCAAACTATTAATATCCTTTAGCTTGCTCGTTCTTCCCATTAATGAAGCCTTAACATGGCTCATCCTTGCAATGGCTCATGTCTCCTCCACTATTAGCGTAGTCACTCTTTTCTTTGGGTTTGTTTGTAGGCTCTCTAGAGTATTCCATCAAGCTCTCTTCCATGACTATAATAGTGGCAAGATGTTGTACTCCCCTTTACATTAACTCCATACTTGCTTAAGCTTGTAACCCATCTATGAAGTTGAAGAGAGCACACATGTCAAATAGACATGAAAATTATAAAACTAGGCTTATAAAATTTTTGATGTATTCCTGAATTAGCCCATAATACTTGAGCCTATGCAAATAAGCTCTAGCTTCATTCTCAAAATAAAACTACCTTTCATAGATCTTTTTTGAAGGGGGAAAACATAAGTATAGATCATATGCACTTCTCAACATTTCCATGCCTTCTCAAACATTATATAGTTGTGTTACTAAGATGGTGAGTTGCTAATTGGAACCTGACGTCCTCTTCCAAGATATCCATAGCTCCAAAGTAATGCTCTTGCTCTCACAAAAATTTATAAACTTTTTGAGTGACATGTGATTCCTTAAAACTCTTAGATTTTGGCACCTCAAGGCATTTAACCTCACTAGAAGTGCAAATGAATGTTACTACTAATGTGCACTTCCATAGGGCACATCTCTATATATGTTATAAATGTGTGCATGAATCTTTTATATTTTTTATTCATGAGTTTGATGCATCATGTTGAGTTCCCCTATGAACTCATTGTGCATCTTTGCCATCTTGTATATTAAGGATTTTTTTTTTTTTGGTTGAAGTAGCATGCCCTTATCATAGAATGAATGGTAGAATCATTCTATAGGCCATTCATCCTCTCACCTAGATAATTTATTTCGGATCCCTTGTCATTCATGGCCTCCTCCACTTGAGGTTGATGAGAATTTAAACTAGAGGTCATACCCTTAGACTTCCTTGTTGACTTTGATGTAATATGATTGTGTAGCTCCTCATGACTCCAATTTTATTGTTAGGACTTCATGTTGGTGTCCTTGGACCCATCAATTTAATCCTTTCCACTTTTTGGCATGCCTAAACTAAGCCTTTTATATAAACTACCACATACTAATTTTTTTAACTAATCGTGGAGCTTTAGAAAACTCCTTGATGCTAAATAAATCTAACTCCCACAAGCCAAGCTATAGCACTAAGAAGCAGAAGATAAAGTAAGAAGTTTGAAAGTAAAAGGGAAAGGTTCACTAAACTAAGAGAACTTTACAAAACTTGAACACTTTAAATCTCTTGGATATTAGCAGATGAGATGGTGACTCCTATTTATAAGCCTCTCTCTCCCTTTAAGAAAGTTCTATTTTACATTACAATATTTGTTTTAATAGAGAACTCTAGAAGACTTTACACTACTTCTAAGTATTTATGACATTCTAAAGAACTCTAGAGTCTCTAAGATTATTCCTCAAGTATCTAGAAGGTTCTAAAGTATTCCAAAGAGTTAAAGAATAAATTTGAAATACTCAAAGTCTGCCAAAGTATTCCAAAGATTTTTTAAATGCATTTAAAGGTGTGTATAATCTACTAAAACCTTTTAAAATATTATGGTTCCATTTGAATATGATTTTGATAGATCTTCTTGGCCATATTTTCCTCGAAAGGTTCAAGAAATTATGATTAACCCCTTTGATTATTAGCGAGGTGTGACATTAAGTTTTCATCCACAATAAAGAGACACCATTATAATAGACGATAAAAAAAAGGAAGAAGCTCTCGCATTTGAGAATGAAAGATTGCAATAGCTATGACAAACATCTACCTTTTCTCTCATTCGGCTCTTATTCTCACAATAGATGTTTGTGTTTCTTCTTATTCATTTATATTGAGAAAGTCATATCTCAATCTTTATCTTGTTAAGTACAAAAAAAAATTGATATATTTCTCTTTTAAATTTTAGGGAAATACTTGAATCTATGTGCAGCCTTGAATGCAATTTAATATCATTGAGTAACATAAACTTATATACCTTGGAATTCAAATTTTTTATCTTTATTTAATTTTACTCTAAAATTATCAGTATCCTAACAACAATTAGCACTCCATTCTTCTAGGAAGTAGGCCAACTTGGATAGTGAGATGACGAGGAGCTTGTATTTTCGATCATAAATTGAACTCTCGGCCTCCTTGGGTTGAAGCTCCTTCCCTCTTTCTCTTTCTTAAGTTGCACAAGTTCTGCCAAAAAAGTCCCATACAAAACTCCTAAACTCCACTTCCTTTATTGCTTCCAGCTGATGATGACAGTCAAGAAGGCCTCACCCACCAAACTCCTCGGATTACACTAACCCTTCTGATCAACTCATCAATATGGCTCCTAAATGGAGCTCATCTGGCTAAACGAGAGAGGGAGAAAATCTTAGCCTCCCACATAAAAAATAATAATAATAAAAGATAAACAAATTGGCATTTTATTTACTTTCAGTCAACTTCAAAGCCGAAGAACAGAACATGGCCCAAATAGAATAAAGCCATGCATCTCCTAGTAGAAAAAGGTATTGAGCAATATCTTCCATTGCCGAGCAGGGACTGCACAAATTCATTAATGGAGGATGGGTCCATTATCCAGCAGAGAGTGCAGCGCCTGCGTTTCCAGCTGTAAGGATTCTTCTTATTACTAAAAACTCCAACCTTCTGTAGCGAGACCTTGCTGTCATGAAAGCCATATGAACCCCACCACACTACCTTCTGAAAGAGACTCCTTTGTCATAATAAAAAATGCTATGGCATCCACAGTCCAATCACAATAACAAGTGGGGTCTTCATCTTCAAGCATCAGCGAAAGCCACCTCCTTTTATTATTTTTTTTTTAATTTAATCACAAAATCACACACGCAACACATATACAAAAACCTAAACTCAAGACCTCTTGATTTAAAATCAAACCTTTCAACCACTAAGCTAAGAATGTCCACAAATAATTTTTTATTTTCTTTAAATCTAATTTTATCATAAATAGTCAAAGTTACTAGTTAGTTTGTTCAAATTTCCACCTTTTCAACAGAATACAAAACTTTCATAAATTGTTATAAAATTAAGGAGTGGCTGACCTGTGACTGTTAAATTTGAGAAAAAATCAAAATATTTATATATTATATCAAAATGTTACTTACAAATCTTTCATAAGTATGGTTATTATAGAAATCACCCCCTCTAAATCTAAGATACATTGTTTAATCTACTCACTTTTAAAATTCTTGTTCCATTATTATTAAAAAAGACCCTTTCGTTTCAGTTAAAAGCTGAAATATAAGTACAGAAGAGTCAATTATAGAAAATTAGAAATAGAATTGAGCTTAGGAATAGCTCTTCAAAACTTCATCTATAGTAGGGGTTTGAGAATCCCATGCAAGAGAACTTAGCATCTTCGGGGTTGATGGAATGCTAAAACTACAGTATAAGCATGAGTAGTCAACACAAAAACCTTAATTAGGAACCTTAAGCACAGCTTTCATATACAAATACACAATTTATTCTCCATGGTTTCTCCATATTTGAGGTTTATCTACACGAGAAGTGCTCTGAAGCTTACTGCCATCACTTGCTTCAGTTACTGAATCTTGAAGTAAATTCGCTTTGTCTTGGGGATCTCGACACACTCGCCCACCATGACGATCCTGAATTTTGTCATATAAAAGAAACAAGCTTTGTTACGAATAATAGGTTCATACCTCAGCAACAGAACTTATTAAATAAAGAGCATTAAATTATAGAGAAATGTTGTACACTGCATGCCACTAATTAAATAATAGCACATACTTTGTTGCACATCGTACATGCGTGTCAGTATCCGATACATGTTTGCACAACAAACCACTCTATAACAAAGTGTAGGTGTATCATGGGTATCAATTTAATAACAAATTTGCAACAACAAGGTCTCAAAGACAATGCTATTAAAAATATCCATGGAGATTAATTAATGTCCCAAAGAACTTATGGCACTCCAAGAGTTCAAGAAAATGAGCTCATGGCATCAGACTAGGACACAGCTAAGGTAAGTGGTAGAATGAAGAGAGGCTCGGTGGTGGCTCTTAACCCTCTAATTTTTTTTAAAAAAAATATGTGTAATTATGCAATTATGTATGATATCAATGTTTTATGTTTAAATTCTCTTGTAACATACATATTATAGAAGCATTAATTCCTAAATTTGAGATAAACTCCTCCTGCCTCTTCTTGTTGTAAATCCTAATTTGTTCACTAGCTAAGATGTAGAAAGTTAAAATGATATCAGATCTACTCACTGCCTTGGCTAACAAACAAAAGGAAAGAGATAACATCAGCAAGAAAATATGATATTTAACAAAGTTATAACTTACTTCTCGGTAAGGGAAATCATCAACTTCAAGCATGTGTATAACATAACTCATTTTCGGTCTCTTTTGTGCATCAGGATCCACACATCTCAATGCCACTAATAAAGCCCTCTTCAAGGCTCTTGAGAAAGGTTTCTCAGGTATCTTAGGATCTAAAACACCTTCAGATTTCCTGTTGCTAACCATTGTTTTAAGCCAGTCAACCAGATTAACCTGAATAATAATAATAAAAAAAAAACAGCTACTTTTGATGGGCAACAATTTCAAACTTTAGATATGATTTCAATGTCATTTAATCCATCGTACACTTACCTCCCCTGGAGGTCTGCTGTAATCAACTGGATTTCGACCAGAAATTATCTCCATTATAAGAATCCCAAAACTATAAACATCACTCCTTTCATTCAACATTCCAGTGCTGGCGTATTCAGGAGCTACATAACTAGTACATAGAATGCAAATAACTAAATATCATATAGGAACATATAAACATTTATCTAGGATTGTAATTAATAAGCAAAGTCTTAAAAATATGACATGAACTAACCCAAATGTTCCCATCACACGAGTTGTGACATAACTCCTCTCTGATCCCAGAAGCTTGGCAAGCCCAAAATCAGAAACCTTGGGATTCCATTGCTTATCCAGAAGTATATTACTTGATTTAACATCACGATGAACTACTTTTGGCTTCTAATCCTTCATGCAAATACATTAGCCTGCAGTCATACCAGCCAAGTAATATTTAGCAAAAAGATTCCGAACTTATTCAGCTGTTAAAGAATGCTGTATTTACCCTTTTGCAGTTCCAAGTACAATGTCCATTCTAATCTCCCATGTGAGAGGACTGACAGGTCCAACATCTCCATGAAGCCATTGTTCTAAGTTTCCATTATCCACATACTCATATACAAGCATCCTATGAGCACCTTCAGCACAATATCCTAGCAATCTCACCAAATTCTTATGCCGAACGCGACCAATTGCTTCAACTTCTACCTTAAATTCCCTCTCAGCTTGGCCGCTGGAAACAACAAAGATGACGCCTTTCCTTCATTACTTGAGTCAGGAAAACGAAAGCTATGAGTTATAAGTGAAGTATAAATACCGGTTGTTGAGCAAATTCTTCACTGCGATCTGAGTGTTATCAGTCAAAACTCCGTGGTAGACGATCCCATAACCTCCTTCTCCGATAACATTCTCGTCAGTGAACATATTGGTAGCTACCTCGAGCTCCCGGAGAGTGAACCAATGGCCCCATCCTAAGTGCGAGACTTCAGGCGCAACAATGGAGGCCAGCTGGTCACCGGACCGGTTCTCGCCGCTACCGCACTCAGGATAAGTGATTCTATGGTCTTTACCGATCTCAATGTGGATTCTATTTAATCCGATTGGGCTTTCTTCTTCTCTCGACAAGAGAAGGGCTTGCTTTTCGATTGAAACAGGGGAGCGATTAGCTTCGGTAATAGGTTTTTGGAGTTTTTGCGCCGAGGGTTTCGGATCAGAGGGAGCAACTGTGGCTTGAAGAATTTCTTTGGAGAGGCTAGGGATTGAGGGTTTTGAGTTGGAGGAGCTGCGACGGGAGACAAACCAGAGTGAGATGAGGAAGAGTAGGAGGACGAAGGCCGCGCCGACGCAAATTCCTACGATAACCCACAGATGGAGGCCGAAGATAACAGTCCGCTTTGAGAGATCGTCGCTGAGCTGAGAGCTGTTATCGGTGGTCATTCTCCTTTGCTTTAGAGAGGTAATGTGAAAAAAAAAATTGAAATTGAAAGTGATTTCCCCAGTAAGATGGGAGATTGAAAAGTGTGAACCGATTCTTTCACTGAAAGATTGGATTTTGAATGTCGAAGATACTGCAGGGTTGGTGTGGACGTTTCCTTTGCTGGGAACCATTCAGAGTAGGATGCTTCTGAATATGTTGGGAGAGAGAGAGAGAGAGGGAGTGCAAAGCACTCTAGTCTTCTGAGAAGGTGGGAAAGGGGATGACAGCTGGCTTGATGGCACTCTGCGATTAATTAGTAAGAAGCTAACAGTGCTCAGATGCCAGCTACTTGGGTTAATATGGCAATGAGCCAGCGACACGTAATAGTTAATTGCCAGGCTTAATTATGATTTGTGCCATTGTTTATACAAATGAGAAGGAAGGATCTTGAGATTTAAGTTAAGCTGAGTTTTTAATCGTGATTAAATCATTTAATGATACAATCTCAATTATTTAAACAAAATTTAAACTAATCTAAATAAATAATTAATTATTAATTTCAAGTGAATCTCTTATATATATCTTGGAGCCTTGAGATTAGGGGTGAAAATGAGCTGAGCTTGGTACTTGTTCTGCGTTAAGAAATTCTTTGTTGTTATGTTTCGTGTTAGTTAAGGCTGGTTAGTTGTTGTGTTATATTGAATTTGTTAGATTGTTAAGAGTGTTGACTTGTTAAGAATTTTTTTATTTATTTATTAATATTTTAAAAATATTAAATTTAATAAAAAAATTTAATACAAAAATACAGCTTTATAGTTACTTATTTATAAATTGTGGAGTGTGAGGACTAACAATAAAAATAATCTTCTCAAAAATAAATTTAATTACAAATAAAATTACATAAAGCAAAACTATAATTGAATATCAAAATATGATCTAATAACATATTTTATTATTTACAAAGATTACATTACTACTAAATTGATTTATTACATTATAATGATTGAGTACATAAAAAATTTAGAAATTACAAATAAATAAACAAATGAGTACATTGATATTTGATACAATCCAATCAAATATTTATACAGATGAAATTATAACTTTAATATCTTTCAAACTCAAATACTTGAATAATCTTGGCGATTATTATTACTCTCCGTAAGTATCAACTTTGTCATAAGATCTCTCTCTTTATACTTAATATTTCTTCTTTGCACTATATAAAAGCAAACAAAAATTATGTTATATAATTATTGAATGGCTCATTTGAAATTTTATATCGGATAATCAATTATGTCATCATAGCTTGATGGGTGACTCATACTTAAATTCTTAAAAATACATAAATCCAAAATACATTGAAACAACAAATAAAATGAAAGTTGCGGTAAAAAATAATTAAAACAAACTCTACTAAACAAGATATATAAGCAGCCATTTTATCAAGCTAAGTTGCATTTATATTAAAAAAGATTTAATATCATAGCCCTCTAAACACCACAGCTCGATGATTGCTCAAATTCCATGTGGGGTTTTCCCTCAGGCCTCATGGCTAAGAAAACAGGAGAAAATATCAAGTAGATTGATCTCAAAATAACAATAAAAATAGTCAGAAACTCTTATGTAGTAAAACAAGCTCACATCTTACAAATATTGATGGCTGCTTTAATTATAAAATGGGCTCAGTTTGAAATATTTTATCAGCTACTCAATGATGCCTTCACGATGGCTTAAATTCTTCAAACACCCAAAATGATAAACCAACTTATTTGATAAGGTAAAGACCAAAGCGGGTTTTCATTTTGCTCGAAATAAAGGTTTAACATCACAAACATCCAATCAATCAATGAGGCCATCGTAGCTTAACTTGATGTTGTTATCAAATTATTAAAAACCCCACGAAAGATTGTGTGACTAAGCAGTCATTTTATCAAGCTAAGTTGCATCTCATTTTAAAATGAAACAGCAAATAAAATGAAAGATGCAGTCAAAAAATGATTGAAATAGACTCAACTAAATAAGATATATAATCAATCATTTTATCAAGCTAAGTTGCATCTCATATTAAAAAAGATTTAACATCACAGCTCTTTAAAAATGACAACTCTTTAGTCTTAATGTAGTCATAATGGTGTAGCCCGATTGCTATATAAATAGTGTCAAATAGTTCTCATGAATGAAAAATCTGGAAAGAATAGCGTGTCATACCCAAAATACTGCTGAAGTAGTCATTTCTCATGAATGAAGAATCAGATGAGAACAGAACAACAAGTAGTCATATCTCGAAATAGCTGTAAGTAATTATTAAGCACAAAAGTATTATGCAGTTTAGATGAATGGGCTCAGTTTAAATAACATTTTCAAAGGGTGAACAGAACTAGATGTAATAACAAAATCAGTAAAACCTAACATGCAATCAAAAGGAGATGAAAATGATGACTCTCTTCGTAGTTGTCAATACTCAAGTGTAGTTGATGTTGCTGAACTAGAACTAGCATTGTTAGAAACATATTGATTATAAATCTCCAAAATAACTGCTTCAACTTCTTTAATTTTGAAATCTATCTCTGAAGGTGAGTATATATTTGAAAATGTAAAATTTATGAACTTCATCTTTAAACATGTATCTAACACAGCCGCTACAGACATTAACAAATTGCATTCTCTTCAGTACTTCTCAAATTTAATTTTCATGGCGTTTGCCATTTCTTTAATATACTCAGATGATGAATTGTATTCCTCCATCAACAACTTCTTCACATGCATGATAGGTAAAAATATTTGTTGTAGGATATATGAACCAAAATCATTTTTTGTGACATTGTGAAAAAACAAGAAACTTCCTAATAACCTCATACCTTTCCCAATCAAAATCGGTTGGCAACCACTTGTAATTCTATCTTGGGCATAATGGTGGAAACACTTAAAAAATAAATCGATTTAAGCATAATGTATGTAGAATTCCATCGTAAACATCAACGGATAAACCCTTCGTGGAAATCCACAATTTCTTTGCCACCAACAAATTTATGTAATCTAGACTTTTTTAAGATATTTTATTGACTCGATTTGATAAATAATATCTTGAATCTCCTTCAAACCATCTTGAACCATTATGTTCAAGATATGATCTAACATCGGCATGGAAGAAATAACCCATAAAATGTAACTTACCTATCAAAATTAGATTTGAGAGCATTAGCGACATCATTATTACTCGCATTATCCAATGTAATTGTGGAAACTTTATCCTATTCTACTCCAACAAGCATTCACATATTGCATCACAAATAAAAGTACCTGTGTGAGGTGGCTCAAGCTCAAAGCGATAATACACTTATGTAATTTCCAAGACTCATCAATAAAATGAATTGTTAACATGTACCTTGTTTGATTAAGTCCAACAATCGGATGTTAATGAGATAATATGTATGCTTTTAAGATATGTCTTGACTTTTCTTTTTGCTTCATGAACTTTCATGTAATCATTTTATAGTATTTCTAGAAACTCTTTCATAATTATGATTTAAGACCTTCAACAAAATATTGAACCAAGTATGCTCAACCATCATAAAGGATACTCATGCATAATTATCATTTTGCAATTATTTCTATAACTTGAAGATGATCATAATTCTTTGGATCTAAAATAAAGCTCAATTTCTAAAATAATTATCAGGCATAAAATTTAATTACACTTTTATTTGTACTCCACAATTTGTTTATTTTAGCTTTGATCTTATCACTCCAACATATCTTAGAAGTTGTGAAGTGGTGCCTCTTAGATTTATGAAATTTTGTACCACCATGTATTGTAAATAGAAGCATTGATGCCTTTTAAAGTAAAATAGTTTTACTAAAGTATCCCAACTGTAGACTTCTTTTTTTTAGTCTTAGTAGGATTCCTCCAACATTACTATCAATATAATTGCTTTTGAGGCTAGATTGTGAAGAAAGATTAGGATTTTCATTACTATTTTCATCCTCTCTAGTAATCTCATTACCAGATGATGCATTTGAGATAGCTCAAAATTTGACATGATAAGTACACTATATTGAAAAAAATGTGTCTAAAAGTACAAATCCATAAGACGAAAGAACATTAACATAATTTGTCACATTCCATATATGAACCTTAGTAAATTTGACATATTAAGCATACAAAGTCAACTTAAACATGAAACACGAGGCTTTCCTTCTTAATCTCATCAAAGCAACACATAATTTAATGAGAAATTGTTTACAAAACAACCTATTTTATTTGCTATTTTATTATGTTTTGGTCTTTACCTTATCAAATAAGTTGGTTTATCATTTCTGGGTGTTTGAAGAATTTAAGCAATCATCGAGCTATGAAAACATCATTGATTAAATGATAAAATATTTCAAAGCCCATTTTATAATTAAAGCGTGATATTAGTAAGTTGTGAGTTTGTTTCTTGTATAGAGTATTTATTTATCTTTCTTTGTTATTTTTGAGATCAATCTACTTTACTTTCTCTATTTTCTTAGTCTGAGGCACAGAAAAAATACCACATGGAATACATGTATGTACACACCCCATCAAATTTCAGTCACTTTATAAATTGGCAAGTTAATGATTCATTAGAAGGAAATCAAATTCTTCATGATCTGACATTTAAAATATTGGCCATTATTATGAAATGACTACTTGCTATTCTCTCCATTCTTGATTATTGGTTGGCTACATGGGTTATTGCTTTTATTTAATTTGTTGTTTCATTGTATTTTGGTCCTTAGTTTATGAGAAATGGTACTTAATCTTTGCATATTTTGAGGTATGATTCTTATTGTGTTCTCTCGATAATTACCATTTGACATTTATTACATGCTTGCATTTCTAATTATGACTATTAAGACTTAAGAGTTGACATTTTAAATGATGTTAATTTTTTTGATATGAGATCTTAGCGATAAAATGGTTGCTTATATATCTTATTTAGTTGAGTTTGTTTCAATCATTTTTTTTGTAGTTTTTTTATTTTATTTCTTTGTTTCATTTTAAAATACTACAGAACGAAATATGTCGATATTACAATCAAATGAGAAAATACTTTTAAATATTCAAAAATTGAACACTTCAAATCAGATATAGAAATTTCAATAGCATATTAGCATTTTTAGTCATTTAGAATCAATCACAGCTACAACTCAAGAAATTTGGCAAAAGATGGAGGAACCAAAATAATAACGATCTCGACAGAGAAATTAGAAAAGCTTTTTTATGCGGCATTGACGATTTTGGCTAATCGGTTCTACCGTGGATTAGAGTCCGCTTCAATATCAAGTGCTCGTAGTAGTAGAGGGGTGTAGCTGAAGATGCCGTGAAGGAAGAGGAATATGATGGCGGTCAGAAATGGGTCGACGTAGACTCAGAGGCGAAGAATTAAGAGTCGAAGAAAGTCGAAAAAAGTCGAAGAGTACAAGGATGAGTCGTAGATTAAGTAGTTAGGGTTTAGGAATTAGGTTAAGATTTAATAAAAAATCTCCTTAAATCCAAAAAATCTGAACCGTTCATTACTTCACTTCAATAATTAAAAATTTCCAATTAAGTTTAATTATTATAACGTGTCTAATTTTATTTAATTTAAATATTATTAATTAAATTAATTATTCATGCAAATAAAAATTAATTAATGAATAATTTAATTATAAAAAATATATTATATAATTTTATATAATTATTTATAAATATTTATTTGTTTGAGCCTTAACGAAAATGAAAAAAAGATTGTGTGTTCATCGTTTATATATCGAGTAAAATAGTTGTATTGCGTATTTAACGAATAACACACTCGTGAGAACGAACTTTTGATAGCCCTACTTGAGATAAGCGAGGTGCTTAAATCATAAGATAGGCTAAGAGTAATAAATGCACAGTTTCTGACTCTTTAACAATACTTAAGCACCGGCTATATAGTAGGCTTTGTTTGTAACTTTAGTTCGTTGTTATGCAATAATTGTTTTTTTTTTATTTAAGAAAGTTGATGTTAAAAGAAAATATATAATTTATCCTGCAAAAATAAATTAAGTTGAATATTATCCGAGATGTTCTAGAGCAAATGCTAATGAATGAATATTTTTTAAAAATTAATGAAAAGAACGCAGCATCTCACTCTATCATTTATTGTCAGAAATAGAAATGATTAACTAGAAACAAGTCATAAGATCAGATGATTTGACCTAACATTACATAATTAAGGACTAGCATCTTTAAACTTTGACAAAAATCATATTTATATAATTCAAATAGATTACTTTTAAGATGATCCTTACAATACTTTCTTTTAAGAAGTGAGAATTAGCATTAGATGATTACAAAAACTTTAAAGAATTTTATAGCATGTTAGTATTCATGAGGGCAACAAAACTAATTCTCAAAGGCTTTGAATCATTCAATATTATCTTTTTAAACTACATAGGTATAAAGTAATCTCCATATTTCTTCGTCAAGGAGATTAAATCTAAGCTTAATATTTTTGATATGTCATTGAAAAATTCTCTAGTTGAAGCACGAATTTTGATATATGTATTATTGAACATCACTTAAAATTAAAATCTTAATCTTTTAAATTCTCTTTTGATCATTATAGAGCTGATATAAAGCATCTTTATTATATCGAAAATAATCTGATTTTGAGTCCAGACTAGCCCAGATCAAGTACTTAAAATATAATTGAAAATTTTGGGATATCAATCAGATCGCTAAATAGCTTATAAATATGAAATATTTATAGTCAAATCGAGCATCTTGATGAGCCGAATTTAACAAGCTTAAGATCTCTTAATTTCGACTTTATTTGAGAATTCAAATACTTAAAATACATAAGATGATCAAAGGGATCATTTTGAGCTATCCGATTGAGTGGTTTGGATTTTGCTTGTATTTACAGAAATATCACTCCCATAATCTATAAATAGTCCATCATTCTTCACACGAGAGGACTTGAACTTAAGAGGAGAGAGAAATATGATAGTTGAAGAATCTCAAGCCATAATCAGATCACCATCCGACCATCGTTGGACCACCGCCGACCACCGCCATTGGCGCCACCGGCACGCCACCGCCGACGTCGTTGGACCGCTCAGCCACCACCAGCACTGTCACGCTCGATAGTTGCTAGATCAGCGGCACCGCCGCCAGCGCCGGGTCACTGCGGCGGTCGTCGGACCATCACCATTCGTCGTTGCTCGGTCACCACCAGCGTCATCCGCTGAGCAATCACTGATCACCGGTAGCTACCATCGCCCGTGGTCGTGATCACCCCCACCACGTGTTCGCCGCCCGGTCACCATCGCCGATGTCGCCAAATCCGGTAGGGCACCATGGCCGCCTAGCCGGTTCTAATCACCACCTGGGTTTATACCCGGATCTGGTCATTCTTGTGGTCATTTACTGACTTGATTCTTCTAACCACCATCGACCATATCGATCGTTGTGATCAAATTATTAGACTATATTTCGCTTCTTCTCAGTGAAGCTTCTCACAAAATTCACTATTGTAAACTATCCTTTTCCAACTTTAAAGACATGATAATAATTGTAACAACTACTGATATAATGAAATTATTTTTAAGTAAGCTAGGCCCCATGGTTTTCCCTTCTTTGGTTTTCTACGTAAAAATCTCGATGTCTCTAAAACTCTTTTCATGTGTCACTTTGTCGATCTTAAGATATTTTAATCTACCTACCTGAATTTTCTACACGCAACAACTTTTAAATCATATAAAATTATATACAAAAAGATAACATTTAAAGTATTATTAGCGAAGAAAAAATTTTAAATTTGTTGAAAATTATATATATATATATATATATATATATATATATATATATATATATATATATATATATATATATATATATATATATATATATTATATAATTTTGTTTTATAAAAAAATATTTTATTTTCAAATATAAAATATAATTCAGAGAATAGCTAATAAAAAATTATGGTAAAAGAACATAAATGAAAGGCTTTTGTAAATGGGCAAAGGAACACTTTGGTGCTCAGCTTCTGCTAACAATGGAAATAATTATTGATCATTCTGAACATCAGTAATAAAATATTCCCTCATAGACTCGTGAGTGAAAATAATAATAATAATAATAATAAGAGAATTAAAAAATAAGAAGGTGCTGGAGATGACTTCCTGCTCCCGTTGTCCCCTCTCGCCACTGCTGATACCTTTACCATCCGCATATTTAACAAATGATTTGCTTTGGAAATTGGCATCGCTAACAATTCAGTAGGGGCAGCGAATGAGCGAACGGCAGCTGAAGAAATAGAAAAAACTTTATATTTAAAGAAACCTTGACTGAATATACCTCCTAATCAACGTTTGTATTTTTAAAAAATATATTCTAAAATTTATTTCAGATGAAATAACTCAAAATAAATTTATTATACATTAAGATCTAATATAAACACAATATATTAGGTTCGTTTCAAACATTCGTATGAACGTATTTGTGAGTGAGAACATGAAAAGCATCCATAAACTCAAGGGAGAAGATGAGTTTATGATGAGAGCAGGTTTGCATTGCACTAGTAATATGTGAAGAGGAGGATCGCAAATGGTGCTCGCACACCAACATGTAAAGGAGAAGAGAAGTTCGCATCGAGAGCGTGTCTTGATGGGCTTTGATAGCATTAGTGCTACATGAAGAGAATAAGAGTCACGAACGGAGCTTGTTAGGGGGGAAATCATGGGGCAAATTTTTTAAAATAGGCTTAATCCTAATCTTAATTAGCAGTTTAGGCCAAAATTTTTTTAACAAAATAGGCAGTCATGTTGACATTACGAGACGTGCGTAGCTAGTCATGTTGAGATGAGCTTTTTATAAAAAAAATTAGGTCATTTTGCTCGTTATCATACTGGAATTCTCTTGATATTGTTTGAAAAATTTTCTACAACTTTTATGTTGGTCAAAATGTAAGATTATGGGATCTCGGATTTTGTGAATCTTAAAATATGAATTATTTGATTATTTTTTATGATTAGATCAAAATCTTACAATTATTGTCGAAATCTTTAATCATAAAAACATTTGGTTGAAATTTTCGATTGTGACCCGATGCATAACAATTCTCTTATTATAAGTATTTTTTTTAATATTTTTTTTTGTTAATTATAACACAATTATTCTAATTTTTTATATTATTTATTAATATAATTATCTGAGCTTTCTTTCTTCAGTGTAAATGCTAATTATGGCATGATTAGTTAAAAATATATTTCAATATATTTAAGGATGATGTTATAATAACGTAAATAATTAATCTTTAGATTAATAAGATAAAAAAATGTTATGTATAAGGTTGATTGAAGTAAGAGACTAAAATATTTTTTTATTTCTTGTTATAGCATATATATATATATATTTATATAATAGGATGAGAACGTTATGAGATGAAGTATGAAGCTTATTTTTACACATTAAAAAAAAATTGTTGAATTGAATGGCAAGTAAATTTCAACCAACATAGTTGTAGAAAATTTAGTTATTTCGATCTTAGCTTCCATTGATCTCTGCGCAAAATACTATTCAAATTTGTCAATAGTTTTACGCTCGTTACAAAAGCTCGCGTGTCAGCCACTAAATTTAAACATAAAATTGTAAAATTTTGTTAAAATTCATGCGAGTTAAGTAGATTTCGATCTGAATCGACGCAATCTGAAAGTTTTCATTTTTTATTAAAAAAATCGGTCGTCGGTTACAATGAACTATATGGTGACGTCACATTCATGGTTGTTCAAATCATCTATTTTTAAAAAAAAATTTTTTGTGCCTAAACTGTTAATTAAGATTAGGATTAAGCCTATTTTAAATTTTTTGCCAAATCATGGGATCTTGATATGTGAAAGGAAAGAGATATTGGTGATGAGAACACACATGAGGCAACGTGTGTAGAGATGAGTAGGTCAAGACATGTAAAGGAGTTTGCTCTTGAAGGCATCATGGGATCGATGCTTGTGTAAAATGCAATATTCAGGTCTTTGTTTGATCGTAGATTTAAACTAATTTGAATCAATTTCATCAATAATAGACTTCAATAAGCTGTACGTGAGTACAAAATGGGATAGTTTTATATGAAATTAATTTTGGTCATATTTATTTAAGAAAATAAATGACTATGAGATATATAAAGTTTAATTTCTCATATTTAAGTAAATTAATATTTTTAAATAATATTTTTTTATTAATAAAATTATGATATAATTGTATTGTCTCATCCTCTTTAGGGCTCATCTTTCTCAATAATTTATCACACAAACTTTTAGTTACTCAAGAAATTATCATTGAATTAAAAATTAATTAACAATTTTATATATTTATGATGACAAAATTATTAAATTTTAATGAAGTAAAAAAAAAAGTGCTGAAATATTATTGTGCTTTTAGAAATTTAAGTTGATTTATTATAAATGAAAATAATTAGATGCTTATTTTATAGATAGTGGTGATTTAAATGTTCCGTATGTAGTCTAACCATTAATTGATTGTTTGAACTATAAAGGACAATTGTTGATGAACAAAGTAATATGCATGATTTCTGTTTTAAAGAAAATTCTAGCAAATCTAAAAAGAAATTATATCATATATGGAGAAAGCAATTAGTAAATCTGTCAACATAATTAAGAGTATTTAGAGGAGTCGATTGATATGGTCCTAATATCTAATATTTTTGAATAACTTTGCCACTTTGTGTATGTATCTGTCAAATCTTTATATTTTAAGATTTGACCTCATAATATATTGTCATAAGTAATTATAAATCATAAATAATCAAATCAATCAAATAACGTCTAAAATGGTCACTTCATGAATGAATTTTCTATTCTCAATTGATCAGTTATAAATAATATTCAGTAATCAATCCATTCATCGCTATCAAATGTCATTAAAAATTAGACTATCCGCGCTCAATTCGGACGAGTTTGTGCAAATGTCGAATGATTTGAAGTGACAAAGCGAAAATTAAGGCTAAAATGCACCCGACGTCGCCAAAATCAATCCAAATAACCTCCGATCAACGAATGGACTTCGTCATCGCGTTCAGAACGTCGAAAGTGGTTATAATATAAATATTGCACAACTTGTTGATCAACCGATCAAGCGATAGAATCGTCAACACGTCTGCACGCACATCGAGGTCAGGAGGCGCCGACACAAATCAAATGACCTTTGTTCATAAAATTGATTGCGCCGTTAGCCTAGAAATGTCAAAATCTATCAAGTAAAATTATTCACACTCAGAGTCAATAATGTCGAAGAAAATAAAGCGGCATATGCATTTTGAGCTGAAATTGACCCAATTTGATGCCGACTTGAACTAAACGGCCTCCGATTGAAACAGATCGGAGTCGTTGCATTCGGATAGGTCATGCCTTAGGAGTGTTAGGAAAATCTCCTACCCTTTTAGCTTGAACCATTTCCTTCCTTCCTTTCAAGTCAAACTCAAATCTTCTATTTGATTTTCTCAAACTCCAAATCAATTCCATGATTCAATTCAATGATTCAAATCCTTGACTGAAATCCATGATTGAAACCAATGATCAAAATCCCTCAAAAATTCCTAAGTCAAAATTTCTAAGTCCTTAACCCTTTCTTAAGAACTTAGCCAAAATTGTGATCTAAACTTACTCAAATCTTTGAGATTTTCTCATAATCCATTTATATTCTCATGTATATTCTCATATATAAATGAAATATCAATTCAAATCAATCAAATCAAATTCAAAATTTCAAAACAATTCATGAAAATTTCCTAAATTCCTTTAATTTTTCATTAAAGGACTTAGCCAAAATCAACTCCAAATCTTGATCAAACCTATTCAAATCATGGGATTTTCTCAAAACTATTTATATCCTCATTTATATTCTCATATATAAATGAAATATAAATATAACTCAATCAATCAACTCAAAAAAATTAAATTCCAAATTTAAAATGCTTGAAATTCTCTTAAATCCCTTAATTTTCATTAATGGATTTAACCTAAACTTTGATCAAACCACTTCAAATTCATGGGATTTTCTCAAAATTAATTTATATTCTCATTTATGTTCTCATATATAAATAAAATATAAATATAAATCAACCAAATCCTATTCAAAAATTAAATTAAATTATTAAATCCTTTAAATTCCCTTTAATGGATTTAACCAAATCATGATTAAACTCTTTCAAATCCTTGAAATTTTCTCATGATCAATTTATATTCTCATTTATATTCACATATATAAATGAAATATAAATTCAAACAATGAAACCAACTCCAAAAATCAAATTCAAATCAAATCAAAATCACCCTTTTCAAGTCAAAATCTTGAACTTAGCCAAAATCATTTCAAATCAAGCCAAACTCTTGATTTTCTCTCATGGTTCAATCAATCCTACAATCATGAGCTCATATATAAATCCAAACTCAATCCTTCAATCAAAACCCAAATCAAAATCAAACCCAAAACCCTTCATATTTCTTCCTTTGAATAAGATTTTCAAATGGATCAAAACCATTTGACTTCAAACCTCACTTGTAAATGGAATTTATATTTCAATCATAAGTCCATATACAATATCAACAACTCAAGCTTTGACCAAGCCATTTGACCCACTTAGCTCACTTGACCCAAAGTGACCTAAAGTACTCTTATGAGCCAACTTTGATCCTAACCAAATTGGATTGAACCAAACTCATATATCCTCATCATGATCAACAATCATCATGGGATGATCAATCAATCAAATTGGGTCAAACCAAGTCAAACCTAAGGGTTGACCAAGTCAACACTTAACCTAAAATGAAACCCAACATAGCCAAAATCCACCATAGGCCAAATTGATTGAAACCATTGATCTAAGTTCACTCATGACCTATGTTTGAACTTGACCAAGTCAACCTTTGAGCCTAACCCATTTGGCCCACTTGACTAAGTTGACCCATTTTGACCTAAAGGGCCAAAATGTGTCAAAACTTGATCTAAGCCAAATTGATTGAAACCAATGGGTCAAGTCCATCCCAAATCACTTGTGGAACTTGACCAAAGCCTCAATTGGCCAACTAGACCCAACCTAGCCCAATTGACCTTAGACCCAACATGACCTAAAGGGGTCATGTTGAGCCAAAATTGAACCTAACCCAAATTGATTGGAAACAAAGATACCAATCCACTCCATATGACTAACCAAACCTAAACCTACCCTTGACCTAACCCAAATAGGTCAAATGGGTCAACTTGACCCATTTGACCTAAATGAGTCATATGAGCCAAAACTAAATATAATCCAAATTGAACCAAACCAAAGGCACCAAAATATTTCAAATGGTCATATGAACTTGACCCAACCCTTGGTTTGACCCAATTTGACCTATTGGTCAACTTGACCCAAGTTGACCCATTTTGACCTACATGAGTCAACATGAGTCAAACCCAATCAAATGGATTCCAAATTCATTGAAACTTGGCCCAACCTATTTTCTCAACATACCAAACATACTCAAAATTTAAAAAAATAGCAAAATGACCATTATACCCCCTGAACATAGAACAAATTTTGGCCTAGCCCATGGGTATTTTGGTCATGCACTCATCATAACCACTTGAGGCTCTCCTAAAACCTCAAGGGGACCTAATGATGAGTGGTGCACCCAACCCAATGAGTTTGGGTCAACCCATTTGGCCCATGGACCCAATCCACATGGCCAAATTGAAAATTCAAACTCCCAAAGCTCAATTGATGCACATGAGAGTTGGCATTCCACTCGCTCAAACCACCATGTGCACACCTAACCATCAAACCTCACCTATGATTAATTGGATCAAAATGGCAGTCCATTGGTTGTCCTGATCCTTCAAGGGGAGATATACTCCCACTAATTTTCACACTTGATCGATTGGAGCCTGGAGAGTTAGAAACATCGAGAGCTTTCCCAAGGCCCCCAAGAGAGATTTGGATCTCTTCTTGGTTTGCAATGCAAAATGGGAGCTCACCTGATTTCCAAATTTCACTTGATCTTAGCTCAATCCTTCTACACTCATCATCCAAGGACTAAGTCCACCCAAGCATCCATTGAGTTCTAAAGGTGGGGAAGATCAATTTGATCAAAGTCGGGAGTGAAGAGGAGTTGGTCCACCCATCCACTCAACCTCAAGAGCTAGAACTTCGGGGCTTTGTCTCACTACAAAGCTACCTCATCAATCAGCACGGTGATCACCTCCAGAGGTTATAATTTCCCACTTAGGCTAAGAGGTGTTGGTATTTTGTGAAGTGGATTTTAATCTCATAGATCTTAGCCATTGGATTGGCCGCTTTGGTCCTTAGATGGTGTGTGTTGAGTCTGAATCCATGAAGGATCGGATCTTCCCTTGGATTGTGAACGACTCACATTCCTCCTCGGGAAGAACTCATCTCGGCCCATCCGCGCATTTTAGATGGATGAGATTATTTCCACATTTTAGAATTTAATTCTTTAAAACCACGGTTCTATCCCCGATCAAGATCGATTTGCCTAAGGTAAAGCACGCATGCCACCATTCCCATGATGTGACAAGTTAAATAGAGGGCTCACGGAATGACGCGTGTAAAGCGCGCTAACCGCCACCGCCACACATCGCGCCGTGGGTTGGGTATTAAGTGAGGATTAGTTATTTAACTAATTAATTCCTAATTAACTCATATAAAAAAATTTTGATATTTTATTTATCTAAATTTCTGATATTAATGGTAATTATTCCATAATTTCACCAATTAATCTCAAACTTCTAGGGTTCATTTTAGGGATGACTCTGCCTCCCTAATTGAGATTTATTGAGGCCTTGATTAGAAAGCTATTTCTACCCCTTTCATATAATTAAGGGTAATTAAGGTATAATTAGTGGATTTTCCTATGATTAAGTTGGATTAAGATCAAGTGAATAGGGGTTTTATGGAATAATTTTGGGGTATTTTCTATAAAACCCCTCTTTCTTTAATCCCTTCTTAATTAAGGGTTAATTCATTAATTACCGTTTAAATAATTTTCAAAAATTCTAAAAACTTCAAGAACTTAATTAATCTTCCTTGGGTAGATTCTTAGGTGTTCAATAGCCTAAGTCTAATTAAGGAAATTAAACCCCTTTTATAAGTGTGAAGGGATGTTTTAAAAATACTTAAGCTAAAACCCCTTAGCTAAATTAACTTCTAATTGTAAGCCAAATTGCATTAGGCCTTTTCATTACTAGGTGCATTGCAAATTTACATACCTTGTGGGTTTTATGTCATCTCATTGGCTCATAATTACTTAGTTAATTTTTCTAAGGTGGTGTAGGTAAGGGTTAATTAAGCCACTTAATGTATACCTTAACCTAATCAATGCTTAAAAATAGATTTAATTATCTGGAAATATTAAAAAAAATGCAAAACACATGTGGGAATGGATTAGGAATAGCTAACTCATCTCACCTTTTCAAAATTAAATCAAACTTCAAATAAATAAAAATTATTTTGAAATTCACTTTGATTTATTCTAAGTTTTCTTATTCCTTAAGAATGTCTTTAGGAATTAATTAAAGTGAGGTTGTTCATATTGCTTTAAGATCTTTTCCAACATATTAAATTGTATGCCATGTGACTTATGCATCCATGATTTCATGTTTTCAAAGTTTTAAAATGAAATTGTTTACTTTATGTCAAATGTGCATGTGTTGGCTAAAGTAAAATATGAATGACTATTATCACTACTAAATCCAAAGTATTTTCAAAATCTATAAATAAAACATCAAATCTAAAAGTGTGCTATTTTTATAATTTAATTATAAGCTTGCATGTGATGAATTATAAAGTCATGTTTAGTGTAGTCTTTCTTTCCTTTCTTATATTAGTATAGTTTTGAATATGGGTTAGTAAGATGTAGGGTTCATTTGAAAAGAACCCAACACTTAATTCCAAACCCTATTCATCTTTATGCTCTCACTTAAGAAGGATTGCTTACACTTGCATGAATAAATTGCATAAACAAAAATGAAATCATTAAGCAAATATTTGCATATTCTTTTCCATTTCATTTCTTTTATATACATGTTAGTACTTAAGGAAAGTGGTATATTAGTCTAGACAATCCCAAGATTGTGAGGCTTTAAGTAGCCCTAAGTAGGTCTTGTACCTTACACCTCTGGTTAATAATGATATTGTACTCACTTATGCCTTTCTTACTTTCATGTATGTATGTGAAATTTTGGATAAGGAAAATCTTTCTACTTAAGAAAATCATGCATCTAAATCTTCTAAATTTTCTTAAATGGATTACTTAGCATGCATCATAAAGTGTTAACTATCTCATTTGCATGTATAGATATGCTTAGGGTCCATCCATATACATGTTATATATGTTGGGAAAGAATTGAAGTAATGTATGTTATGTGAATTTTGATTCATTTTTCTTAATCTTAAAATATCTTTTGAATAGGTTTGTTTAGAGTTTGATCTAAACTTAGATTACTTAAAAGATGTAATTAAAACATTCACCTAAATGAAATTAAAATGTGAACTTATATTAGAAATTACTTAAGGATTATGGAAGGAAAGAGAAGTTCTCTTCTCTTTCCCTCCCTTCATAACTTAGTAATTAATTATAGGTTTCACTTAAACTAAATTAAAACATGAAATAAAAATAATCTAAAGTCACAAAACAACTTAAACGAAACCCTCCTTTAAGTTGAACATGTCTTTCACACTTAGAAAATTTAAACCTAAAGTCTTAAACTAAGAATACCACACAAACCTTCAAAGCACACACATTAGCCTAAGTTACCATTTCTAGCTTTAGGTTAGGTCTGCATGGTTTGATGTTATATTTTTTTTTGTGATGAATGTTTTAGAGGATGTTAGGGTGTATGCTCATAGAATGAATGGTGGGTGCTTAGTCTAACTTTTTTTTTTCTATAGGGATTAAAGGTGCTATCATAAATAAAAATATAAATGCTTGCTTGCGTGCTTATACCCTTGCATAATCCATAGGCGTGGACTTAGTCACCCATGTGTGGGTGATAAGTCCAATATACATTCTGGGATTTGTGTGTGTGATTTGACTAACCTTTATTTGTAGGTGTTAGTTAGATTTATGCTTTTCCTTTTCATGTAAAATTTGTATATTTAGGATTTTGGAATGATTTGTTATGGGGATGGATGAGCATTGGTCATAAGATCATCTTATGCACCATGTGAAGCCTTGGAGCATCTACCATTCAACCATCCAAAGGAAGATCCAAAGAACAAAAAAGAAAGAATAAAAGAAAGAAAGAAGAACAAAGCTTGAAGACCCCCATAACAATGAATTCCTTTGCTTAAATTGTAATTCAATTCATTTGTAATCCAATTTGTATAAGAGTAGAGCTCGACTACCCACATTTGATATTTTCGGGTTTGTGCAGTGGTGCCCGACCACAAATAACCATTTATTCTTTTTGTGCTAGTTTTATAAATTGATTGATGTTTGTTTAACTTGTTCATTAAGTGGCATACTTTTCCTATTTTCTTCCTTGCTTTATGTATGGCCTGATGTGGATTAGGCTCTTTAAGAAAAATAAATCTTTACCCAACTTAACAATTCAAATAAAACTAAATAACTCATAACCTCACCTAAAGCTTAGATTAAAATCAAGATAAAAGAATTAGAACCCTTTTAGATGAGTTCTTTTCTTTATAATATCATGCACATAGCATCTTATTTCACTCTTGATTGGAGGGCTTTCATCGAGAACCACCTTGACCTTTGAGGGCCATGGTGGAAACTCACCTCCTAAACTTCTACCTGATTTTGGCCAACAATCTACTTTCTCATGCATTAGTCATAAATCCTATTAGCCCGAGTCAAAAAATGAAATAAAATGATGAAATGATTAGTCATTAAAAGTATACCCTTTACATGATCGATCTAGTCTCTTTAGGGAGTGAGTTTAAGGACTTAGTCTCTTTCTAAATAAAAATAGCCTAGCTATCTTGCATAAGCATAAAGACTTGCCTACATGTATTTAAAATCATAGAGGAGTTAGTTGGTACCACCCCAGTTGTAAGTCCATCGGGTGGTTTGTCCTCTCTTGTGGAGGCAAACCAATTACCCATTTTCACCTTAGATTTAGGTTGTGCCCCTCCAAAAGCTCTAGATTTAGGAGGTTGTTTCTCCCTTGTGGGTCATGAGCATAATTCCTCACCTCTTAGGTATTTTATTAATCTTGTGTTAAAGAATCTTAAGTCCTAAAATTCTAATGAAAAATGTAACTCAAGCAGATTAAATCAATTTCTAAAATGTAAAGCTCAACAATTGGATAGTTTAAGATGTTTGCTAGGATTTTTAGCATCATGAGAATCTCCTACTTATTCTATTTACTTATAATAACTCCTCTTGATCAATCCCATTTGATCTTCAAAATATAAACCAATCGATTGATAGTCCTTCCTATTGAAATCTTGACAATGATCATTTACCTTAATCGAGAGTTTTCCTAAAGGATCTTGTCCTTAGATGTAATTAACTATCTTGCCCATAGGAAACTTAACAACCTTTTTATAATAAATCATACTTTACTTTTCCATGTAAAGTAGGAAGAATCTCTACATATGTAATCATCGCCTGGAGTCCTTATTGAGGTGATTGGTTCCATTAAAGGTAGTGATTTCTGTCTTTCAAGATAGTACACTATACCTTGATGATGTATCCAATCACCTGAATAAGTACATCTATGGATCTGCATGGCATCTTACCAAGATGAATTTTGTAAGGTTCTTTTTTCTCCCATGATTTGAAAGGCAACTCTTATAGAATTTTAACAAAGATTTTTTTTTGACTGAGGATGGTTCCTCTCTCCATCTTTGATAAATGATCTCTTTGAGTATCGATTGTGTTTGTACTTTGATATGAATCCAAGACTATCCTTCTTTCACTTAGCTCATTTCATCTAAAGTTAGCCAACATCTTTAGGTTTTTAGGACCACATTCCTTATTGGTCTTAAAACCCCGTTGGTTTCTCCAATGGGTAAAATGAAAAGATCTAAAATAAAAACAAACATCTTTTAAAGACTTCCCTCCTTATCATCTTCATGATAAGGAAAGGTTCATCCTAAAAACTAATAAATCTTCCATAAAGAATTTTGCTTTTCAAAAGCACCTTTTTCAAAAATGCACTTAATAAAATATTTTCCACCCTCATTTAACAATTCATAATCGTTATATGTAGGAATTTTCCAAAATAAAACTAATAATATTTCCCAAAAGCACAAATGAGTATCTTCTTTCAATTCACTTTGATGAAGACATCATTTTTTTTATAAACAATCATCATTTTCAAAATCATAATCATAATCATAACACTTTTCAAAAAGCACACATGAACTTTCTATTCAATACATTCACACTTATTGAATATAAAGTTCATTTGTAAACAAAATCAAAATTTTCAAAAAGCATACATGAATATCTTTATTTAATATGCTTAGGTTTATTAAATGAAGATTTCATCTCCAACTAAAAAATAAAATATCATTTAGGAAATCCCACTTAAGCATATCCCACATATGTTTTAAGTTAGGATTCCTCTCTTTCAAAAAGCAACAATCACACACAAAAATAAAATCAATCTCCATTCTACATACTTAAATTTGTTGAATAGAGGTCCTCTTTTCAAAAATCAAAATCAACAATCACATTTCAAAATTCTCAAACACATTTGGAACTTCATTTAACATACAAATTTGTTAAGTAACTCCAAATCCAAAAAAAAAATTTCAAAATTCTAAACACATTTTGGAACTTCATTTAACATACAAATTTGTTAAGTAAGTTTCCAAAATCCAAAATTTTCAAAATTCAAACACATTTTGGAACTTAACTTATACCCAAATTTGTTAAGTGAACTCTCCAAATCAAAAAATTTCAAAATTTTAAACACATTTGGAACTTCATTTAACATACACAAATTTGTTAAGTAAAGTTTCCAAAATCAAAATCAAAATCATATTTCAAAATTTTCAAACACACATTTGAATTCACTTAGCATAATCAAATTTGCTAAGTATAGTTTCAAAATCCAAAATGTTTTTCAAAATTCAAAACATATTTTGGAACTTCATTTAACATACAAATTTGTTAAATTTCCAAAATCAAAATCCAAAAAAAAATTTCAAAATTTAAACACATTTGAACTTCAACATACACAAATTTGTTAAGTAAGTTTCCAAATCAAACAAAATCCAAAAAAAATTTCAAAATTTAACACATTTTGGAACTTCATTTAACATACACAAATTTGTTAAGTAAGTTTCCAAAATCAAAATCAAAATTTTTAAAATTTTAAACACATTTTGGAACTTCATTTAACATACACAAATTTGTTAAGTAAGTTTCCAAAATCAAAATCCAAAATTTTAAATTCAAACACATTTTGGAACTTCATTTAACCAAATTTATTAAGTCTCCAAATCAAAATTTCAAAATTTTCAATTTTAACACCTTACTTAACATACCAAATTTGTTAAGTGAAGTCTCCAAATCAAAAAATTTCAAAATTTTCAAACAATATTTGGAACTTCATTTAACATATCTAAATTTGTTAAGTAAAGTTTCCAAATCAAAATTCAAAACTTTTCAAAACATATTTTGGAACTTCACCTAGCATACTCAAATTTGCTAAGTAAAGTTTCTAAACTCAAAACAAAAATTTCTCAAACACCTTTGGAACTTCTTCCCTTAGCATACCAAATTTGCTATGGAGAAGTTTCCATTTTCAAAAATCTAAGATGAAATCAAAATTTTAAACACACCATTTGGAATTTCATTTAACCTACTCAAATTTGCTAAGTGAAATTTTCATTTCATAAAACCAAGTGGAACTTCATCTTTAACATACCAAAATTGCTAAAGTTAAATCTCCACTTTCAATCACTTCAAGAAAACAAACAAAACACTTAGGATCCCCTTAGCATACCAAATTTGCTAAAGGATCCTACCCTTTTCAAAAATCAAAATTTTCCAAACAAATGAAACACTTGGGATTTTCTTGGCATACCTAAATTTACTAAGAATCCTATTTTTTTTTTCAAAAATCAAAACAACACTTGGATCCTTCACTTTGTATACCTAAATTTGCTAAGTAAGAATTCCAAAAATTTACCAAAATCAAAACAAAATAAAATTTCAAAAGAAGCAATCACCTTCACTTTACTTAGCATACCTAAATTTGCTAAGTAAGTGAAGATTTTAAAACATTTAAACAACACAAAATCAATTTGATCCTTACTATAACATACCCAAATATGTTAAAGGAAAGGGTCCTCCAAATCCAAATAAAAAAAAAATCAAAATCAAAACACAATGAACCTATGGAAGCATCTTATCAAAATCTTGAATTCATAATTTTAACATACTCAAATTTGTTGAAGTTTGGATTCATATTAAAATTCCACTTTCGATCAATCTTTCCAAATCTATTTGAACCCCACTTAACACTTCCAAGTTATTGGATGTGGGTTCAAATTTTTAAAATTCTAAATTCAAAATCTATGGAGATAGAAAACTAATGAAAATTCATTTTTCATTGCAGATTTCTTTCAGTCAGTGTAGTTTTCAGTTTCAGTTTCAATCAGTGCAATGGCAGGATCATAGAAATTTGTCTTTACTTTCCCTCATGGTATGGACCTAGCCTTGGATCAAGATGACTTCCCTTGCTTGGATCATACTCATTTGATCCACTTTGTCCATGGCTTTGAGGGGGCCAAGATCACTTGTGAGGCATTCCCCTCAACCAGAAGAGTGGTGGGCGATCATCAAGGTAGACTTACCCTCACCATTCATTTTTCACTAAGAGGAAAGATGTAGTACCAGTCTTGATGGTTTAGATCGGCATTCTGTTCCCATAGTTCATCCTCGAAGTTGCCCATGTTGCCCTGCAGCTAGCACCCCTCATCTATACCCTCCAAGGTAAGGCTCCCCGTTTGATTTTCTCCCCCATTTGAGTATGGGACTAGCTCACACTCCTCTCATCCTACTCAGTGCTAAAAAAGAATCATGGTCAAGCGGTTCCATACTTGGAGCCTTGAGCGCCAATTCCAGATGAGTCTCATATGATTACATCACCACTAGTCATGGAGAACCAGTTTCATCCTCTTTTAGGATTAGATAGAGAGGATGCCAGGAGGATTCGTTTGTCACCTCTTTGGTGGTGCGGCCTACAAGATTTCTAGAGTAGGAGGTCGTGCCGCTCTTCTTGCCAGCATGGATCTCGAGTCTGCTCATTTGATTTATGATCTGTTATCCCACGGTGAGGCAGATCCGAGAGGGCGTGAGGCCCATACATCATATATCCGAGAGGTGGAGGTTCATGTCAGTGCTCGCTTTGGCCAATCTTGACATCATATATATCGATAGTATCCTCCTGGGGACCACCATGAGGCAGCTCTATTCACAGAGAGAGGGGTGAGGAAAGGAGGAAAAAAGGAAATCTTCATCTGGGAGAAAATACCATACCAGTGATCTGACCAAGGGATCCCCACCTCCTACACCACCCATTGTGATAGGGCCGAGCTCTCTTGCTTACGCCTAGTGGTGGTGCAGAAGGAGTGGCGACCCCAAAGCATCATGGTCGTTCCTTCACCAACTCCATCCATTCAGCCAGATGCATAGATGGTGACTATTATATGACAGTACAGTGGCTATGGTCCACCTCAGCCTCCACGGCCATCACAATACCCTCGATGCACCAGAATGAGGCATGCATATTCTACCCAAAAGATGGTCCATAGCTTTATTAGATAAGTTATACAAATCTTATTCTTTAAGAGAGTGTCGAAAATCTTTAATAATTTTTAAAGAAATCTGATTTTTTAGCTAGAGCCTAGGAGGGGAGGAAGTTGGCAAAGTCATGATCCAAACTTTGCCCCTACCGCGCATCTTGGTGACTTGGAGGATTTTTTTTACATTTAAGGGGTTGACACAATTTCAAGATGTTATATTGTTATCAGGAATACCATGGAACAACCCTTCCATTAAGGTAATCCTTGGGGATATAGCGATCTTACCAAAACCAAAGAAGGTTGGGACATCTCTTTATTTAAAACATCTAAGAAAATAATCCGAAAGATCAGAAGTTTCTTGCTCTAAATCATCAACTCGACACTAAGAAAGGTTTGTAAGTTGGATTCCAACTCTAAGAATGGGAGCTCCGACAAACATGTGTGTGACTTGGGATAGCCTTTAGTGTAGCCATGGATAGATCTTGACTCCAGTTGCAACTTCCACCGGTGACTTCTTCCATTTCAGCTAGTTCTTCTATTTCTGCAACTAGTATAACTCTTGTATCAGTGGATAGGGCATCAAATCTCTTACTCCACTCACTCTACTTGACTTCTACTTTGTACCTCCAAATACTTCCAAGAAATTGAAGAATAAAATTGATTTGAATTACATATGTGTCTCTTCTGATGAGTTGTCTTTTTTTATTCCTAGCGATAACTCTTCAATAAACTATAACAATTAATCTTCCTCTTTCATTCAAAGTTGATTTCTAACTCAAATACTATAGTTCACCTCTTGAGATAAACTTGGAATCATCGATTTTTGAAAAGAGTAAAATAAAATAAGTTGATGAAGCTTATCAGAAGACATCTAGTCATGAGCTCAAAGGCAAAACTAGGTGAGATTTCCTTCAGATGCAAGAAGATCAGATAGATCTAGCCCACAAGAACATGTGGATTCCTCAAGAAAGATCAAGATAGATGCAATTCACCCTTTATCAGACCAAAATCGAATTTGAGCCATTGAAAACTGATCTACAGTTTTAGAATCAAGTAATTCCAGCAATTACAAAGTAATCACAACCATATTATGATCCTTCTCTTCCATTTCAAATTGGTTGCATTCACTCGCTAACAATTTCCTTTTTAAAGTAATTAAAGAATGATCTCTTAAGATCAAGCTTTAGATCCTTCAAGTAAAGATTACCAAGATCGATGCTTATTCAAGTTGGCTTGAACACTCTTCTTCCGATGAAGATGCAATCAAACCATTCATTTTCTCTATTTAAGATGGATAGTAGGTGAGCACAAGTGTAACTTTCCACCACTTTACCTCGAGTCTCAAGTCAACCTCTGAGTGGCAAGGTTCTACCTCTGAGCACCTCTAGATAGAGAAACAAGTCATTGGTTCAAGAAGAAGTCCTTCCACATGATGCTCCACCCTTGGATATGCTTGTGGAAAGCAGAAGGTGGACTACAAGTCCTTTCTCACCTAGAAAGTTGCCATCTAAGCTATGATATGTTTCTTGTCTTATCATCAAAGATGAGGGAGTCACTAATCAAGGCCCTCCTTGATCCGAGATATCTTGCTCATCCTTATAGATGAAGAAACACACTGCAAAAGAAGCCCAAGATCACCTTCATTGAAGACCTTACTAGGACATAGCACAACCATCCCATACATTATAGTCATGGACAGTTAGAAACCTCTCATGGATTTGTGCATCAAAATATTATGAGTCTAAGACCTTTCTATTTGAATATTGACATCTCACTCATAAAATGATGTTGAGGATTCAATGATTAGGTGCAAGCTTTAGGTTCATAGTGTTGTTTGGAGATCGAAGACTAGAAGGCAAGCTAAGTTCTACATCATTGATTCAAATACTTCATTCACTTCTTTGCTTGGTGATACATGGAATAGATCATTCCATCCTCCCTTGGCATCAAGTTCAAAAGATGGAAATCATGTGAGGATGAAAAGCCATTAGTGAGAGGTTGAGATCTGAGGATGTGACATATTATCTTCCTCAAAACACCCTTTCTCATGAATTTGGACAAAATGTAAATGCAAATGCAAAAGTAAAAGAAAATAAAATAAAATAAATGATAAAAAAATGAAAAGAAAAAGAAAAGTCCAAGTGAGCAAGAAAGGGGAATTGAAGAAGAAGTGGATGTACATATCACATTCCACCCATAGTTCATTCCATCATATGGACATATGGGTAGATGGCTCAACCTCCACCATGTAGAGGAGAGAAAGGGCTTAGAGGTGGGAGACCCCTAGTTGGCCTTGACCAATAGAGGTCATGTTCAGTTCAAAGAGTACCCCTACTATTCACCAGGAATCCGGCTGGATGAGTCTAATGTGATTAGTATACCAGGCAACCCCTCTTGGGTTCCACTGGAGGTGACTTTTGATCCAGCCAAAGACGAAGACCAGGCCTCCAAGCAAAGCAAAGTATTTGAATCTGGTTTATGTAAAACTATAAGGTAGAAGTTAGTAACCTTAGCTCTTACCTCACTTATACCTCAGAAAGTTGAAGGTTTGATAGCTAAAAAAGTCCCTAAGTCTTCCAATGATACAAAGTAGAAGAGGTTCTTTTTCGGTTCATCATCCTGGTCAGAGTTGATGAAGGACTTGAGGAAGATACTTTAAAAAAAATGGAATTACCTTTTGACTTTACTCACCTTGTGCAAAATCTTATACTAGAAAGGTTTAGTTCCTCACACTTGTCCAAGTACGTTAGAATATTTTGAAAAATTATGGAATACTGAATCACAATCAAAAGCAAGGACTAGATTGATAGTGGGTCGATTGATGATGATTATTACTAGTTATTACCAAATATTTAGAATCGATAGGTTCTTCTCACATCCCCAACTCTATGAGAATGTGTGTTTAGAAACTTGATGATCTGATGATCTCCAAGTCAAGAGGCACCGCCAGTTTGAAGAGAGATTCATTCAACAATGACAAGCTAAAAGAAATCAACCTCGGATAGAAGAAAATCCTCAACATATCATGTTCTTTGAATGAAGAAGAAACCAATGACTTAGTTAGCTATTGGGAGTTTAAAGACTACTTGGAGTTATGAAGAAATGCCAGATTATCTCGACGTTGTAGTCCACAAGCTAGCAATGATAACGTTACCCCATTAAGCAAGCTCCTAGCATATGATTAGAAATTGAACACAGTCATTTAAAGTCAAGAAACGATCGATCTTTGGTTTTATCGGAAGAAAAATATCCTACAGTTAGCTAGTGTCATCCCATTAAGAAGAAGAATGGCCAAATTTCATTTGTCAATTTTAGGGACTTAAATAAGGCATGCCCCAGGATGAGTTTCTCTTCCTATACTAATGGTGGACATTGCCTCATCTCATGTATTTTCTCTTTCATGGATGGGTCATCTATAACCAAATCAAGATGTCTGAAGATGAAAGTACTTTGAACCCGATCAATCTTATTATAGGGTCATGCCTTTTCGCCTTAAAATGCTTGCTATACAAACCATGACTGATCTTCAATGAACTCATCCATCATTAGTGCATGTTGATGATCTATAGTCAAGCGAGAAAAGGAAGACCACCTCTTTGACTTGAGAGTATTTTTTCAATGGTTAAGACAATATAACCTTAAAATGAATCCCCTGAAGTGTGCATTGAGTCTCTTAGAAATTCCTTGGGTTTGTTGTTTGACAGGGAATAGAAATAGATCCGAAAGATTAAAGCTATCTTAGAAATGCCACCTCCTAAGAGTTTAACTCAACTCGGATCCTTTCAATGATCTAAGATGCTTTATCTCAAACTTATCAGAGATGCAAGCCATTCTGCACTTGTCAAAAGGATGCTAAGTTCAAGTGGATGATAAGTGTGCATGCATTGAAGTCATCAAAAGTACTTGGTGAAGAAGCTTCTACCCCATCTGGCACCCATCCTTTACTTTGCATTGGATGACTCCCTCGGTGCTCTGTTGGCCCAAGCCAATGATGAGGGGCAGGAAAGCACTCTTTACTATCTCAGACATCGTCTGATCCCTGCTGAAGCAAACTGTCCACCTATTAAGAAACATTGTCTAGCTTTGATCTTTGCATCTCAGAAGCTACAACACTACATGCTTTCCCATAAGGTGAACTTGATCTCAAGAACCACACTTTTTGGATGTTTGGCTTGCTGGTCCATGATTCTCTCATAATTTGATATCACATTTGTACCCCTCCGTGAGGTAAAAGGTCAGGCACTAGTGTATTTCTTAGCAGCACACCCACTTTCTGCTGATTCTCCACTTAGTGACGATCTCCCGAATGAACAAATCATGAACTTAAGGGAGACTGGCAACCGTCGATGGGAGATGTATTTTAATGGTGCTACTTCTTTTCTTAAAGGTGAAGCACCGATCTATTCTCCCAAAAGGTAGGTAGAATAGTTCTTCTAACTCCAAACCATGATGTGATGAGATTCTCATACTATCTTTCAACACCAACAAAGAGTATGAGGCTTTGATTCAATTTGGAGTTAGCCATCACTCACGTCAAGAGCATCAACATCTTTGGGGATTCTCGGTTGGTGATCAACCAGGAGGTCCTACCAAGTCTCCAAGTTTCATCACTACGAGTATACCATGAAGCTGTTGGCCCATTCACGAATTCTATCTACAAGGTTCCCAGAGTAAAGTAGCATATGCCTTGGCAAACTTGCCAAGAGTTGGCATGTCCAAGATGAGTCCATTTCAATAAGGGTCCAAAATAGACAAGTCTTATCCCTTATTGATTCAAACTCATCGAGAGACTTTCTCTTGAAGAGGGTTTATTGCCAAAATGGACAATGGATTGGAGGCAACCATTCATAGATTACTTGAACATAAACTACCTCAAGAAAAATCTCAGTGAAATAGAGAGCTCTCTCTATGCTTGTTGATGGCACCTGTCAGATCCTTTGACCAAATGTGGTTACATTATTTAGACAAACAAACTGTGGCATTAAAGGTCATGTGGAGCGCGCATCAGAAGATAAAGTCAAATATCAAAAGACTTGATACTTGCCTTCTATGATCACAGATTATGGATGTAGAGATGCCATCAGGTGGTGTGTGGTCCTCCACCAACCACCCAACATTCTACACCCTACTTTGGCTTCATGGCCATTTGAGTGTTGGGTAACATAGGTCTCGACGATCCTCCTTCTTCCAAGGGGCACCATCGATTCATCTTACTCTACTTTTCTAAGTTGGCGAAAGCCATCCCACTCAGAGAGGTCACAGCTCACCATGTGCTTCAGTTTTTTAGGAACCATATCGTATATAAGTTCAGGTGCCTCGATGAATTATATCCAATAATGATATTGCATTCAAAAGCACAAAGATCAATAGCTTTTCCAGAAGACATGGTATAGATTAGAGATACTCCGCCATCTATCCTAATGGTTAATAAGCATTCAACAAAACTCTCATCTATATCAAGAAGACTCGAACAAATGAAGAAGAAATGAAACCTTGTGGGACTATCACCACATATATCAAACTCCGCCTACCCCATTTTCCTTAATGTCAAAGTCGTTCTTCCTTAGAAGTTCAACTTCACTAAGGATATAACAAGATCACTACCAGAGAATGCAAAGTCATGCTTAGAAGAGCTCAAAGGTTTGAGGAAAGCCACTGCATGCCGAACCTCGAGTTGTACAAGGCCAAAATGATTCAAGCTCACAACAAGCTAGTCCACCCTAGGTCTTTCGAGTAGAGAACTTGTGTTAGTCCTAAGAGACCAATATTGCCCATCTAAAGATGGGTAAAGTTTGAACCCACTTGGGAAGGCCCTCTCATGTAGAGAGAAGGCCTACCAAGGAGGATCTTATCACTTATTGATTGGGAACATGCTTCCAATTAATTCTATCTAAAGAAATATTACCCATGAAATAAAACTTGTTTGAAAATAATTCATTAATAAAAAATAATAAAAATCGATTCCATTCATCAAATCTTCTCTTCTGTTATTGTTTGTCTTGAATCCATGACTATTTAGGTAGGTGTAAGAGTCCCCTGGCATCCTATCCCTCTTTCACACACAAACACAATCTCGATGCTATTAGAATAAGTGTAAGAGAACCAAGAGGCATCCTATTTTGATTAATAACTAAGTTAGGTGAGAGAACCTGCATCCTTTCTTGGGAAATTCTTTGCCACCTGGCATCATTTCATAATTCCTCAGTGTTTTAAGGTAGTGTAAGAGTGCATCCTATTCCTTTAACACACAAAATATAAACACAAATCTTTGTTTTTATTTTGATGTGGAACAAGCTCGTGGCACTCACTCACTTTAGTCGTCTATGCTACCTCGCTAGATGTCATCCCAAATCATTTGTTGGAAGGAGTCCGCTTTCTTCCTAACTTGATCCAAACCAAAGAGTGTATATGGCTTCTCACCAAGAAGCTACCTCATGACTTTGTTTAAGAAGATGTGAGTCCTCATGCTTTTCCAAACTAGCCATCATACTCTAACTAGTCGAGTATATTTTGATATTTAAGATAAGAGGCTCCTTTCCTCTTGACTACTTTTGATGATATAAGTCCCCTGGCATTCACTCAAGAATCACCCTAGCCTGATACACCATCAAGACAAACTATCCCAACAGCCGCCCACTATAGAGGATGTGAGTCCCCAGCTTTCTTCCTAGTTGATTGTTGCAAACCAATGGGCACCTTAGGTTGATCGATGTCATATGAGACTCACCCTGAGTACACCACTCGAGATATGAGTCCTGCTTTCTCCTTGAGTTGGACAATATCATGAATTTATGACTAGCCATTTTCTCCAGGTGGATTAAGCCTCTATCCCCTGGGGCACTCTATTTGGATCAAGTCCTTTATGACCCCATTTAGACACTACTGTTACTTTGGATTGATCCCCTTTCCTAGTAGCCACCCTGTTGGAGAATTCAAAATGGATGCATTCTCCTTGGTTCAAGAATCAGATAGTCCTTTCTTCTGATCCCTTGCAAACCAATGTGGTCCATGATAAAACAAACTAAATAAATAAAATTAAATTCTTGTGCAAGCCCCAAAGGGCTTTCTCCCAAGCACAAGTAACTCCCTAGAATTACCCCACTACCAGTGAGACCTCATTTAGTCACCAGTGAAGTTCAATTTATTTTTCACAAACAAGTTCCCCAATATTCTACTTTGAAAGATAAGACTCATTTTCGATGATTGTTGCAAATACTCTCGTGTCATTGATTTGTTGCCCAAAGCAACCGACCAAGATCTTTCTAGTGGAAGATGTGAGTCGCTTTTCAATTGATCATTGTAAATGAAGACACTGATAGTTCTCCATAAGATGCTACTTGGTTTAGTAATGAGGTCTATAAGCTCCTTCTGTGATCCATCAAACCATGGAATAATCAAAATAAAAAAATGAAATTAATCTTGACTAGATCTAAGTCCCCCAAATGATTCACTAATGCCTAGGAGTTTAATTTGTTGTCAACCACCCTTTTCTTCTCTAAGATGTGAATCCCATACTTTCTTCTTAAACTTGACCATTGTATACCAAAAGGCATTTCTCCTTGGATATTCTACCATCTAGACTACCCCTTTAAATTCAAAGTTAGGTTTTGGCTTCCCCTACTCAGCTCATCAAACCTGGGATCCATCAAAAACAAATAAAACTAAAAATGAAATCAATCTTGACTATCTTGAGTTGATCTAAGTCCCATCCACTGGTTGGGTTCAATTGTTGCCAATAGATTACCCAAACCACTTGAGGATGTAAGTCTACTACGCTTTCTTCCTAGTACAACCGCATATCGAAAGAATCCTTTGGTTAGTTGCTTAGTAGACTACCCTTGGATTTAAATCTTAGTCTTAGCCTCCATGGCTCCTATTCATAAACCCATTGCAAAACCAACAAGGTTCTTTCTAAAAAATTCAAACAACAAATTAAAACAACCCTCCCCCCTGGAGATCTTCTCAATGAGATTCAAATCAAATCAAACCTTTCATCTCCTCGTAGATGACTTGAACCTACTTTCTAGTGGAAGGTTCACACTCTATCCCTTAGTGATTCTTCCCTCTATGTCGACATAAGTAGAGCCATTACACTAAGTTCTAGATTATTTCTTTCCAGGGTCGAATAGAAAATTTATGTTAGTGCTTATAATCTGATCATTTTGATCAACACGCACGTGTTGTCACACCACACCTATCAGCCTCTTGACCTCATTTTAGAATGAGCTCTTAACACCTCCATCTTTTAGGATTCCTCTTAGACTTTAAGAGTTCCTTAAGTCTTAAGACACATCTAGTGATTAGGTGGACACCTCCTCTAGAAGACTAGCAAGAGGAATAGTCATGCCTGGGTGTTAGAAAATCTCCTACCCTTTAGCTTAAACCATATCTCACTTTCCTTCTTTCAAGTCAAACTCCAAATCAATTCTATTTGATTTTCTCAAACTCAAATCAATTCCATGATTGAAATCCTTGATTGAAATCCATGATTGAAACCCATGATCAAAATCCAACAAAAATCTCTAAGTCAAAATTTTCTAAGTCCTTAACCCTTTCTTAAGGACTTAGCCAAAATCATGAATTAAACCTATTCAAATCTTTGATATTTCTCATGATCCATTTATATTCTCATTTATATTCACATATATAAATGAAATATAAATTCAAATCCATCAAATCAAATTCAAAATTCCAAAACAATTCATGAAAATTTCCTAAATTCTTTTAATTTTCCATTAAAGGACTTAGCCAAAATCAACTCCAAATCTTGATCAAACCTACTCAAAACCTTGGGATTTTCTCAAAATAAATTTATATCCTCATTTATATTCTCATATATAAATGAAATATAAATATAACTCAATTCAATCATACTCAAAAATTAAATTCCAAATTTAAAATGCTTGAAATTCCCTTAAATCTTTTAATTTTTCATTAATGGATTTAACCTAAACTTTGATCAAACCACTTAAAACTCATGGGATTTTCTCAAAATCAATTTATATCATCATTTATATTATCATATATAAATGAAATATAAATATACATCAATTAAATCCAAGTCAAAAATTAAATTTGAAATTCAAAAATTCCATTAAATCCATTAAATTCCCTTTAATGGATTTAACCCAAATCATGATTAAACTCTTTAAAATCCTTTAATTTTTCTCATGATCAATTTATATTCTCATTTATATTCACATATATAAATGAAATATAAATTCAAACAATCAAAACCAACTCCAAATATCAAACTCAAATCAAATCAAAATCAAATCTAAGCCTTTCAAGTTAAAATCTTGAACTTAGCCAAAATAAATTCAAATCATGCCAAACTCTTGATTTTCTCTCATGGTTCAATCAATCCTACAATCATCAGCTCATATATAAATCCAAACCTCAATCCTTCAATCAAAACCTAATTCAAAAATCAAACCCAAAACCCTTTCATATTCTTCCATTGAATATGAAATTTTTAAATGGATCAAAATCCATTTGACTTCAAATCCCATGTAAATGGATTTATATTTCAATCATAAGTCCATATACAAGATCAATCAACTTCAAATCAAGCTTTGACCAAGCCATTTGACCCACTTAGGCTCACTTGACCCAAAGTGACCTAAGTACCTTATGAGCCAACTTGATCCTAACCAAATTGATTGAACCAAACTCATATACCCTCTCATCATGATCAACAATCATCATGGATGATCAATCAATCAAAAGGTCAAACCTAAGGGTTGACCAAGTCAACACTTAACCCAAAATAAAAATAACATAAAATCCACTATAGGCCAAATTGATTGAAACCTTAGATCCAAGTTCACTCATAACTTATGTTTGAACTTGACCAAGTCAACCTTTGAGCCTAACCTAGCCCATTTGACCCATTTGACCTAAAGGGTCAAAATATGTCAAAACTTGATATAAGCTAAATTGATTGAAACCAATGAGTCAAGTCCATTCCAAATCACTCTTGACCAAAGCTCACTCAAAAACTAGACCCAACCTAGCCAATTGACCTTAGACCCAACATGACCTAAAGGGTCATGTTGAGCCAAAGTTGAACCTAACTCAAATTGATTGGAAACAAAGATACCAATCCCATATGACTAACCAAACCTAAACCTACCTTGACCCCAAATAAATCAAATAAGTCAACTTGACCCAGTTGACCCATTTTGATCTAAATGGGTCAACATGAGCCAAACCTATCAAATGGATTTCCAAATCCATTGAAACTTGGCCCAACCTATTTTTCAACATACCAAACATACCCAAATTGAAAAAAATATCAAAATGACTATACCCTAGGCCATAGAACAAATTTTGGCCCATTTGGTATGTCATGCACTCATCACAAACACTGAGGCTCTCCTAAACCTCAAGGACCTAGTGATGAGTGGTGCACCCAACCCAATGGGTCAACCCATTTGGCCCATGGACCAAACCCGACCCATAGGCATGAAATTGAATTTCCAAACTCCAAACCTCAATTGGATGCACATGGGAGTTAGGCTTCCACTCCTCTGGCCAAACCGACCATGTGCACACCTCTAACCACTCAAACAACCCACTCCATTGTGTTAATTTGATCAAAATGGCAAGCATAGGCTCGGCCATCTGATTGTCATAGGGGGAGATATACTCCCTCTAATTCACTGAAATCACAACACACTCACACTCGATTGGGACCTAGAAAGTTTTAACAACCTGTGAGCTTTCCCAAGGCCTCTGAGAGATTTGAATTCATCTTCAATTTTCAAACTGTGGGAGCTCACCATGATTCCTAATTCTACACTTGATCCCACTCAATTCCTTCTACACTCATCATCCAAGGACCACAAGTCCTAAGCATCCTGAGTTCCAAAGGAAGATCAATTAATCAAAGCCGCAAGAGAGCTAAGGGGAGTTGCACCCACTCATCTACTCAACCTCAAGAGCTAGAACTTCAGAGCTTCCTCCACTATACAAAGCTAACTCATGATCCCGATGATCCTGAGGTTAGTGAATTTTGACACCAGGCTAAGGGTGTTGTTTTGTGAAGTGGATTTTAATCTTATGGATTGGCCCATCCTTAGATGGTGTGGAATCTTGTTTGAGTCCATGAAGGATCGCCTGATCTTCCCTTGAATTATGAATCACATTCCTCCTGGAAGAACTCAACCATCTCATCCATCCACGCATTTTAGATGGTGAGATTTTACATATTTTAATTCCTTTATCTAATTTAAAACCGCGGGTGTATCCTCTACCATTCGATTGATGAGTAAAAACACGCTACCACACCGATCTCCGATTTGACAAGTTAAGTAATGGTTCATGCATGCAAAAGCGCTGACCACCATGCCACGCACGGTGGGGGTATTAAATGGGGATTAGTTATTTAACTAGTTAATTCCTAATTAATCCCTATAGCTTCTAAAAATCATAACTATTTCAAGAAAAATTAGAAAAATAAAAGAAAAAATGCCTTGGATAGATAGTTTCATCTAAAATTTTCTAAAAATGTTTTTAATACATTTTGATTTCCCTTCTTCTCTGAATTTGGGTTTCTTTGGGACTGGTAATTAGCTAATTACTTCCTAATTAAGTGACAAATGGATCTCAAATTTCTAGGGTTCATTTTAGGAGATGACATCTGCCTCCCCTAATTTTCTTGAGATTTATTGAGGCTTTGATTAGGGAAATTGCTAGCTCATTTTCTAATTATATTTTTTCATGTAATTTAGGATAATTAAGATGTAACTAGTGGATTTTCCATGTGATCAAGTTGGATTAAGGTTAGATCCAGTGAGTAGGGATTTTAGGAAATAATTTTTCAATATTTCCCCTAAGCTATTCCATAAACCCCTTTTCTTTCCTTAATCCCCTTCTTAATTAAGGATTAATCCATTAATTACCCTTTTAAATAATTTTTAAAATTTCCAAAAAAAACTCCAGAACTTAATTAATCTACCTTGGGTAGATACTTAGGTGTTCAATAGCCTAAGTCTAATTAACGAAATTAAATCCCTTTTCATAAGTGTGAAAGGGTGTTTTAAAAGTACTTAAGCTAAAACCCCTTAGCTAGATTAACTTTTAATTGTGAGCTAAATTGCATTAAGCCTTTTCATACATACCTTATGGGTTTTATGTCATCTCATTGGCTCATAATTACATAGCTAAATTTTCTAAGGTGGTGTAGGTAAGGGTTAATTAAGCCACTTAATGCATACCTAACCTAATCAATGTTTAAAATTGATTTAAATATTTGAAAATTAAACTAAAATGCAAAACATATGTGAGAATGGGTTAGGAACAACAAACTAATCTCACCCTTTAAAATTAAATCAAACTTCAAACAAACCAAAATCATTTTGAAATTCACTTTGATTTATTCTAAGTTTTCTTATTCTTTAAGAATGTCTTTGGGAATTAAGTAAAGTGAGTTTGTTCATGTGATTACATTGTTTTAGATCTTCCCCAACATGTTAAATTGTATGCCATATGACTTATGCATCCATGATTTCATGTTTTCAAAATTTTAAAATGAAATTGTTTACTTTATGTCAAATGTGCATGTATTGGCTAAAGTAAAATATGAGTGGTTATTATCACTACTAAATCTAAAGTATTTTCAAAATTTATAAATAAAATATTAAATCTGAAAGTGTTCTATTCTTATAATTAAATTATAAGCTTGTATGTGGTAAATTATAAAGCATATTTAGTGTGTCCTTTCCTTCTTATTTTAGCATAGTTTTTTGAATATAGTAAGATGTAGGGTTCATTTGAAAAGAACCCAACACTTACTTAATTACAAACCCATTCATCCTATGCTCACTTAAGTATACTGCATGAATAAATTGCATAAACAAAAATGATATCATTAAGTAAACTTTTGCATATTCTTCTTCCACTTTATTTCTTTTTATGCATGTTAGTACTTAAGCAAAGTGGTATATTAGTCTGGACAATCTCGAGGTTACGAGGCTTTAAGTAGCCCTAAGTAGGTCTTATACCTTACACCTCTGTTTAACAATGACAATGTACTCACTTATGCCTTTCTTACTTTCAGGCATGTATATGAAGTTTTTGGAGAAAGAAAACCTTTTCTACTTCAGAGAAATCATACATGTTTAACTTCCAATTTTTTTAAAATGGATTACTTAGCATGCATCATAAAGTGTGTTAATTATCTTCATTTGCATGTATAGATATGCTTAGATCCATCCATATGCATGTTATATATGTTGGGAAAGAATTGGAGTAATGTATGTTATGTGGATTTTGATTCATTTTTCTTAATCTTAAAATGCATTTCTTTTTGGATAGGTTTGTTTAGAGTCGATCTAACCTTAGGATTACTTAAAAGATGTAATTAAAACATTCACCTAAATGAAATTAAAATGTGAACTTATATTAGAATTTACTTAAGGATTATGGAAGGAAAGAGAAGTTATCTTCTCTTTCCCTCCCTTCATAACTTAGTAATTAATTATAGGTTTCACTCAAACAAAATTAAAACATGAAATAAAAATAATCCAAAGTCACTAAAAAACTTAAATGGAACCCTCCTCTAAGTTGAACATGTCTTTCACACTTAGAAAATTCAAACCTAAAGTCCTAAATTAAGCATGCCACATAAACCTTTAAAGCATACACATTAGCCTAAGTCACCACTTCTAGTTTTAGGTTAGGTGGTGCATTACTTGTTATGTTTTATTTTATGATGAATATTTTAGACCTGATGTTAGGTATACACTCATAGATTGAATGGTGACACGTGCTTAGTCTAACAATTCTTTTCTGTGGGATTGTGCTAGCTATCATAAATAAAAATATAAATGCTTGCTGTGCTTATACCCCTTTGCATAATCCATAGGGGTGGACTTAGTCACCCATGTGGTGATAAGTATAATATACATGCTTGAGATTTGTGTGGTGTGATTTGACTAACCTTTATTTTGCAGGTGTTAGATTTATGCATTTCCTTTTCATGTAAAAATTTGTATATTTAGGATTTTGAATGATTTGTTATGGGGGATTAGGATGAACATTGGTCATAAGATCCAATCTTATACACCATGTGAAGCCTTGGAGCATCTACCATTCAACCATCCAAAGGAAGATATAAAGAAGAAAGAAAGAAAGAAGAAAAGAAAGAAAGAAGAAAGAAGAACAAAGCTTGAAGACCCCAATGATAATGAATTCCTTTACTTAAATTGTAATTCAATTAATTTGTAATCCAGGGTGTATAAGGGTAGAGCTCAGCTACCCAATTTGATATTTTTCGGGTTTGTGCGATGGTGCCCGACCATAAAACAAATATTTATTCTTTTTGTGCTAGTTTTATAAATTGATTGATTTAGTTGTGCATTAAGTGGCATTTTTCTAGATTATTCACTTTTACTGTATGCCCTGGATGTGAATTAGTCTTTTTAGAAAAAATAAATCTTTTGCCCAACTTAAAAATTCAAAACAAAACTAAACAACTCATAACCTCACTTAAAGCTTAGGATTAAAATCAAGATAAAAGAATTAGAAACTCCTTAGCTGGATGAGTTCTTTTCTTTATAATATCATGCACAACAAAATCTTATTTCACTCTTGAAGGGCTTTCATCGAGAACCCCTTGACCTTTAAGGGCCATGGTGGAAACTCATCTCCTAAACTTACTGATTTTGGCCAATCTACTTTTCATGCATTAGTCATAAAAGTCCTATTGAGTAAAAAATGATTGTCCAAAAATGAAATAAAATGAAACTTGAAATGCATTAGATTTAGGTCATTAAAGTATGTCCCTTTAAATGATCTAGTCTCTTTAGGGAGTGAGTTTAAGGACTTAGTCTCTTTTTAAATAAAAATAGCCTAGCTATCTTGCATAAGCATAAAAACTTGCCTACATGTATTTAAAATCTTGGAGGAGTTAGTTGGTAGCCACCCCCAGGAGATTGTAAGTCCAAGTTATCGGGTGGTTTGTCCTCTCTTATGGAGACAAACCAATTACCCATTTTTCATCTTAGATTTAGGTTGTGCTTTCAGCCTTCATCGAAGCTCCTTAGATTTAGGTTCTGAGGTTGCTTCTCCCCTTTGTGGGTCATAAGCATAATTCCTCACCTCTTAGGCATTTTCTTAATCTTGGGTTAAGGAATCTTAAGTCCTAAAATTCTAATAAAAAATATAACTCAAACAAATGAAATCAATTTCTAAAATATAAAGCCCAACTATTGGATAGTTTGAGATGCTCGCTAGGCTTCCTAGCATCATGAGCATCTCCTACTTATTCCCATTTTGGCTTCGATAATAACTCCCTCTTTTGATCAATCCCATTTGATCTTCAAAAATATAAACCAATCGATTGATAGTCCCTCCTATTGAAATCTTCAGAGACAATGATCATTTACCTTAATCGAGAGTTTTTCTAAAGGATCTTATCCTTTAGGATGTAATTAACTATGGGGGCTTTCCCCTGTAGGAAACTTAACGAACTTGGTTTAAAATAACCCCTTCTTTACTTTTCCATGTAATGTAGGAGAAGAATCTCTGGTACATATGCAGACCCATCTTCCTTAGGAGTCCTTATTAAGGTGATTGGTTCCATTAAAGGGTAGTGACTTCTATCTTTTGAGATAATACACTATACCTTGATGACACATATGATCACCTGAATAAGTACATATGAGGATATGCGTGGCATCTTACCAAGATGAATTTTTATAAGGGTTCCTCTTTATTTTCTCCTCACAGATTTGAAAGGCGACTCCTTTATAAGAATTTTTAACCAACAAGGGGCTTGCGCCTATAGAAAACCTGGAACCAGGTCTAAAGTCCTCATAAATGAGGGCAAAATCTCTGTGTAGTGTCTTATCTACTATTTCATCTACCTTCTGAAAATTACACCGACACATTTAACATAATATATTCAATTCAAATATTATCGAGAGGTCGGTGGCAAATTTTTGGAGCCCACAGATTTCTGGCAACTCTATTAGGGACAAGATTCTCTTTCCATCTTTGGCTAATCATATATGTGCTATAATAGCAATAAATTTTTTAAAAAATTCAAAAAAATGGTGATTTAAGTGTGTAATAAATTCAATATGAGGTTCTATGTAGAATAAATCATTCTACAGAGTATATATTTATTACACTATTATTTGTTCTATAGTACATATACATCTTGAAAGTATGGGGTGAAATAATAATTAATAATTACTGATCCTCATCTTTCACTTTTGTAGAATGGATCTACAGAGCAATCCTTTCACTGTTCAGCTAGGGCATGGTGCGAACATCTGCCTAGCCAATGCCGTCATCAACACAAGAGATGTTAAAGCTACAATTCAATTTGGTAGCTTGAGTTTCCTGACAATCATAGTTGCAACTCCTAAAGTACCCACCCATGGTATATTCATCCGAGACCATGTTGGAAGGCCTCAAGTTATTGAAGCTCCTACTAGTCATGTTCGCCAACCAGTTCAATAGAAAATCACTATCAAGGTGTTCTCCCGATAGAGAACTTTAGTTTTCAAAAGGCCAGGCCAATCTAAAGCCCCCATGACAAAAAGAACCATTAGTGGGCAAACTGTGCCTTTAATGCCTCGTGGTACAGCTGCTGCGCCGATTGAATCTTTTATACCTAGAAAGCATGATCATGAAACTTCCTCATTAGGAAGTAAATTAACTAGAAGGTGGAGAAGAAGGAGAAATGCTGAGCTGAGGGCTCAGTAGATCCCCTTTGAACGACCTAGTGAACAAGATAATACCGCCAAAAGTGAGTATTCCTACCCACAACAACTTTGACAATCTAAAGTGGGTAAAAGAATACCGGTGAAGTAAAGTAATTCGAAAGAACCAACCATGTCAAGCTCCACCACCACAGAGAGGAGATAGCAAATACACCTAGAATACATAAAGTTCTCAAAGTAGTCATAGAGGCTTAATGAAAAGAAGATCGGTGATGGAAAATATAAGCTCCACCAAGAGGTTGTCATCTCTTGGTAACCATTAAGACAAGTATGCAAGTGGTGAGCATCGAGTGACACTTAGACCACATATCCAAGAATCTGCTGTCAAGAGATCTCGAAGAAAGGATAAGTAGATATGGAGGCCAAGACCCTGTAATGAAATCCTGAAAAATGGAAGAGGTGTGACATATGATATATATACTCTGAAATCCATCTAAAAAATAACTCATCAAAAGTGGATATCCAAAAGAAGGGATATCATTGATGAGAGACATGATCAACACTGAATCCTCTGGGATCCCATCAATCGATTCACCCTATAAGAGAAGGTTGACTTTGATCGCCCTTAAGAAGAAGTTTATCAACTAGATCCATTAAAAATATCTTTGTGTAAGAAAGTAAGAAGAGGACTTTATGGAAGGAAGTCATCTATATGGTAATATAGATGAACTTTCCACAAAGACCACCAAAGGACATGGATCCGTGGAACTTGAACCCAAATTTGACGCTTATGAAGAAGAGACTTCACGTAGAAGATGGATCTTCAATCTCCAAAGATGAAGAAGAAGATCGAATGAAAGAGATCATAGTGTCAAGTCGCCTATATAGTTGAACCAAGAAATGATCAGCCTGGTACACGCTTTTATACTCAACATCGTCGATCAGCCCCAACAACAGCTATCTTTGCAAACACATAAGGAGAAAGACAGTCAAGTTCTTCCCCTGAGGATGAGCAAAGAGTAAAACAGTAATAAAAAATAGTAGAAGAAGAAGAACAACAACAACCTATACTGATTGAAGTTGCAGCACTAGCTAGAGAGCAAAGAGAAATGTAGCGTCAAATGGAAGTCAAAGACAAAGAGATTGCACAGCTTGGTACCACAATGAATGATATGATGGTACAAGTGATTCATGATGGAGATATTGCAGAAGAATATCATATTAAATGCATCACTTATATTATTTGCTAATCAACAGACAGCTAATAATATAACTTCTATACCACCGCCACCACCCTCAAGTTTCTACAAGACATGCCGCGATGAGATGAACGGTTAACCCACTACCTCTCAACCTAATTCAAAATCAGCACACCGGAACCATAATATATAAAATAATAATCAATGAAATATAGCCCTTTAGGCTAAAAAATTGGTGAGTAAGGGTCACCCTTATCCAGCTGAATATGATCAAGTACCATACCCAAAAGGTTACTCATTGAAATTTTCATGGGTTTTGGTAATCCAAAGCAACAAGCCCAATTACTTTGGTAACACGAGGAATGCACGCTTCTTCCGCTCAAAGAGCCTAACCTGTCGCTTGAATGGTATACAATGAATGATTAAAAAAATTTTGAAAGAAGAGGTTCACTAAAATAATCAACCACCGCCTTGAAAAGGAAAAGATGCTGACAAATTCATAAGTCATGCAACCTGTAATGTAAGTGCGAAATAATAAGAAGAACATCCAATTGCTAATGGGCAATATGGATGATAAAATGGCACAATTTCTATGCATGAAGTTGATTGTAACATTCAAGGACTTGCTCGATAGGGTGGATAAATTTGAAAAGCCAAATCGTTCTAAGTTTGAAGTCTATGCAGATAAAACAAAGAGAAATAAATCTTCAGACTCAAGAAGAAACAAAATCTATGTCGCTTCCTATAGCTCAAATGGTAAAAAGCGGGTGATATATAATGTGGATAAAGGAAAATAGCCAATGTACAATGATGATAAGGGAAAGAAACCTGTCTGTTCTAATCCACAGTCAAAATTGGTATTAGGAGGTAATGATAAACCTCGGACTTTTCTAAGTGGTGGGAAGCATCCAAAACAAGCAACAAGAAATGATGAGCGAATGTGGCCATCTCTTAAAGAAAAGATGAACAAAGAATATTCTTTTAGAAGGGATAGTATGGCTAAATTATTTAAGCAAGCTATAATTACCCGAAATTAAAAGGTTTGAAGCAGATCAAGAATCCAAATTATTGTCCCTATCATTGGATGATCAGCTTCCTATCAAAGATTGTATGTCTTCAAAGATTGGCTAGAAAAAAAAGTATTGACGAGGTGAATTTATGATATCTGATAGTATTTTAGTCAACCCTAAAAGAAAATCTGCAATGATGATTATGTCCTCTTCTGTATCATCCATCAAATATACAAAGAAGGAGAAATTAGTTCAGACTGAAGAATGGAAAATGGTGGTCTCCAAAAAGACTGTGAAAATGCTGAAGTAGCTGAAAAATGTCCCCAGTGTTAAGTGAAAATCACCACTTGAACATATATTGGACTTAAGAGAGATGCCTAAACCAAATATTTAGGCTTCTCAGTGACATTCTGATAAGGCCACTTCATCACAAATGAGCCTACTAAATGCAGCCTCATAAATCAAAGAAGTTGGCTAAGAAAAGATCAAGAGAACTAGATCATTAATAATTTAAAAAAATATCACCAACCAGCAAGACAACCATTTAAGCTTGCATACTTTATGCCTAAACTTTGCATTGGTGAATTGGATGAAGAAGATAATGGAGAATCTTGTTCAGTAGAGACATGTCAAATCATCTATGTGATACCGAATGTCCTACAACATCAATTACTCTAAAATGACAAGGGTAGTCAGATAGACTTGACCAACACATCAAAATTCTTATCAAGAAAGCAAGAAGAACCTGAGGAGTTAACATCTAAATTTTGTTTAATGACTCAATAAGACAATAGCAGTTCAGATGAAGATCTATATTTTCTAGATGGAGAAGAGTCAGACTCATCGATAGAATCATGCATGAAATGTATGAAGTTGAAAACTAGCTCTTTAATAAGGGAATTTGAAGAAACTACCTCTTCAAAAGAATATGAGCAAGATAAGATGATTCAAGTTCAAGTTGAGAAGCAATAAAGTCCTACCACCTTCACCAAAGAAGGGAAATGTTAATAAAGATAAAGGCAAATAAATTGAAGTCAACAAAGATATCATTCCCAAAAATCCTAGAATGAAGCCTAAATCAAGCAAAAAGATAGACTATAATATTTTATCACATTTGAGAAAATTTTGCACAATGTGAAAATGAGGCTCTCTTGTCAAAAGATCTCGAGAAACTTTGATATATGCTCTCAAAGATCCAAAAAGTTATGAAGCCTAAAAAATGCATGACATTACAAACTCAAGATCTCCATTAATCACATTTTTGAAGAAGATCTTATGTTGGAACAGATCACAACCTCCTCTATATATGAGAAGTGATGACATCTCGATCAATCAATATTGATTGATCCGCATTCTTCTCAATCTTATGAGTCTAATTAAGAGGATTATCACTTAATATCCAACATCTTGGGAGAGACAAGTTAATGGTTCATCTTCAATGAAAAGGCGTAAAACCCAGATCTTTTATTCTCCAAGCCGTGGATTTATATACGTAAGTTTGTAATCGATTTGATACATCATTTAAAGCTCTGGTCACCCATGGCTATGAGTATGGTCCCATCAACTATGCATCAATGCATGAAGTAAGGAGAAGAATTCAAATTCAACCTTCTCTCCAATGAAGCAAAGATTTATGAAGATGCAAAGTACTTCATCCTCAAAGAGCCTAAGCCAACAGCCTCTTGAAGCAAGATCCACTTCGTGAACTAAAAAGCAATTTCACTGAAAGAAGCAAAAGAGGAAGAAAGAAGGCAATGTCAACTTTCTAAAGCACTTGATTCACCTAAATCAAGAAAATGAATTTCATTTGAGAAGTGACAGAAGAAGAAGATATTCTCAAACCTAAGGAACTTATAAGCTTTCAAAAAAAAGATAAAAGTATGAAATAAGATTCGACTAATCTACTTATGAAAATGAGTTCATGGTCAAGAAGGATATCTCATTTGTCGTGTTAGAGACTCCTTCAAAATTATACCCATCCCTCGCAGTTCAAAGAAATCACTCCATTGGAGGTTTATAATATTGAAGAATGATATGTGCCACCAGAGAGTGTAACATGAACTCTTTTTATAAATCAAGAGTCTCTCTTTTGATCAGCCTACTCAACATGAAAATTATGATGAGATAATTCCAATAAGAATACCAATATACTATCTTTTTATAAATTATGAAGAATGATGCATAAGCTTGGAATTCATATTGGAACAACTAAGGATAGAACTCAAATCTTTAACAAGATGTGGAGCCAAAGAAGTCCTCAAGCATTACAAAGAAGTGATAAGTTTATCACTAAAGCTCTAGGGTTCATCCATAAATCTCATCAAAATAGAGCTTGTTATAATATAATAGAAGTTGAGATTGAAACTAAGAGTGTGAAGAAGATGATCTCCATGAAATTCTTCTCATAAATGATGAAGAAGTAGAAGCCAAGCCTGCACCTGAAGAACTCAAAGATGGTGGATAAATATCTATTATGAATGAACTTAAAGAAATCAACCTAGAGTCGTGGATGATCTTTCCAACTTTGTGCCGCCTTCTACATGAGAAAGTTGAAGAGCTAAAATGCGCTTTGAATTCAAGGATTAATTTTCTCAAATGCTAGTTTATGATGTAGTTCATAAACTTGCTATTAAACCTGATGAAGCAAGCAAGCTCCTAGGAGAATGAGATTGGAAATTGAAGAACAAGTAATTGTAGAAACTAAAAAGATAATCGAAGCAGGCTTCATCCAAGAGGAGAAGCATATAGACTGGATAGCCAACATTGTCCCTATTAAGAAGAAGAATGATCAAATCCATCTATGCATTGACTTCTGGGAACTAAATAAGGCATGCCCAAAAGATGACTTTCCACTTCAAATATTAAACACTATACTTTACATATTATTCATGGATGGATCGGATACAACCAAATCAAAATGACACCAAGATGAAAACATACATCAAAACACCTTTACTCTATTGCTACATGGTCATGCCCTTTTTGAAAAAATGAGCTACATACCAAAGAGCCATGACACGTATTTTTGATAAGTTGATTCATCAAAAAGTGGAATGTTATGTTGACGAATTGGTGGTGAAAAGCTTAAATCATGAAAATCACTTTGAAGACTTGAGAATTGTATTGGAGAGAATTAGAAATATGATCTCAAGATGAATCATCTAAAATGTGCATTCTGGTATCCTCCAAAATTTTACATTATCATAGAGGAATTGAAATTGATCCCGCTAAAATTAAAGCAATTGTGAAATGCCTTTTGCATTTTTCTTTACAATGGATTTTGCATTCATTCATCGATTTATATCAAATATTTCAACCATTTGCAAAGTTAATGAAGAAGGATGTTCCATTCAAATGGAACAAGGAGTGCCAAGAAGGCTTCAATAGCATTAAAAGCTACTTGTTAAATCCACCAATCACAAGTTATTTTCGAAGCCCCTCACTCTATACACAAATGAAGAATCTCTGAGCATTACAATAACACAATGAAGAAAGTAAAGAGAATACTCTTTATTATATATCGAAGATTAATAGGAGAAAATGAGATATTTTTTTGATAGAGAAGCACTTTGAGCATTGATCTGCCTAAAAGCTCATTATATTTTTATCTCACAAGATTACCCTCATTTCAAGGATTGATCCAAAGTACTTAATGATGACCAAGATTGATAGTCGCTGGCAAGATGGGCGTATACTTTATAATTTGATATCATAATGCTCCATAAAAAAGAAGGGACAAGTGATTTTCTAGCATCCATCCCAAATAACTCTTCCTTAATTATGATTTTCCCAATGAGCAAATTATGCTCATCCATGAAAGTGAAAAATCACAAATTTAGAAAATGTACTTTGATGGAGCCTCACCAATCAAACAAGTTAAACCTCTAAATTTCTCGAGAACAAGAGCAGGAATCAACATCATCTTCATAACACCTGAAAGAGGGATAATGAGATGATCATATGGGCTAACCAAGCCAAGAATTAATAATGAAGCCGAGTATGAAAGCAATAATGGTAGGTCTTGAAGAAGCTATTTTCATAGGCATTCAAAACTTGCATATCGATTCTCACTTATTATAAATCAAGTACTTGGCATCTATAAAATCAACAAGCTTGAGTTAGCTTTCTATCACAAGCGAGCTTATGAAGGATATACAAATATCACACTAACTCGAGTCTCTCGATCCGAGAATAGCAAAGCCAATTACTTAGCAAAATTAGCTAACAAAATGACAAGTATGAATGGTGATTATGTCATGATCAACATCTTTACTCGATGAGTCTAAAGAAAGTATCAATCCTCGTAGTAGAGGGTTATCAAATTTGATCCAGATGTGACTCAAGTTGCTCCTCATACTCCAAAATCAACAAGAAGTTGTACCAAGAAGAGTTAAGAGGATATTACTGTAAAAGCAATGAGAAGCCTTAAGAGACATGACCAATGAAAACCCTTCATCGACTACTTTAAAGAAGGCAAATTACTAAATAATAAATCACTGTCAACTTAAATCGAGAAGAGAATGTTGCGTTATGCTTTCATCAACAATACTCTATATCATAGTTCCTTTGAACAAATATGGCTACGATGCCTAAATGTAGATGAAGCTAGCAAAGTGATGGTTGAAGTTCATGAAGGACTTTGTGGTGCACACCAAGTCCCAAAGAAGATCAAAAGGATGAGCTATTATTGGTCATCTATGGTGAGAGACTGTATTAATCATGCTAAGAAGTGTCATGAATGTCAAGTACATGGAATATAATCACCAACCTCCAAATCCACCCAATACATCCCATTCAAATGTTGGGGTACAGATGTAATTGGACCAATTGATCCGCCATTGTCAGCCGGTCACCGCTTCATTCTAGCAATAACTGATTATTTCTCTAAGTGGGCAGAAACTGCTATATTTAAAGAAGTTACTGCTAATCGAGTGATTAACTTCTTCACGCATAATGTGGTCTATAAATTTGGAGTGTCATGCCGAATAATTTTTGATAATGGCACAACTTTCAAATATATAAAGATTTATAGATTCATTGATCGACATAAAATTGATTAGCGATACTCTTCAATATATAATCCAAGAAAAAATGGTTTGGTGGAAGCCTTCAACAAAACATTAGTCAAGCTGCTCAAAAAGATCCTTACTAAAAATAAGATAGAATGGCATACCAAACTAATAGAGGTATTATGCATCGAACCACACAGACAACTAAAGCCACTTTATTCAATGGTATTTAATCGAAGCAGTTCTTCGCTTCAAGTTTAGTTGCCTTCACTTCAGTAATACAATCTAACTAAAGATCAAAATGCCTTCACTGAGAATGAGGAACTCGCGCTGATGAAGTTAAATGCAAGCTCACCAAAATCTAGGTTTATCGAGCAAAGATGTCCGCTTTTGACCATACGGGCCTCAACATTCCAAAAGGAGAATTGGTCTGTGAAGACCAATTATTCTAATCAAAAATTTAGTGACAAATTTGAGCCAGGGCCCTTTTGTCATTGAAAAGTGTATCAAGGAGGGGCATACCAACTCATTAAAGGGTGAAAGACCAATGCAATCAATGATCAAAAAAGTATTATACATGATAACTATATTCTGGGGTAAGAAATTCTTCCCCAACCCCTCAGAAAAAACTTTTTTTGATAATTCCTATACAGGACATTTTAGATTTATATACATAGATAAAAGTAATGTTATATGTTAAGACCTTCTTAAGAGTATATCAATTCAAATATGGATGTATTTGCATATTTTCATCTTGAAAGCTCTTTTAAATGTGCTTTAAAACTCCTTACAAGACAAGGGAATTTTTAGTTTATGTTAAGTTTATTTGAGTCAACATCGTGTTATAAGACGAGATCCTCAAATATATTCTAATTCATGTTGATATCGAGCTTTACACCAAAATTCTTGAATATACCCATAATCATCGTTGTTAAGTTGTACGTTCTTAAAGGAGCAAAATGAATATATTTCTAAAGATATCCATAAATATCAAAAAAATTATCTCCAGATTTTTTAAATGCCGAGATCAAGTCAAAAGAACTCTTAATTTTGGAAGCTTTAATCAACTAAGTTGAAAGAAACATCAACCTCTACATCCTAAAGTCTAGGACACAGATGGGTTCTAAAGGTCAAACTCAACAAACCCACAAATGGTCTGATGCTCCTCACTCAACAACAAGAGAAAGGCCACAAGAAAGAGCCGCTTGTCCTAATGACAAAACTACCAACCCACTACAACTTAAGTCGAAGTCTCGAGTAAGCTCTAAAAGTTGAACTCAATAATCCTATAAATGGCCGAGTTGCTGATGCTATCCTCACTCAACAAGCCATAAGAAAAAGTCGTAGTGAAAGAGCTCTAGCTCATCAGTCTAATGATGATAGATATTCAATCTCAAATCTGATCCAGCTTAGTAATTACAAGCAACAAGGGTCTAAGAGATCTTTTTACTTGATCGATAGATCAAGATAATATGAGAAAACTCTCAATTATAGGATGCCTCAAATCAATCTATATATTGCTCGTAGGGTGATATCTCAATATATTCTCAAATGATCTGATCAAGCTCAAAGAATATATCAAAGCTAATCTCCTCACCAAGTCCATCAAAGCAGAAAACACAGGACCGATGAAGCAATTCCATAGTTCATACAAAGTCGATGGCATAACTAAAGAAATTTCATGACTATTCAGTATGTTAAAGCACACATTGCGGACGATAACTCAACATACCTAGTATGTCAAAAGGTCGGGTCATCAGTGCACCCTTCAATGAATCTTCCAAAGCACCAAGCATAGGATTCATGGTGTAAATATACTTCCTTACAAGTTAATATGGACAAATCAGATCTTTCCTTCATCAAGTCCATCAAGATTAAAGCTAGGACAGAAGGAATTTCAAATTCGATAAAGCAGGGATAAACCAACTCCCCAGAGTCTTTCATCAAAACAAATAAATCAATTCCTCCACCAAATCCGACCAAGCATGAAGCTAGGGTTGGAGGAAACTCAAATCTGTATGGATAAAAGAAAGAGATCTTCAGCAAAGCCATTGAAGTAAAGAGTGTAAGAACTCTTATCTATTTGACAAGTTAATTCTAATAAATCGATCAATCCTGATATTTAGCATATCTTAAATAAGGCATCATACTAATGACAAATCCTATCAAAGCTATATTTACAATCGGTTTAAATGATCCAAGTTGCCCCAAAGGGTCAACTTAACAAATGACTCCATGCATGAATCACATTTGTTGGGGGTATTTATTTACATTTATATATGTTTCATAAGTTAAGTCAAGCCCACAAGTCAAATTCGACAGATTCAGAAATGATAGTACGTAAATTGGAGCTCAAAATGCACTAGATGTCTCCAAAATGGTCGAAATGACCCCCGATCGATAAACAGACTTCGTCATCACATTTATAATGTCAAATTGGTCAAGATATAAATATTTCATAATCTAGTGATCAACCCATCAAGCGATCGAGCTATCAATGTGTCGATGCGCATATCAAAGTTGAAAAGTTACATTAATGACCAAATGACATCCGTTCATAAATCTAATCATGTCGCTAGCTTCAAAATAATGAAAATTATCAAATGAGACTATTCAAGCTCAATTTAGATGAATCTGTGTAAATGTCAAATGATTTTAAGTGATGATACACAAATCGAGGCTGAAATGCACTGGATGTCATCAAAATCAACCCAAATGATCTCCGATCGATGAACGAACTTTATCATCACGTTTAGAATGTCAAAATTGGTTAGAAAATAAAAATTGCATAACTTGTTGATCAACCGATCAAGCAATCAAATCATCAACATGCCCGCACCCACATAAAGATCAGGAGGCCTCGACGCAAATCAAATGACCTTCGTTCACAAAATTGATTATGCAGTTAGTCTCGAAATGTCAAAATATATCAATAAAAATTATTCGCACTCAATTTGAATGAGTCTGCATGAATGTCGAGCGATCGAAAGTGGTGACACGCATTTTGAGCTGAAATTGACCCAATTTTGATTTGAACAAGCTTGAAACGGTTGCATTTAAATAATAACAAGTTAATATATATTGATATCTAATCATGTTTGTAAAATTCAATTTAAAGTTGATTAATAAATTTAAAACCTAAATCCTAAAATCCACTCTAATATATGATATTTAATTATGTATTAAATGCCTCTCGGATCTCTCCTCTTTACGCTGACGCCATCCCGCCCTCCGACAGTTCATCCTTTTCCACAACTGTTTTCCTTCCTTAAGAACGGAACTCATCAATTGAGGTTTTTCTCTAAAATTGACTTCTCTTCCTCGATTTTTCCTCAAACCAGAAAGAACCCTCTTCCATCCTCTTCTTCTTCTCCTTCTTCTTCTTTCCTTTTCCTTTCCTTCTTCTTCTTCCATTTCTTTCTCCAAACCGAAATCTACAGATTTTTTTTCTTCCCCTTTCTTCTTCTTTTTTCTTCTTCTTTTTTCTCATCTTCTTTCTTTCTCCCTCAAAAATCAAAATTGAAAATATCTTTCCTCTTTTGCCTCACAAAGCTAATCTAAAATTCTATTTTCTCCCATTTCCCTAATCTGAATTTTCTCGCAATCTCCTTCATTTAAACTAGAAGAACATCATTGAAGAGGGTTATTCTTGGTTTATCGCCTTCTTCAATAGCCTTCCTATTTCATTTCATGATAACTGGAGAAGAACACCGTCATGAGGTCAAGTTCTTCTCCTAATTTTCATGTTTCCCCATTTCATCCCCTTTCAAACCCTTCTCTTCGCCATAACCAAGAAGAACGCCATCATGAGGTGAGTTCTTCTCTTAGTTTTTGGCATACCCAACCACGTTTCCATGCCGATCATTACAACGCACAGAAAGAATGAGTTAGGAAATGTGGGATCAATGTGTGAATGTGGATATATACATGCTTGTGTTTCTTTGTAGGTTTGAAGGCCTCATCGTGCTCATGAGGGTGCAATGAGATAAAAAATTGGCTGTGGTGTCACAAGACACCACTCACTATGCTCATGATGGCGTATCGAGTAAGCCAACATCCGTTAGATGTCGGTCCCCCTAGCCGAAATGCTGTCAAAATTTTGAATAAATTCTAAACATAGAAAAAAAATGAAATGAATACACATGCATTATATTTCTTTCTACAGGTTTCAAGACCCCGCTAATAACCATTATGGTGGTGTGGAAAGACATAAAACACCTCGCTCATTAGGCATACCAAGAAAGCCAAAAACCCCGATGCCCCAGGATGATGGGGAGTCGCCAAAATTATGCCTGATTTTGGATTAAATTAGAGACTTAAGCAAATTTAAATGAAAATCATTTAAACTTAAATAAAATAAAAAAATACATGATAAACAAGAAAATAAACATTAAAACAAAGTGGAGAATGCTTAAAAAAATTAAACAAAATAAAGAAAAAACATAATACTAAAGTAAACTACTTACTTTAAATGGAAGCAAGTTCCCTTCCTTTCTTCAAAATTCTTAAAGGTTATGAAGTTTTCTCTTCAAGAAAATAATGTGAAAATTAAAACTCCCTCACTAGCATTATTTATAAGAAAGGAAGACCCTTTTGGGACCCACTTATAGTTAAACTAACATATGTAAACATATCACAACAACCTTGTTCCATATTTTTTATCAAAACAAATGCAAATGAAACTTAAGGAAGTTAATACTAAACTCATAACAAACTTGCAATAAATTTGAAGTTTAATTTTCAAATAAATAGAGAATTTGATATTAAGTTAAAAAATAAATCTAAATTAAGTCTAACAACTCGTATTGTAGAAAGTGTGAAGAGTCATTAATCATAAAATTAGAAAGGCTTGAAGCTTTCTTCTGGGTGAACTTCGTCATATAAACTTGTATGAATACAACTGGATGAAGTATGTCCTCGTACATATCTTATACAATTCCTGAGTCAAATATTTCAAAATACATGCAATGGAATGAAAATAAATTCATTACACATATCTAAAATGAATATATTTTTATTCAAAGCTTGTAAAACTTTTAAATACCACCAAAGATCGCAACTCTTTAACATGATAAATATACTAAATCAAATTCTACAAAAATCATAGGGCTTCCTTCAATCAAAAATTAAGATATTTTATTTTAATTATGATTTTTGAAATCAATGATTTCATTAATTAGATGAAATTATCTAAGCTATAAACACGATGGGCCCCACACTACGAATGCTTAAATCGTCGAGTTGCATGGGTTTTTTCCTAGTTTAGTCTTAGGACTGGGTCCAAGTTAACAAACCTAAAAATCAATTATGAGAATTTCAACTTAATGAAATATCTGAAAAGCTAATTTTGTCGAGATCTAATCCTCAAAAATAATAGATTTAAAGTTCTTAAATATATTTGAGTCAATCAATTAACTACCCCGATGGCTATGTTGAATGGTGATTTCAACCGGAGGGGATACTTCCATCAAAATGTGATTCTAATTTCAAATCAAATTAACTCAAATTAAATATTAATCTAAAAAAATGTTTAAATAAAATTCTATAATTAAAAGCTTAAAGAAAAACTCAATCTATCCACCTTCCGTAATTGATTATTAAGGGTGACAAACTAAGAAAATTCTAGCTCACAAAGGAGCCAATGTCAAATCAAGTGTTCTATTATGTTCACTCTCAATCAATCTCTTACCAGTAAGGACATAGCCCATGTCCTCTGACTGTGTGACTTGACCAATAGGCTCAACAGATGAAGCGATGACCGAGTCCTCGACGGTGGTTTGGCGAAGGCTTCATTATATTATTACAGGCTGTATGCTCAACTCAGAGTTGAATAATATATACTTGATGGGCAAATAACCCTCTAGCTAATGGTATACTTAAGCACGTCCCTTAGATAACACCACCTGTCTACAAGGATTTCTTTAATGTAACCCATGTGTTCCGATAAGGATCCTTCAGTGATCCTTTGACTAAGTAGATTAAACGGCCCGTGATAACAATCATGGGATCTAGATCGCACATCATTCCCCAACCATCCGCTTTAAGTTTGAAATGATGAATTTCATAATCTTAAATTATAAAACTCCATATGCTGCTACTATACGCTACACATTAAGCGATCTAATGACTAACCTTAATTGAAAGTTTTCTCTTACTTATTGGAATGGGTAATTAACTATAGGGGCTTGCGCCTATAGGAAACCTGGAACTATATCTAAAATCCTCGCAAAATGAGGCAAAAATCTCGGTCTTATCTACTATTCCATCCTTTTGAAAATTACACATTTAACTCACTCTCTTCAATTCAAATATTATGAGAGGTGGTGAATTTTGGAGCCCACAGGAAATTTTTGCTGGTGATCAACATCAGGAGCTTCATGATCAGTTTGAAACATATGCATATTAGAAGATGACCTAAATCTAAAAAAGTCTCAATATTTTTTTATGTATTTTCTTGTGAATGTGTATATTTATTTATTTTGAAAAGAATTTGAATAAATGAATAATGATCATCGAGTTAAAATATATATATCCATTTAAATATCTATGAAAATAGAAAAAAAAACAACCATTTATATAACAACAAAATTATACAACTCTTTCTAATCAATAAAATGATTCAAAGTTTTAAAAATTTATTACTCTTGTGCTCATATTTTGAATGATTTGATTTATTAAAATATTTATTATTTTGAATGATTTTACATTTAAATTTATTATTGAAACATTGTCACTTGCGAAGTGTATCTGTTAGGCAAATACTTGAAAAAAATACCAATTTTAAGAAAAGTTTACTTGATAAAGATGAAGTATTATATTCCTTTTTTTTTAATAAAAAGGCACAATATTGAAAGCTAACTAATTCATACTTATTCAAACAAAAATATTTCTTCTTTTGAACCTACACTATACATCGGGGATAGGGATCAATTCAAGTCAATGGGTTGGGTTCAAGTTTGACTTGAATCATGAATAACTTGAATATGTATGACCTATATTTGATTTGTTTATTAAACTTATCAAAAAAACTCAACACAAATTCAACTCTTTCAACTTGATTGGCTTGAAAATTAGTTTAGAGACCCATTTTTCACATGCATTTATGCCAAATTCATGTCAAAATTAAGTCAAATTAGGGTTCAGGGTCAATTTTAGGTTATGTTAATATGTCAAAATCGAGTCAAATTTGAGTTGTAAGATATGTCTTTGAGTTAGGGTGTGCATTCAATTGATTCGGTTGGTGTTTTGGTCAAACCAAATAAATCAAACCAATTAAAGAAAATAGAATTGATCAAATTAGTAAAAAAATGTATAAACCAATCCAAATAAACCGAATAATGCTTCGGTTTATTCGATTCGATTTTTAATAAACCGAATAACATGAGCATATTAAAAATAAGTAAAGATTTCAAATGTACAAGAAAAAAAGGAGGAAATTTTATTAACTAAACTAAATATATACATATTATAAAGATGATTTCATATTAGTGCAATTTAATCTACACCAAATAAGAAAAAAAACTACTAAAAAAAAGAGGAGTACATCATGATTCATATTTGTTGACAAGTGACAATATTTAAGTAAATAAGTTTGAGTAAACTACAGAAGTATCACTTATGTTGAGTGCATTCCAAGCATTTCTGCTTGAAACCTTCAAACCTACAAAAATAAAGAATATTTATATCTATATTTATAGATTTGGGCTTAAGCTCAGCTATAAAAATATCCTTTATTAACAAGATTTAAGTGTAATATCTGAAAAATATGATCACTATATATACATACGGGGCAACAATAAATTTAAGAAATCACCAGCTCTAAGCCTTTAAAACTTAAGAGGGCAATAATACCAAAAAAATGTCACCAAATGTATGTATGCATTGATCATTTCATCATTGCTATCATTACTCCTAATGAAAATTAAAATATAATCATTTTATGTAAATTCAATGGCATGTAAATAAATTGTCCTGAAAAAAAAAATTGCATAAATAAACAAACCAGCAAATCTAGCTAAATCACCAAAGATGGTGATCACAAGTCCATAGCTGAGCCAAACCAGGTAGAAAAACTTCCCAAACCTGTAAAGTAAACCCAGCAATATATCAAAAAATAACAGTCGAACCAAGCCAAGCAGTATAAATTACCAAACTTGCAAAATCCACACAACTACATATTCAAAATAACAGCCAAATAAAACCAGACAGCAGAGCTCACTAAATTTGTACAATAATCCCAATAGTAATCCCAACAGCATATTCAAAATAACAACTGAACCAAACTAGGCCGTGAAACTCGCATAAACAGCAAAGAAATCCCGACAACATATCCAAAATTGCAGCCAAAACAAACCAACAGCCAACAAATCCAAAATGACAGCAAAAAAAGTAATTCAAAGCTGAACCAAATTACCAGCAAAGCTCTAATATACCATATACCAACAAAGTGATTAAAAGTAATTAAAAGCAAGTGAGATAATATTGACCTCCCATATACTAGCAAAGCTCACCAAAATAAGTCCAACATAGCAGTCGAACCAAATTACTATCCAATAGCAAATTATAAGAGATGAAAGCAAAAGATAAACATGATTGTATCTAAATAGCAGCAAAACATAAATCCATATATTCTAAGGCTAAATAATAATAAAGTGAGTAAGTGAATAAGTAAAAATAAATTAAATAACAAGAAAGATAATTGAAATCAAAGTCCATAACCCACATTGGAATCAACATCATAAGCCAAGCCAAGAAGTTTGTGTTTCACTTATAAATTTTGCTAAATCTATAATACAAAAGAATAATTAATTATTTTAATTAATAAGATTAAAATAAATAAATAATTATGAATTTAAGAATAAAAATTACCTTCATCAAATTTGTCAATGTCATTAATATTTTCATCCACATTTATTGGATTAACTGTCCATTTTGCTCGTATCCAATCTTGTGCACATATTATAGCTTATGCAATCTTTGGGATAATGAACTTCTAAATGCATCAAAAATATGATCACTTGTGCTAAAAACTGATTATGAGGCAACAGTAGAAATTGGAACAACTAAAACATCACGAGCCATGTATGAGAGAATAGGAAATCTTGGTGCATTAACCTTCCACCAACTTAGAATATCAAAATCATCTTTCATGACTTAGACTCCTTAGCCAAGTACTTATCTAGATCTGATTTGTTATCTAAATCATCCTTGCCAAAACTATATCTTTTGAATTTCTCTATCAATGCATATCTTCTCCTAAACTATTGAAATTGTAAAACACTAGATCCTTCAAAAGAATTTTGTTTCTCAAGCAGACCACTTTCTACCTAGCTTCCGCCTACTATTTTCATTTTATAATCATGAAACATATATAGTATGGTGATCTAATAAGTTGTGCCAAGATAACACCAGCAAGACCTTCATACATATCCATAACAACAAACTATACATAACGTAGCTTGAAACGAAGATCTAAAATAAGAACAAGATATATATTCAAATTCATTTTATCTATGTTACCCCAATATTTATCAAATTTTACCTTCATTTTGGAAAACATGTTTCTTACATTTAGATCACCATCCATTTGTCAAACTTGAAGAAGACAAAGAACTTCTGTAATTTAATGAAAAAAGTATTTGATGTCACAAACAAAGAACTAGAAATTCTTAAAGTAAGCTCATAAAATTTTTCCAAGAAAGGGAGCAATCTTGTAACATTCTCCCAATCATTATCACTTAAAACACATTTATATTATAACCCTCCTCATCTTCCTTCTCAAGTTCTTATTTAAATTGAGTGTCAATCTCCTCATATCTTTCAAAAGCTCTCTCCAACTTAATTGCTGCACTTAACATTAAAAATATGGAATTCCATCTAGTAAGAACATCTAAGCATAACATGCTTTTAATTTTTATTTTTTCTATGTCAATGCATTCTTTAAATTTTTATAGCCTTGCAGGTGATTGACAAATAGATTTCACGCTCCTCGAACATGATGCATAGATTCACATATCTTTTTCAGCCCATCTTGCATAATTAAGTTAATAATGTGAGCTATACATCACATATGTAAGAAGCGACCATATTGAATACTACCTCCTCGCTTACCAATATTTAAATAGGTGTGTGATGATGCCATTATTTGAACTTGCATTATCAACTGTCACAGTGAAAATTGCATCAATCCTCCAATCAACAAGATATTTCTCAACTTGTTGCCCAAGTAACTCACCCTTGTGACTATAGATAGAAAAAAAGTTTATCTCTTTTATTGAGTTTCCAGTCATCATCAATAAAATGAGTAGTGATAGTTAATTCATTGAATGAATGTCCAAGTGTCAGTTGTTAGACAAACCCTATGGTAGGACTTCTTGAATAGTTGTTTTAGAATTGCTCTCTCATCCAGATAAAATTGAAAGAAATTATGTGTCAATGTCCTGCGTGAAGGTATTTGAAACATTAGACAACATTGAGACTTGAAATGTTTAAACCCCCAACATCTACATGATTGAAAGGCAATTCATCGGCAATAACCATCATTGCTAAAGCTTTTCTTATATTTTCTTGATCAAATATCCATGCCTTAAGGCTTGCACAAACCTCTTCACCTTTAACATCAAATTATAATGCTAGTTGAATTTGATTCAGTACACTATTAAGAGGATTTATTTTGACACAAATAAATATGTGTCATTAAGTTTGAAGTGTCATTAATCTTTGGATCACTATGATATGACTTTTCACAATAATTATATTTGCTCATTTTTTTCTCCTTCCTCATTAGTACATCTCACAAAGTGATCCCAAATATCAAATCTAGGTTTATGATTTTTTCTTTTTTTCTTTAAAATTTGTGGCTTCTTATTACTGACACTCGCATCTCTGATAACTTGAACTTATTGAGTAGTAGTCATAGTTTTGGAGGAACTAATAATATTTAAATTATCCCAAACTTGTGACATGTCTATAGATTCTAAAAAAATTCAAACAATAATGAAAAAAGTAAAGTATGTTTTAATAAATTACATCAACAAAAATTCTTTCAATTAAAGAATGATTGAACACTACGATATATTATATAATGCTATAAGTCAAATATTTATAATGGATAATTATTGCAACAAAATAATATTATCATATAATAAACAAAATAAGCATTGATGAATAATAGCACAGAATCAACTCCAACAAGAAATGTATTCTAATAATATTGAGAAGAGATGGGCATGATTGAATAATATTATTTCATATTTTCATTTTCCAATCAACTCCATCAAGAAATATATTTCAAACATTATCATATAATGTCACATTTCTCAACATTACCATTCAGTATTATTTGCATTAAAGTCATTCCAATAATATTACTTGCATAGTTGCATAAAAATGATAAGAGACAAAAAAAATAACATCATAAGGCTTGCATGGTAAGATTTACTACTTAGATGCTTGCATGGTAATAAGAATAATAAATAAGTAAGGCAAACACCACCATAAGAAATTAGATGCTTGCATGGTAGAATTTAATACTTACATGAATTTGATGATAACATCATAAGGCTTTCACAAAAAAATCAGGAAAAGTTTGATACATGAGAAAAAACACACAACAACAACAAGCAGAATCCCACTACATGAATCCCTCTCCATTGTGTCTTATTATGTGCCAAATTCTCATTTAAATCAAGTATACTAAGATCATTTTTATACATCTTAACCAAGTCTTTTAGGTCTACCTCTACCTTTCTTAACATAAGGCAAATCTAATGCATATGCTCTCTTCTCATCAGGGCTCTTTATGTGGCCAAACCATCTAAGGCCACTCTCCCTTATCATCTACCAGAGCTACTCCAACTTTTCTGAATATGCATTCTATCTCTGAGTAAAGCCACTCATCCACCTAAGCATCCTCCTCATCTGTCACACTTAACTTGGTCTTATGCTTCTCTTTTGTTGGCCAACATTATGCACCATAAGTCATTCTTGGTCTTACCACCATCTTATAAAATTTTCTTAAGTTTAAGTGGAAATTTTCACATAATAAGGAGGATGCATTCCTCCACTTCAACCATCCAACTTGAATCCTCTAATAACATCTCCATCTATTTCACCATCATTTTGAACAATAGAGCCTAAATATAAAACACTCACTCTTATTTGACTTGTTCACCTAATGTCACAACACTATCACTAGAACTTCTATAACTAAAATTACACTCCATATATTCGGTTTAGATCTACTTAACGAAAACCTTTGACTCAGAGTTGACCTCCATAATTCAAGTTTTGTTGGACTCTTTCTCTAGTCTTATCAACAAGAAGAATGTCATCAGCAAAAAGCATACACCAAGGAAATTAGAAAATCAATTATTCATTCAGCCATCACAAATATAAAATCCTACAAATCGCAACTATCAACTCACTGAAATGAGCAATACATAGATATGTTTGAAGACAACATCCATATTCAAGCTTTATAACTTATATGGTTGCAAAAATAATATAAATATCTTATTTTTGGTCATCCCACAACACAAAAGAAATAATAAAATACATTTTCCGCTTAATCATCAACTCATTATAGTGAATACCAATATACCTTACATAAATATATGCAAACAATAGGTCATTCAATCACTAAAACATCAACTTCAACTTCAAACTCTAGCTCCATCAAAATCGAATACCGACAAAGAAAATAGGAAGCAAAAGACAATCTCAACGCAATAATTAAAATACTTAAAACACACCTACAAAAGCTTCCCCTTCTTCGATTCTTCCTTGATTACGGGTCTACAACAATTACCCCAAAGATGAAGCCATAAAAGCCATAACACAACATCAACAATGACAACAAAAAATGACCATCGACTATGGTGTGACTGAGAAGAGATGAGATTGAGTTCTTACCTCTCAAAGAGTCAAAATCATACTCAAAGTCGAGAGCATAGAGAATAAGAGATCTCCACTTAGTGAGTGGCCGGGGGCAAAAGAGGAAGGTCAGATCGGAATGCCTAATGCCCTAAAGAACAAAACGTCGATCCAAAGATCGCAGAGTCGAAGTAGTTTAAGTATTCAACTCTTTTTTTACGAGGCAGATGGATCCGCGACTCGGAAAGTTCGAGAGGCGGGTTGAGTCGGTAGGCTCGATCCTTTTTAGTTTTTACCAATTAAATAGTTTATTTATTAAACCAAATTTTTTTTAATTAAAATTGAACCAAAAACCAAAAACATAACAAACACAAAAATTCAACCGAAAACCAAACAATGATCTTAAAAACTGAACCAAATTAACCAAATAAGCCCAATTCGATTTGATTTTTAGTTCAGACCAACTAATGCACACCCCTAATTTTGAGTTAACAAGATAATTTGAATTAACTCAAAATTTTAAATGAGTTAGATTCTTAATAACCAACCCTATCTAAAGTTAATCAAACCAACTTAAACTTAAAATTTTCAGATTAGATCAATTATTGACGCCCTAATCAAGCAGATATTTCGAGCATACATATCACAAGCTATATGTCCAGTTTGAAGAAGAGTTTTAGAGTAGTGAGCAACTAGGTCATGCGGAGCTTGACGACATTATGATGGCGAATTAGGGTTTGATGTCCTGAACCCTAGAGGAAAAGATAAGCTAGACCAACGATAAGAACGGTGCATGTAGGCACTGCAATCAAGCATTGTATATGGTTTGTTGGGAGTGGAAGAAGCAAGAGAAGCAGTTAGAGGATTAATTAGTTCTAAGGTTAAGAGTTAACTTATAATTTTACATATATTTTTTTAATAAAAAAATGACATTGAGGCTATACATCGAGGGATAGAGGAAGAGAGAGGAAAGACATATAAATTTATTTATTTTTTAATTTTATTACTATAAAAAATAAAAATTATATATTTTAATTTTCTAAGAAAATTATTATTTTTATGATAATTTTTCAAAAAATTTATATGCATAAAATTTAATTTATAATATAATTAATTATTTAATTTATAAAATACACTTTTTGATATATTAAGTAATATTAAAGAATTAGTTAATACAACTTTTTAGCTCTTGAATATTTATCAAAGTTTGTCTCATAAATCTTTTAAAATAAAATAAAGTTTCTTGATATGACCCTGAAAATTCCTCTAGTCGAAGCACGAATCTTGATGCAGCAAGCGTCGAAATTGGTCGAGATCAAGCATTTGAAATATCATTAGAAATTTTAAAACATCAGTTAAATTCCTAAAAAGCTCTCAAATATGGAGTGTTTATAGTCAAATGGTGCGGTTCCAACAAGCCAAAGATCTTACAATTGACTTCATTTGAGCATTCAAATATTTAAATATATCAAATGATCAAATGGATCATTGTGAGCCATCCGAAGTGGAGTGGGTTTTGCATGTATTTGACGCCACTCCTGTCTATAAATAGCCCCTCATTCCTCATATGAGGGGAGAGCAAGAGAGAGGAGAGCTCTAAATATCCTCCAGCACACTCGATGGTCGTCGACCATCGCCCGCGTCACGCCACCATTGATCCCTTGCCGTATCTCGTGGGTCTCCATCATGAGACTTCTACCCGGTGATTGTTCGTTTACGCGGTAATTGTTCTCGCATTTCTCTGGGTGATTGCTGCACAATTCACCATGATCGCTACTATACGATTTATAACGTTGTCACATAGCGGTTATTCCTTTCTCATATACTTATAATCCTATCGGAAGATCTTGTACTCGAAAATATACATAGTGAAGCTTTTATCTAGGCCCCATGGTTTTTTCCTCTTTTCGAGATTTTTCACGTAAAAATTCTAAAGTTTTATTGTTCATACTTTTTATACATGTGTGTGTGCTAAATTTCACAATGAAGCTAAGGCGAAAACTTTTACTCTACCAGTTTTTAGCGCCGGTTGGTGGTTGTGGAAGAACCCTTCAATCACAATTCTGAACACCCTCGTTATGGCCAATAGAGCGCACTAACAGAGCCTCCCCGCTCAACTCCGTCACTCTCAAAAAAATCCACTAAGGATGCCAACCTTCGCCTCACTTCCCCACGATAGGTGACCTGTCGGTGAAGGCGCGGCAAAAATCTCTTTAGAAGATGGGTGCGAATGGAAGAGTCTCAAAATGAGATGATCCGACTTTTAGGAACACAATAGTCTACCATGAAAAACACATCTCCCCAAGATCGATCGTTAGTAGGAGGTCAAAATGCTAATTTCCTTGGCGAAGTTCCTCCGCGTAGAGGCGTGATCGATCTTTTTGACCGCTAGTTCTCTCCATCACGTGCGGCTCAATGCTAATCCAATTATTGGTAGCTTGACACATTCTCATCTGACACTCATCATATCATGCGAAATTATGGCTTAATGCAAGGAATTTCACCTCCAAGATAAATCATCTTCCCCTCTATGAGGAATCACCTTTAGGCATTCTTCAACTTCATCTATCTGATTTCAAGCTTTTGAACATTGATTCTATGATGGGGCGGCCCACATCGATCATTATAGACTATCATGCATATCCAGCGAGCTCGACGACCTTTGCTTTGTCTTTACTTCGAGGACAAGCTTCTTGGTTCTACTCCCTTCCAAGGGAATCCATCCATACCTTTGTGAACTTCGCCAAGATTTTTTAGAAAGTTTGCAAATGAGGATCATTAAAGATTCCTCCCATCTCTCGGCATTCATCAAAATGAGGGAATCACTTAAGGAATACTTCCAGGTTCTCCTTAGAAGCTCGCCAAATACAGGTAGACCTATTAAGAGGAGTTTTCCTTGGAGGACTCCGTCAGGACTTTACTCATCACTAATGCGGGACACGGTCCTCATATGCGACTTGGTTCATCGTGTGGAAGCACAAATCTCTGGCGATGAGGCTACGCCCCATGATAATTTGAGCAATCTATAAAAAATGTAAAAGCACCCAGGGAATCTGGTGGCGTCCTATCAAAAGCAACAAGGCGTCGTGATCTCCTCCCGACCCCATATCAACGGCGTGAACCCACACGAAAAGGAATACCTGCGTCGAATAAATCTCATGTTAACCTCCTAATGGCTATTGAGATGAAGAAAAATCAAGTGGCGCATCCACGAAACCAAATCAGGAAAGCAAGCATATTTGTAGACATCGAGAAATTGAAGCTCATTTCAAATATGGGGAAACCTCTGAGACAATCATCAAATAATAAAACAATCATCAACGGTTGAAGAAATTGAAAATAATCATGAGGACCAATATCTAATCAAGTTCTCATTACCATCTCGAGGTTAAAGAAGTCTCTTGATCATTCCATCACTTTTAACTCGACTTAGAAGGAGTACATGTTCTCATCAAGATCCACTTCATCGTAGGATCGGTGACCCATGCTATAATGTTAAGAGAATTTTGATTGACAATGGAGTTCTGATGTCTTATTTTATCCACATTTCTTAACATGGGCTGGTTAGGAAAAGCTCCAACCTTTGTTGCAGACCATTGTATGGATGATAATGTGTGAGTAGAGGGACAATCACCCTTCTGTTGTCCTTGGTGAATTTTTCGTAGCTCATTTAATCCAATTCATGGTGGTCAAGTCGATTAGCATATAACATCTTTGGAAGGCCCCTCAATCAATTTTGGTGCGTCACTTGATTCTCATCTTAAGATGAAATTTTTAACTCTGGAGTTGGAGTGGTCAGTAATCAATAGATAACACAATCATGTTATCTCGGATAAGCTCAACCATATACGTGACCTTGACATTGAAGATTTTAATTTTTGAGATGAAGAAGTACCCCAAAAAGCTTCTCCTGTAGAAGACTTGCTCTTTGTTGCATTATCAGATGACCAACCATTATGAACAGTGTAAGTTGGATCTCTTCTCTCAAACGAAAAAAGGGAAAAATACATAGATTTCTTGTGCAGAAATTAAGACATCTTCGCTTGGAGTCCGACGGACATGCCGGGAGTCGACTCTAATGTAATCATGCACTCCCTCAAGATCGATCTGACATTTAAATCGATCATCCAGAAGAAGCGAAGTTTTGCACTGATGCTCAGGCTATTGAGCAAGTTAACAAGCTTAGAAGCGGGATTCATATGAGAGGTACATTACCCTATATGGCTAGCGAATGTTATCATGGTTAAGAAAATAAATGGAACATGGAGAATGTGTATTGATTACACTAACCTTAATAAGCTTGCAGAAAGATAGTTTTCTCTTCCTGAATTGATCGGTTGGTTGATCTTGCGGACATCAAATGTTTTTGGATGCTTTACTGGTTACAACCAAATAAAAATGAACAAGATGAAGAAGCTACAACATTTCAAACATATAAAGGTTTATCTTTGTTACCAAGTTATATCGTTTGGATTAAAAATCTTTGGTGCTTTATCACGCCTTATGAATAAGGTCTTTAAAGACTTCTTAGGCATGATGGAGGTATATGTGGATGACATGTTAGTGAAAAGCTTGGAAGAATCACAACATAGACTTAGAAATATGCTTTAACCTTCTTGACGTTATAACATGCCGACCGACCAAATATGCTTTTGGAGTTACGTGGAAAAAATTTCTTGGATTTATGGTAACCATGGGATAGAGGCCAACCAGAAAATCAAAGCTCTCAAAATATGACTCCTCAGAAGAATATTAAGGAAGTTCAACATTTGAATGGGAATTCTTTGCGTTATCGCTTCTAGCCGTTAGGAGATAATGCCATTCTTTAAAATATTAAAGGGAGCTAAAATAATAATTTTTAATGGGTGATGAATGTCGATCTGCTTTTGAGCATAAGGAGTATTTAGCATCTCCACCCTACTATCAAGCCTATTCAAGGAGATGTTATACTTATATCTGCGGTCTTCATGTGATAAGCTTCAATTTTAGCGAGAAGAAAGTGGGATACAACGACCAATTTATTATGTCAACAAAATTCTCTCTGATATAGAAAGTCATATCCACTTAGATAAGGTGGCTCGGCTTTAGTTTTCTCGGAAAATTATGTCCATACTTCCAAGCTCACACTTATCGATGTTTACACTCATTTACCATTAAGGGCCATCCTACGAAACCGAAGCATCGGGAGGTTAATCAGTGGTGCAGTAGAATTGGGAGAGTTTGATATAAATTTTCTACCTCACTAAATTTCAAGTACTGACTTTATAGTGGAATACCTTTGCCCAACTCAGGAGAGCTATCTCTACATGCCTTTTCGTCTCCTCAATGGACCCTCATGTTGATGGAGCTTGAGGAAGTCTTGGTCTTTGGTGCGAGAATCTTACTTATTTCCCCAGTGAATACCTTAGAGTATGGACTTACTAAAATTTTCATAATAATATGGCTTATGAGGCTCTCATAGTAGGGTTGAGACTTCGCCATTGATGAAGCTCAAGACTTAGTGATACTGACTCACTCTCAAGCCTCCCAAGTTGAGGGAAACTTTTAATCTCATAATCCGGCACAATACCTCCACTTGGTGAAGTCTCTTCTTGCCCATTTCAAGACACATCAAATCATTCACATCTTTTGAGAGAAGAATACTCGGTGGCTCTCTAAGCTTGCTTCATCTGCTACTTGGGATCTATTTAAGAAGGCATGTTGAAGAAATACATTTTCAGAGTATCCAAGGGGTAATTCAAGCAATTGATGAGAAAGGAACATTAGTGGATGGACCCCATCCCTGCCTTTCTACAAGAAGGAACTCTTCCTCAAGACCCAACTTCGCACCTCCTCAAGACAAGCTTCAAACTTTACTATTATCTGAGGTGAACTATACAAACGAAGCTTTCTCTGGACCATACCTCAAATGTCTCTCACCTTCGAGGCGACACATTAAGAGAGGTCCACCTGTGGATATGTGGAGAACACCTGAGGAGGAAGCTAGCCCCAAAATTATAAGGCAAGGGTTCTATTGGCCTACAATGAAACAAGACGCCTTTGAGTTCAAAAAATATGCAAGTTGTCGACTCTAACCTCCCTCACATGCGACATGAGCTCTCATCCATTCAAAGCCCGTGGCCTTTGCTCAATGGGGGATTGATATCATGGGACCTTTTTCGATAGCATCGTAACGAAAGTTCATCATTTTAGCGACTACTTCACTAAATGGGTGGAATCAACCACTCGCTAAAATTACGGAGGCAAATGCTAAACAATTTGTTTGGAAAAATAAAGTATGTCGATTCGGTCTTCCTGCAAAGATCATCACTAATAATGGAACGTAATTTACTGGAAAAGTCTTTACATCCTTTTGCAAAGATCTTCACATTCAGCTGCTGCATACGGCTGTAGCACATCCTCAAACTAATGGGCTGAAGCTACCAACAGGACTATACTCAAAGGACTAAAAACACATCTCGAGAAGGTCGGGGGGGCAATGGGTTGATGAGCTTTCTAATGTTCTTTGGGCTTACCGCACTACATCGCACCCCGACTGGTGAGACACCGTATAACTTGTGTTTCGGCATAGAAGCTATTATACCAGTAGATATTGGGGTTCCAAGTCCAAGAGTTCAATTATTCGATCATGACGGTAATGAAGAAAAACTCGACAGCACCTGGACCTACTCCCCGAAACTCGTGACATGGCCCTACTTCGGACTGCTTCCTATCACCAAAGGGTAGCTCATCACTTCAACAGAAGAGTAAAATCTCATCCCATATCTGTCGATGACTTGGTCCTACGATGTCTCAAAGCTGCAGGCAAAGGCCCTTAATATAATAAACTCTCACCTCTTTGGGATGGCCCATATGTGGTTATAGCTATGGTGAAGCCAGGAACTTTCAAGCTCAAGGATTCAGAGGGAAAAACTTTACCTCAAACTTGGAACACTGAGAATCTCCAAAAATATTATCAGTAATTCCTACTGCATAATTATCGTAGCTTTTATTTTATCTCGTTTATCATTTCCTCTTCATATAGCCAACCCCACTTAGTGGGATAAAGACTTGTTGTTGTTATTATTGTTGTTGTTGTCATTTTCTCTTAAAACTCATATCCTTGTTAAAATCATCTTATGATTGTATCACTGAACTTATCAGAGTAATGAATTTATAACTTTCTTCTTACAAACTCGTTTCTTCTTCATTTAATCCTCTCACTTGAGAAACATACAACTCACGTTATATCTCAATCAGAGCATGATCAATCCCAAGGGGACTTCTCTGACCTCTTCCACAGGTTAACGCCATCAAAGACTACAAACAACCTAGATAGTCAAAAGGTCCGGTGGACTCCTCATGACCTCTTCCATATAGTTAACGCCATCAGGAGACTCGACAAACAACCCTGGATAGGTCAAAAATCCCGAGGATTCAATTCAATCTCATCCAGATAGTTAGCCATCAATAATATTCACCAATTATCCGATAGGTAAAACAAAATAAGAGTGTATCATCTAAAAAAATATTTTTATAGCATTAACATGATGATATAAGAAAGAATCAAGATTCTAATACACACTAATAATACATAAAAAAAATGCATCCTCAAGATGCTACATCATATTGATATCAACGCCCCTCCTCACCACTAGAGATACTCGACTCACTCTCAACTCCTTCATCTCAATTGAAGAGTCTTCTGATCTACCGGGAGATGATCCTCAATACTTGGTCTTTATGTACTGCAATTCCTTTAGAACCCTGATGAAGCCCTCCTCTAAACATTGGTGCTCCAAGTCCTTCACTTCAACATCAAGTATATGATTATGAGCTTCCTGAACATGGTCTTCGAAAGTGTCAGATAAGCTTGGAGTTCTTAAAGTCTTCCTCCGCCTTCAAGGAGATTTTATTTGCTTCATCATGAGTGTGCTCCACCTCCTGACACTGGAGAGAAAGAGAAGTCGACATGTTCGCTAGCTCAGCTCGCACCTGATCCTCCAAAATCACCACTTCTTTGGCTTTAATACTCATCTTTCATACTGCCTTGCAGATATTTTATCTTCACAAATTCAAGATTCCACTCATCTAAAGAGACACCCAAATGAGCCATCCGCCTAATGTTTGAGTTACCTATAAAAAAACTATCACAAATATTACACAAAAGAAAAGAAGAAGAAAAGAAGAAAGAAGGGAAGACAACGCACTAAATTCATCCGCCGTTGACGCAAATATGTGATTTAACATCTCTTCGTGAATGTGCACCAGAAATGAACTCCCCATCATGAGTTACTAAACTCTAAAGGTCAACTGAACATCTTCTTCGCAGATATCCGACGTGAGTCACTTAAGATGTCTTCTTTTCTTTAGAAGAAACATTGCCACCACCGATTTTCGCTTCTAAAAGAACCTATGAATATGAGGAGACCTTTCATCACCTTTACTTGACCTCTTTAGGAAAAGAATGAGATCTCCCACGGATGGAAAGGCCAACCTTGAACATTCTATCTTCAACTATATATTTCCAATGTGACGTAACTCATGGCAAGCTTCCTACATCGATATTAAGAGTGGATCTCATTCTCTCATCGAAATGGATCCGAAGGTCATTCAATCTTCCCATCTCGGAAGGCCCCACTCATTTTCACAAAAAGAATCCAATTTCTATTGATCCTGAAAATTCTATCCAATTCTTTATAGTCCGATAAGAAACATGTCCCTGGGTATCACATGTAAATCTGCACATTCGACACAAGTATTTGATGTTCAAAGTAACACCATGCTCTCTGAAGAAGACAACCAAACTGACGATGACCATTAAAGCTCGAAATGAAAACTGTGACAAAGCTACACCACATATTTTGAATATCTCAATCAACTCAGGAGCCAAAGGGAATCACAGTCCCGCATGAAGAATCATCTCAAATAAAGAAAGTACCCTAACAGGTGAACGGCTCGACGACTTTTGGCAACAATGACCAACTCATTGGGAAGAAAAACTTTCATGAACACCATTAAACTATCTCGATGTGACGGATGGTATATCATCTGTGCCACACTATGGGTTTTCTTCCTATCACCCTGGAAAATACAATAAATAAAGAGGAGAAATGACAAAATTTGAGAATTTTGTAAAAGCAACTCACTCACCCCAATGCTTGCCACCTTTTGACTCTCGCCACGGATAGTAAAAATTTTTCCTACGATATGATAAAAAAGGATGCACACATATATGAGAAAAGACAAAAAGAGGAGAGAGAAGATATTCTCCTCAAATGATGCTCATAAATTACCGCCAAACTTTCGGTCGCTTTGAACGATAGTTCTGCTAACGCCTCCCTCGCCATCGGTTATCAACCATGAACCAATTTCCTAACATAAAAGTTAGAATACCCGGCCTCGATCGCTTAAAACCCGACATGGTCCGAAGTCTGCCTCTTCGAGGGAAAACCATAACAACCATGTATGTCAGCTTGATCGCCTCCAAACCCGGATGGTCCGACGAGGTCGGCGACGCTTCGAGGGAAACAACGACGATGATCGGGCCTTGATCGCTTCCAAACGATCCGACGAGGTCGAACGCCTCTTCGAGGGAAAACCGGAACAACGACGATACCGCGCCTTGATCGCTTCCAAACCGACGACGGTCCAACGGTGAACGCTTTCTGGGAAACAACGACGTAGTACCGGGCCTGATCACTCCAAACCCGGACGGCCGACGAGGTCGGCTGACGCCTTCTTCGAGGGAAAACCAACATAAATCGCCTTGATCGAATTCAATGACCTCACTCAAGAAGAAGAAGACTTGAGCATTGAAGAAGTGTGCATTCTCCTTGGCCCTGGGGTTTTATAGACCTTCAGGTAAAATGTGTAAAATTGTCAAAATCGCCAAAATCGAAAAAAATCGGCTCAAACGCAAACCATTTAATTGCTCCCTCATATGCTGATGCTCCACCCATCGATTCCGCTCACATCGGCCAGTCGCCCATGCGCCGCCAAGGTCGCTCTCATGCGAATTCGCCAGCTAACCATGGCGCACATCTACAAGCCAGACGCCATATAATACCATGCGGTCATGAAGCGCACGGATGGGTCTCAGAACTCAAATTTCATGCTCGCACATACATACATATTTGTCACGCGTCAGAATAATCTTGTGCTTATGAAGATCTCTTTCTCAAATGTTAATGACCTCAAATTTTATTGAAGAATTTATTTTCAAGATTGACATATATTTTGATGATTGAGATAATATCATCCAAAAAATGGGGCAATGATATGACTAAAAATTCTCTAATGCGCACAATCTTGATTAAAAGCAAGTCGATTAAATCAAACTGAGATCAAGCACTTAAAATATCGGAAACTTTGAGACATCGCTAAATTCTAAAAGCTCAAATATGGAGTGTTTAGTAAACCGAGCTCGAGCCGGTTCCAACAAATCAAAGATCTTACATAATTTCATTTGAGCATTCAAATATTTAAAATACATCAAATGATCAAAGGGATCATCGAGTCGTCCGAAGTGGAGTGACGTTTTGCATGTATTTACAGAGAGCCACTCCACCTATAAATAGCTCATTCCTCATATGAGGGAGGCTGCGCAAGAGAGAGAGAGAGCTATCCTCCAAGCACAATCGCACCACTACTCGCCAACCACCGGCCACGCCGATCCTTCTGCCGCCATCTCGCTGCCCCATCATGAGGACTTCACATGATTGTTTTCGCGTCATAATTGTTCCGATTCACAAGTCATATTACACCATCACATTAAAATCGCTACAACCTCGACGCTGTAACATAACTGCTTGTTCCTTTCATATTATGTAATCCCGATCGGAAAATCTTGTACTCAAAACAGACATAGTGGAAGTTTTAATCGAAGCAGCGATTTTCTCGTTTTCCACGTTAAAATTTGAGTTTTATTGTTCATATTTTATACCTGTCTGATTTCACAACGTTTAAATAAAACTTTTATTCTACCACAACTGGTTTTCTAGCACGCAATATATATATATATATATAAAGATAAGCTCAATCTTCCCTTGAGACTAGTGGGAAGTTTTGAGATCGAGCATTGGACTGAAGTTAAATTTGAAAATTTTACATAGATATCATTTTCATATATATATATATATATATATTTATTTATTTATTTGTTTGTTTTTGAAAAATAACGTGTGGATTTCGGTGATCGATGAGGATTCCACATTTTCTCCTCTCCGATCTCCATCCAAGACCTTGTCGTTTCCTAAAACCTAAACCCCAGGTTTCTCCATGTCTCCAACAATGGAGGGCAACGAAGAGACGACCAACGACACCAATACTAGTCATCCACATTCCCTTCTCGGGAAGACCCGTCCGAAACATATATCCATCTCCTTGTCCGCCTCTGTATGTACTCCTCTCCCGCTGAATTCCGGATTGGCCTGATTTCTTTACTTGCCATAGCTGTGGCGTCCAGGATGGTGGACTGCAAACCTTAGACAGTCAGTGGCGAGTAGTGCTCCTTTGTCACGGTTGCCTCGCCCGCATCCGCTCAGCCGCTGTCTGTTCCTATTGCTTCAACGCCTGCGATATTGACGTCCTCGTCTGCCGCAGCTGTTTGTGCCTCGTTCACCTCAGCTGCGTTCCCGCTCAGCGCGGTTATATCACAATATCGGAGTTTGATCCTGTTTCGTTTACCTGCATTGATTGCTGCGCCTTTCCAAGGCCGCAATTTGGGGATCCACACCTTTCTAGGGCTCTGTTGGAAAATTTGGTTAGAAATGTGAGCTCTGCTGCTAAGAAGAAAGTTGCTTTGGCAGCGAGAGCTAGATTGAAGGCCCTGAAGAAGGCTGATGAGGCCAGGGTTGCTATGGAACTGGCATTTGATGCGATACTATTTGCTCGAGATGCTGCCGTTGAGGATGAACAATTGCCTATGCAGCTGCATCGAGTCACTAATAGCTCATCAAGGATTCTGAGGAGAGCAAGGCAAGCTAACTCGAATCATTACCTTCGTGTTAAGAAAGATTGTGGTACTGGTGTTGCGAATTCAATGCTTAGGAAGTCGAAGAATCGGAGAGGAAGAATCCATGATGAAAAGGTGGGGATTTGTTGTAAAAAAGACGACAGCTTTTGTGAATCAAATATTGATTCACTGTCGGAAAGGAATTCTTATATTAAACCGGGGATTGTTGTGGAAAAGAAACAGCTGGAAATTGAGGCACGGTATGCAAGTGGTTCCGTGGAGGTGACCTTGGCTAGGAAGAAGGGGCGGCATTGTGATGTGGTTGTGAATTATGATGGAGAGGTCAGCAATGATGATTTGGCGTTGATATCTTGTCGTGAATCTGCCGATTCAAATAGTATCGTGGAAGCATCTGAGTGCGGTAGAGGTGCTGGAGAAGATTCTTAAAATCTACAAAAGGAGAAGGAACGTACAGCGTTAAAATGTTGCAATATAACTTCTAAGTCAAAGCGTTACTAAGGAGTATATGTGTTATCAACATGTTCCTTGGATCCGCTTAGCTGATGCCAAGTTCCCCACATGCATTCTTTGAGAGTTTGATGGCGCAAATCATTAAAGAGTCAGGTATGACGTATTATTTTCTCAATGTTCAAGCTTATTGACTTAGCTTTCATTATCTCCATTGGTCTGCCTTTTTTTTTTATGAAGTTTTATATCGTGGTTCAGATTTAGAGGATCTCATCAGAGGTTTAAGTTTCAATATTTTTAAAAGTTTAAGCAATTTTGATCTTCAATTCTATTTATAATTGTAACATGTTTTAATAATAGAATATAAAATAGTAAGTTTGTTATTATTTAAATACTAGGTATGCTTGTAATGGATTACAATGTAAATTGATATAATGTATTATGCAATTATTTGGATCATTTTACCTTTACATTTCTTCAAATTAAAACATTAATATGAATATCCGAAAAATGTAGTTGTGAATCAGGAGATGTTTAATTTTTGTTTGCATTAATTTAAATTCACAAGGGCTTAGGGTTCAAATGCCACCTAAGGTAGTTGAGAATCTAAATCAATTTTTCTAGATTCTAGGTAATTGGCTTCTAAATACAAGGATCCATTAGTTTAAATCTAAAAAAAATTGGGAATGGATAAGTAAAGAGATATGAATCAAAATTCAAATGAAATTTCAATCTTTTATGGTCTAAATAAATGAATGGATTTGCTCCTAGGCAACTTGGTCCAACCTACAGGTCCTTAAGGGATTACCTTCCTTCCCTTGCTTAACTGTTGTGGAATTGCTAGCTCAACTTGTGATTGTATTTGGCAGAGATCAGCATGGCATCCACATCATTTAAATAAAAGATAAGCCTAGTGATATAATAAAATGAATATAATTTTATATGTTAGCTTGACTCTGAACTTAAATAATGTAAAAGATAAGAATGACTTAAAACTTACCTTTTTTATCATACAAAAAGGGATAAATATGCACGATGATCCTTAGAATACTTCAAAAATATACATAATTTTGGAAAGAATCATTTCTTTCAACAATTACAATTGTCTAAAAGCATTCCAAAAAGTTTTTATCAACACTAATCCTCAGAACTATAGTAGCCATCCTCATGTTATCTCCTTTCAAAAGCGCAGTAGCTCATGTGTCCGCCGACCATCTTCTTCTAAAAATGTTGCACTCTATGTGCCGTTGGTTCCTTGTTTGCTGCTGTTATTTTTGTTAGATGTTCATTATTGTATATCCTATTTTAATAATTGTTGTCAACAAACAAAACAACAACAACAACAACAAGCCTTAATCCTAGTGGTCGGCTACATGAATCCTTCGCCTCCATTGTGTCCTATTATGTGTCAAATTCTCATTTAATTCGAGTATACTAAGATCATTTTTATACATCTTAACCAAGTCTTTTTGGTCTACCTCTACCTTTCTTAACATAAGAAAAATCTAATGCATCTACCTCTCTAATTCATCTACGACGCTTTATGCCAAACCATCTAAGGTGACTCTCCTAATCTTATCTACCATTGAGCTACTAACTTTTTCCAACATACTCATTTTGCATTCTATCTCAAGGGTAAAGCCACTCATCCACTGAGCATCCTCATCTCTGTAACACTTAACTTAGTCTTATGTTTCTCTTTATTGGCCAACATTCTCGACCATAAGTCATGGTCTTACCACCATCTTATAAAATTTTCCTTAAGTGGAACTTTTCTATCACATAATATGTATTCCCTCCACTTCAACCATCCAACTTGAATTCTACTAATAATATCTCCATCTATTTCACCATCATTTTGAACAGAGCTAAATATCTAATCGCCACTCTTATTAATGACTTGATCACCTAAAGTCACAACACTACTACTAAAACTTCTACAACTAAAATTACACTCCATATATTCGCTTTAGATCCGCTTAAACTAAAACCTTTAGACTCTAAAGTTGACCTCCATAATTCAAGTTTGGACTCCCTCTATCAAGAAGAATGTCATCGAAAAAAAGCATACACCGGGTACATCTTCTTGTAAATGCCTAAGAACATCCATAACTAAAGTAAAAAAGATAAGGGCTTAATGTTGATCCTTGATGTAATCCAATCAAATAGGAAAATAGTTTGTCAATCCTCCTTGTGTTTGGACACAAGTGACGCTCTAGTATACATATCCTTAATGACTTGAATATAACCAATATTAACTTCTTTCATTCAGAACTCTCCAAAGAACATCTCTTGAGACTTTATCATAAGCTTTCTAAATCAATAAATATCATATGTAGATCCTTTTATTTTCTCTTCTCCATCAAACCTCTTAACAAATGTATAGCATCCATAGTAGATCTACGGCATGAAACCAAACTGATTGTGAGAAACTTCGTATCACATCGTAACCTATGCTCAATTACTCTCTCCATAATTTTAATGTATGGTACATTAACTTAATTCTCTATAATTTGCACAATCTTGTGCATCACCTTTATTCTTAAATATAGAACCAACAAACTCTTTCCACTCATCTGATCTTTTAGTCTTTAAAATAACATTAAAAGATTTATAAGCCAAGAAATTCCTTGATCTCAAACATTTTCACACTTCTATTGGAATATTATCCGGCCCTACTTTCACAGGTCTACTTGCTTTTCCACATTTCATTTTTCTTTAAAACTTAACTTGATTCTAATCTGACGATAAAAATGAAATTCTATTTTGTTTAGGGTATTAAGGTTCTTTAAAATCAATCGTCTTTCGGATCCCGTTGAAAAGTTTATTAAAATCTGCTCGTACATTTTTTCTTTTAAGAAAAGCACTTTATTATTTTTCGTCCTTTATCTCTTGAGTATATCTTTCTTCTATCTCTTTGGTTGGTAACTTATCTGTCGTCTTCCTTCTTTGGTATCTGTCTATTGTATAAATCTTAAAATTTAAATTTTTTTGTATATTCTTTCTTAGAATCTCTACAGTAGTTTATATCTTTCGATTCTCAGGTTTTTTACATCTAAGCCGAGTTTTATAAGCAATCTTGCTTATTTCTTATCTTTTCTTTTTTCGACTCATTCCATTATTCTTATTAAAGAAGTTTTTTTGATTCCAGCATCTTTTGACTTGTTTAATAGCGGCGATATTTTTTGCATGCGTTAACTTTATGAACATCCCGCTTTAATTTCTTGTAGCTTTCTTAAAATATTTTTTATTTGTGTTCTTTAAGTGTCAATCCCAATCTGGAATGATAATTAAGTTTATTTTTCTCTTCTGACCTTTCATCTTAAAATCTAAAAGTAATAGTCGATGTTGGGTAATTAAAATTTCACTTGGAATGGCTGATCTTTCTGATCTAAGCGATCTATTTTTTATCGAAAAATAATCAATCGTGTTTTTCTTAGATCTTTTATAAGTAATAATATGTTCGTCTCTTTTCTTAAATAAAGTATTAGCTTATTTATAAAATCGTAATTTAAAATCAATATAGTCTCTTGCTTTCATTAGTCCTCAATCATGTAGTGAATCTTTAAAATCTTAATTCTATACGTGTCATTTAAATCTCGATAAATACTTTTTCTTGAGAGGTATCTTTTGTATTAATCCTCAATTCGTTCCAAAATTTTCTTTTGAGCTTACCTCCAAACCTCGAGGAGCGTAGGCACTTATAACGTTGATAATCTTTTGTATCAATGATAATCTTTAAAGTTATAATTATCTCATCATTAATTTATAACGTTATCATTATTTTATCATGTCCTTTCTGTAGATTTACAGTTCGATTTTTTACACGAATACCAAAGTTTAAAACTAAGTATCAATCTCCTTGCCTTCTCCCCAACCCATTTAGTTTCTTGAACACGTAAAATATTTATCTTTATATGAACATAATATATTAATTAATTTTAATTTCGTAAGTATCATATTCAAGATCTAACCTAATTATAGTTTCATGGACTAACTTCTTTCTTTCCGTGTAATGTGGGAACCCTTGCTTATTTAACACACTGCCCGACGTGACTCTAGCATTTTTCAGTATTCAAAATACATAGCGTCGCAGGGGGCCTACGCATTCTTTACAATGATTTAAAGGATTCATGTTGATTATTTAAATTTTTACGTACATTACTGCAACCCTCCACTTTTGCATCAGACTTGAGAGCAATGGTAGTGTTCTATTTTAATAATTGTTGTCACTAGGAGTAAATTCAAGTTGGTGGGTCAGGTTTAGATCTAGATCGAAGTTGACTTGACCCAAATACACTTGATACTAATCCAACGCTTTTATTATATGGGTCAAAATATTTTACCCAAACCTAGCTCGACCCATCTAACCTGCTTATTGTATGGATCATATATTTTTTTTACATCAAAATGATGTAATTGATTAGAATATGACCCATTTATTCTAATTAGCTTAAATCAAAACCAAAATAGTAATTGGTTCATACTTAGATTGATTTTTGATTATTCAGGTCAAAATGAACCCAAGTCAAATAATAATGAGGTCAAACCCAACGTGAATAGGAAGCGGGTCAATTTAAACTTGAAATTTTTGAGTCAAGTTTAGGTTGGGTCATTTATTGACACCTTTTTACTTTTATAATATGCCAGACATATCGTATTGTATTTTGTTGTTTGTAATTTGCTGCATATAAATGTTTAACACCTCCCATAAATTGGTTTTGGTAGAGGCCAACCATTCTGAGTTTGACTAAAATATTTTTGAATGCAAGATAAATGACAAAATCCTTTGATAAATATATTAATGAGTTGACTGCTTATAGGAATACAATGAGTATAAGTCAACCCACTTTTCAATTTTTTCTTGTATGAAGTGCATACCTTCTTCTACGTTTGGTTCGATCATATTGTGCTAGCTTGTGGGCAATGTTAAAGGCGAACATGTTGTCACAATGTATCCTTGTAGGTCCTTATTTAATCTTTAGGTTCTCGAGGATAAATTTAACCATAAAAGCTTGCATGTCCTGGACTTATTGCTCGGAATTCATAATTTGCAAACCACAAATTATTTCTTACTTCATGTAAAGATTTTCTTCTTGTAATGTACAATAATTTAAAAGTTGATTTCCTTGATCCCGAACATCACTATAGCCTTGCAATGTTAGAGTTTCATGTCTTTCGGAAATAATTCATTTCCAATATCTGACTTTTAAGTACTTGGGAATTTTATAAACAGCTTGAAAGCAAAATTTCTTTGATTTATGCATAATTTGAATTACAAGACTTATCACAATGCTTATATCTTGATGAGTGTATGATAAATACATCATTTTTTTAACCAATCTTTGATGTCTTTCTTTATCAACTTTTTTGTGTGGCTCCATTGGAGTTTCACATGGCTTGTAATCTATTATATATATATTTCAATGTATATATGATATATTTTTTGTTGAGAGATAAATAACCTTTTATTGATTGATTCACTTATATGCCAAGTAAGTATTTATGCATATCTAGTTCTTTGATCTCAAATTATGTATTGAGCTTTTCTTGAGTGATTCTATTTTTGCATTACCATCATTTGTTATAATTATATGAACAACATACATGTAAGAACTTCCAATCTTCCATCAGTTAAATGTTTGTAGCGTGTAATTTGCTTGATTGTATGCAGGGCTTTTGTGAATTCAAACTATGCTCCTAGTGATTGTTTCAACCTATTTAGTGCATTTGTAAGTTGCATATATGTTTATTTTAAAGTAACTATTGATTTTTGGAACAAGATTCATATAAACTTTTTCCTCTTTATCAGTGTAAAAAGTCATTTTTTATATCCTATCATCACGTAGATTATCCATAGTTAGAGATTAGAATTCAAATGGCATTTTTGTTGTAATTGGAGCAAAAGTTTCCTTGTAAATTATTTCCCAAGATTTTGATACAAATTTGGTCAAATTCTATGTTGAGACCTCTAAGAAATTTAATGATATTTGCTTTTCTACGCATTATTTTAGAACCGCAACATTATTACTGCATTTCATCTTAAGATCTTAATATTATCATTCCAACAAGAAATTGTGGGATCCAAATATTCGCCATCGACCTCTTTTGGAATAAAAAGAGTTGTTTTGGTGTCGGTGAAAATTTCAGAAGGCAATTGAATAGTAGATAAGACACTACCCAGAGATTTCGTCCTCATTTGGTGAGAACTTTTTATATCTGGTTCTAGGTTTCCTATAGGTCCAAGCCCCTATAGTTAATTACTCCTCACGTAGAAGCTTTCGATTAAATGGTCGATGAATCGTTAAATAACGAGTATATAATGCGATGAGTGGAGTTTAGAATTTATAAAATTTATCATTTTAATTTAAAACTTTTTGTGGGGGAACAATGATGCGTTCGATCTAGATCTCATGGTTTATCGTCCGGTTGTCCAGTCATTAGTAGTAGGAGGTAGTCGGCCCGGCTAGCAGAAGGATCCTGTCGCACATGTTCCATGTCGAGACTTGGGGTTGAGTTTGTAAGGGGATAAATATAAGTCACCTTGCCTAACATGGGGTTTTTTGTCCCCAAATACATTCTACATTTTAAGCTGAAAGCGTTGGGAACACTGGGTTCGCGTGGCTAATTTAGTGTGTCATCGTGCGAACCACCCGGTCGAGGGCTCAGTCATTAATGCCATTTATATGGTGTCATTTCAGCGGAAAATCAGCGGACAGAGGACCGCAGCGTCTTTCTGAGCTTAGGAATATTTGAGTGTGAAAATAGTTATCATTTGATTTGATTTTCTTTGTGACAAAGTTTTCTTAATGTCAAACAAATTCTTGGAGGGATAGATTGATTTTTTTAAGTTTTAATTTAAATAATTAATTTCAATTTTTAATTTTTTTTGTTATTTTATTTGAAATTTTGATCATTTTATGATTGATTTATATTTGAATATATGATCATTTATCATTGAAATTTTAATAGTAATTCCTTCGATCATATAATATCAATCGATGCGTTATTCTCATGCGGTTTTCTAGAGGATGGTCTTCGTTGTTTAAGTATAATTCTTGGCTATTTCTCTTGAGCATGGGGATGAGCGAATTTTTCTTCAGTGGAACTTGGATTGATTCATATCTTATAATTATATTATAGAATTAGCTTCTCAGATATTATTAGTTTGAAATTGTTATAATATCAAAAAAAATTTTTAGGTTTTGTTAACGGAGAAGAAGGCAAACCAAGCATGTGTTTTCTTTATATTTATCTGCATTTAGATTGCGTATCTTTCAGATATTTGATCTATCAATACTTGATATACATGTATACGTTCTTTGTATAATATTGTATGGGCGTATGAATGTCTCAAGTTGAAGTAGTTGAATTTGGCAATGATATGTGTATGAGTGATATGAGATTTTTAGATTTTATTAACGGGCCGTCAGAAGACCAGGAAAATAGACTACTCATTATCTTCTACGGATCAGATAGATTAATTATTTGAAGATCGTTATTCCCTTGTCACTCAGATTGAGCATAGAAGATGACTTCTTTCTGAGATCTTGAACTTGAGAATATATTAACAATGATGTGAGAGATTTATCTTTGTCATTCTATGATAATTAACTTTTAAGATTCTGATAAGCGTAGATTTTTTAGGTTTTGTTAACTTGACGGTCTTAAGACCAAATCGAAGCATAAGCGTCTTCTTTTATATTTATCTTGTATTTGAATTACATGTCTTTCTAGATATTTGATTCTTGAATCTTCACATACATGTCTGTCGTTCTTTGTAAAATATTGTATAGACGTATGAATTCTAAGTTGAAGTAGTTGAATTTGTGATGTAATCTGGCATGAGTTTGATATAGGATTTTAGATTTTGTTAACCAGAGGTCCCAAAGAATTTAAGGGTATAATATGAACACTAGGCCAAATTTCTTTCCACCAATCAAGATATCCTCTTTTAGGTACCAATCAAAAACAAATGGGCTGAAATTTAACGTTAGAGCCCATTGAATAAGATATAATATTGATAAGATAAAATTGACATTTATTTAAAGGTGTGGTATGAATATTATTTAGGAAATTTCTTTCTTAACAGCAATACCCTCATTTAGGTAGTAATAACAAATAGAGTGAAATTGAGCATTTTAAGAGCCCATTTTTAAAAGAAGCCCATCAGATCAAACATAAAACCCAATAGATATAAAGAGAAGGTGTATTAATTCTAGAGTACATCAATCCTAGATGGACCCTCTCTTGTTGTAAGAAAATAAGTGTCACATGTCATTAAGAAATAAATGACAAAGATAGAATTGCATGTTACATATCATTAAGAGACAAATGGATTAATTAAAATTCACCTCCTTTATATCTGACAAAAAAGCAAGTTCATCAATTTGATTAAGAAGATATGACAAAAAGAAAGTTTATTTTTCCCTCAAATCCATATTTTTGTCATATGACATTAAAGGAATGATAAAGATGTCTGAGCGTGTCGCGTAAAAAATAAATGTCAAAAGATAGAAATGCATGTGGTATGATATTGAAAGAAAGTGACAAAAAGAGAGTTAATCTTTCATTAAACTCATATTTTTATCATATAATCATTAAAGTAAATGACAAAGGAGAATTCAAAATTTTCTCACATGCATGTGCATGTGATATGGTATGTGGCATGAAATTGAGTTCATCTCCTTGTATACAAACTCATGACAAAGCAAAAACACGTAATACATGTCTAAAACAAGTGACAAAAGAAAGTTGAGAAAATATAAATAAAGAAGATTTTACTCTGAACTTACTTTCCTATTTTTTGTTTTCTTCCTCACAAGACATATTGCAAGTCTAAGTCATCCAACTTGCAAAAGAATGAGTCAATTCATGTCATCTTGACTTTTAAGTTCTTTCTAGATTGATGTCTTAAATATATTTCATATGTATAGATATTTGCAAGTCTAATCTAGCATCATTTCATATATCCTCCCCATGTTCAGTATGCATCATAGATATGTATTATTACAAAATGACAAGTGAGGTAAAATTAGATATTCATACCAAACTTATGTTTAGGCAAAAGAGACATGACATATAATTAACATTCTAGGCAAAAAGGAGATTGCAATTTTAATACAATATTTATCTCATAACATATCAAGCTAAGTAGAGATTAAGATAAACATTAATCAATACATCAAAATGGCCATGTGATAGGATATCTTGCATGATACTAAATCAACACATAATATGGCATGGGCATTCAAAATCTACCTCCCGTCGCCCCGTATGGGGTTTGCTTTGGGGAGGCCAGGCCTTACGCCGAAAGGCGTCATGGTAGGTGTCGTGAAATCTGGTAGAAAATTTATTGCCCGCATGAGGAAGGCGTGCGTGGATTGCATAACATGTATTGTATTTTCTTGCGCGCAGCGTCTTATAACAAAATATTTTTTACATCGCGTTGGAGCGGCGTGAGCAGTATCGCAGTTTCGCGCGTTGGAATAATGTGAGCGGGTATTTATCACAGCGTATTCCTCGCGTTGGAAGCGTGAACAATCTTTTCAAAGTTTCGCGTTGGAACAATGTGAGCAGTCTTTTACCACTGGCGTATTTCCAGCGTTGGAACAACGTGAGCAGTCTTATCAAAGTTTCGCCGCGTTGGAACAATGTGAGCGGATCTTATCAGCGTATTTCTGGCGTTGAACGCGTGAGAGTCTTTATCAAAGTTTCCGCCGTTGGAACAATGTGAATTGGATTATCGATATTTCTGCGCGTTGGAACGCGTGAGCAGTCTTATCAAAGTTTTCTGTTGAACGATGTGAGCGATGCTCTTATCAAAAGATATTTCACGCGTTGAACGGCGTGAGCAGTCTTATCAAAATTTCTCCGCATTGGAACTGTAAGCGGGTACTTATAACATGAAACAATTTAACAAATTTGCATTCATATGTGCATAAATTAAAATATAAGCGATACCCTAGCTATAGCGTCAGGTTCATCAATTTCGATTTTTGCATTTAGAATATTCAAATAGCAAGTATAACATAAACTTGTTTTATATAAGCTTTTCCAAATCTGAAATTTTATATTTCATTTGCCTGATAATAAGATGTCAAGTGATAGAAATAGGCAAGTATGCAAGTAAGGACTAAGCTCAAAAGCCAATCATTCATTTCTTCCTCTTACAAGATTTCACATAATGTGTCATATAGAAATATAAGAAATGCCTTTTAAAACTTGTTTTCACATTCCCAACTCCATTTTAAACATGTAGAGTATGCTTAGCAAGTATTATTCCATTCAAATAACTTAAAATTGAAACATAAAAAGGAAATAACTTGCATAGAATTTTAAGGCTTAATCCATGCATCATTTCAAACACTTCTACCACTTTTAAAACTTGTTTTCACATTCCCAACTCCATTTTAAACATGTAGAGTATGCTTAGCAAGTATCATTCCATTCAAATAACTTAAAATTGAAATATAAAAGGAAATAACTTGCATAGAATTTTAAGGCTTAATCCATGCATCATTTCAAACACTTCTCCCACATTTCTAACTTTACTTTGAGCATATGTAGGAAGCTCACCAAGAGTTGTTTCATTCAAACAGTCAAAATTGAAGCTTGAAATAGAAGAAAATCTGCATGTAACTTTAGACTTGAGCCACACAATATCTCTAAACACCTCTTCATACTTCTAGTCTAATTTTCAGCAAATAAAAACCGTCCCAACAAACATTATTTCTTCCAAACAGCAGAAACTGAAATGTAAAGAGAGGAAAGCTTGCTAATAGTTTAGGATTTTGAACCAATCAACACCCCAAAATCCATTTCCAAGCTTCTAATTTAGTTTTCAGTATATATAAAAAAAATTTGGCAAGTATCAACCCGTCCAGACAGCAAGAATAGAAGTTCTGAACTTGCACAAAACCCCACCCCTCCTTTACTTTAAGATCAATCCAAAGGTTGGAAGCTACTTAAGAATAGAATGACACAACCCTAGTTTTCAGAGAAATCGAAAAAGGGACAAAGAGAGTTTTCAACCGGCTAGGAGGAAAAGATGTAAAGAAAATGAGCTCCTCGGTTCAACCTTAGAAGGTGCAAACAACAAAGTGAAAGTTTATGACATGAATCCAGCAACCATCTTAATTTCATGCTATTGCAAACCCAGAAAAGAAGTTCAACCATAAAACACAAATGGAAAAGCAACCATCTTAATTTCATCTATTGCAAACCAGTTCAACCATAAAACACAAATGGAAGGAAAGCAATCTGCATTTCCTTCAAGAAAAACCCACATAGCAAAATATAACTTAGGATTGAAATGAAACAACCTGGGGGTTTCGGTTGGAAGGGTGATTAGGAAGGATCAAGCCCTCTGTTTGCTCGACAAGGGTTCACCGAGAGAGGAGAAAGGAACTATGCAGGGGAGTTGCCAAGTGAAAGAGGGAGAAGGAGGAGTCTGAGGGACTTGAGGGGAAGCAAGAAGAGAGACGATAGAGGACTTTCGTTTGGCTTCTACATTGCTCGGGACGGACAGGAGTCGCACGAGAGCGAGAGAGGAGAGTTCGGCCGAGAGCTTCAGGAACGAGAGAGGGAAGACCGAGAGCAACAGAGAGGAGTTTTGCTTGAGAGAGTCGTGCGGAAAATGAAGGCCAAACCCTTGTTTGGTCTTGAAACCAAGTTTTGATTGGTTGATTATCTACGTCAATAGGAAACAGGCTATTCTCATTAGTCGAGCAGGCGCGTTTTAATTGAAGCGATCTTGTGGATTAGAATATGATTAATAGGGATTAAGAGATTATTAGCTTAATAATTAATATAATTAACCTAGCGAAGAAATTTTGATGAATCATCCATAATAAACCAGTAATATAGTGTTTTAGGTATTTTTTGTTATCTTGGGGCCTTGACGGCCTTGATCGATTTTGCGATCAGAGGTCGTTCGGACCTCGTCGGGGCTTCCCGACTTCAATATGCGCATAATTTGTTAAAAATTGCTTTTAATTATTTGATTGGTCATTAACTGATTCAATGTTTTTTTTATTTAATTAATTTTAATATTTTCGACGCATTACAAAGCCGAATTGTTGAATTAAAGCATTTTAGATCGATTTCGATCGCGATTAGGGCATTCTAACCTTCAATTCATTTTTTAATTTCAAGTGGTATATACTTGTAGGTCAACAGAAACCTTCATTATATTGTAGTAATTATTAATAAATAAGTTATCTTATTTTGTATTATGGGGATAGTTATCTCATGATTTCATAGATGAAGGTATTATCCTTGACTTGTGAGTACATTTGTCACACGGCTTTCTTGACTTTATTTGTTATTTAGAAGAATATTTAAGGTCCATTGATTTTGGTAAAATTTAGTCATGGTATATTCATGGAATCATCGTTATTCCAAAGTATGAAATTTAGGGTCTTTAGTACTTGGTGGAGGATTTATCAAGTGGTGTAGCTTCTCTTTTCCTTTCAAGAAGGTTTTCATGATTTGGGTCCACTTTATATTATTTCTTCCATTCAATTGATATGAAATTTGTTGATTCTAAAGTTCTCTTTTGATGGGAGGATCTAATTTTTACCATTCATGATAGTCAATCCTCTTAAAGAGAAATTGCAACTTTTAGATACTGAGAATAAATGAGAGATTGGCTAGCAAATAAGATGGAATTTAGGACTCTAACCTAGTGATCTAATGGCATGTAAAAGATAAGAATGGCTGAAACTTACTCTTTGTTATCATATAAAGGGGATAAATATACATAGTGATGGTTGGAATGTTTCAAGAATGTGTGCAATTCTAGAAGAGGTACTAATAATAATTACAATAATTTGAAAACATTCCATAAGGTTTCCATAAGCATTAATCTTTTGAATTACTGCAACCAGTTGTCAGCTACCTCCTTCCAAAAGTGCTGTAACCCCATATGCTTGTCAGCTATCTTCTTCCAAAAATGCTACAATATGTGTCCGTTGGTTTTTCTTGTTTATTATTATTGTTTTCCGCTAACCATCCTTGTTTATTTCATTATAAAAATTGTTGATGTCAGCCTTGAATGATGCCAAACTTGAATCCATCAGAGTCCCTTTATTGTCTTCTAATTTTTTTGCTTTTCTTTGATTATTTCTATAATCTTCTAGCAATCTCCATCCTTATTTTGCTATTTGTCATTTCTTGCATTTGAATCTTTAACAAACCTTGTCATGAATCTTGGCTTGCCTTTATTTGCTACATTAACTCCCGTTTTTTGGGGGCAGGTATTCAGAAAAAGCTCAGCTTGAGGATGTTTGAACTATGCACTATTTTGGTAGGTACACACCATTTTCATCAACTATTCATGTGCCATTAATGTCCAACAAGATGTTGATTCTTTTAATGAACAAAGAATTTGTGTACCATAAAAGATCACATGGTGATTTCATCTGTAGTGATCTATTCTACTTTGTAGATTATATAATAATGGTTGACGGAAGCTCAGGATAACAACATTATTTATTGCAGTAGAAGTTTCACCTATTAAACAATTTAGTTGTTGGTACAAACAACTTAAATGTACCAATATGATATTAGATGTTCAATGTTAAACTTAATCACATAATTGAACCTAAAGTATTAAGGTCAATTAATCAAATTAGTATTTGCATTCAATTTGTTAAGAATTTTGGATAGGGCTTTTTATGTGCATGCGGTTGAAGTATTTTGATCTTTTCTAAGATGTATAAAATCAACTATATAAATTTTTTGCTTTATTCTACAAACTTTAGCTTTATGTTCACATTTCTCATTTTGTTTTACAATTTGTAGTTTTTTATTTGCACGAAGTTTATGTAGAAGTTCAACAAAAGTTGCAGTAGGTTCAGAGTATGGTTACTGTTGAGGTGATAATATGAGATATACATGCTTTCTATGGTGCACAACTTAAACAACTTTAATAGGAGATTTTGTAGTAGTACTTATAAATAGATTATTCAGTTAGAAGCATTAAATGTCATACTTGCAAATAATTACCAATAAGGCATTATAATAGATTACTTGAACACCTATGATATTTTTTTTTTTGTTCATTAATTTGTGGATGAAATAGATGGAGATGTTATTAGTAGAATTCAAGTTGGATGGTTGAAGTGGAGGAATGCATCTGGCCTATTATGTGATAGAAAAGTTCCACTTAAACTTAAAGGAAAATTTTATAAGATGGTGGTAAGACCAGTAATGACTTATGTGAGAATGTTGGCCAATAAAAGAAACATAAGACTAAGTTAAGTGTTACAGATGAGGATGCTCAGTGGATGAGTGGCTTTACCACTTAGATAGAATGCAAAATGAGTATGTTGGAAAAAGTTGGAGTAGCTCAGTGGTAGATAAGATTAGGAGAGTCGCCTTAGATGGTTTGGCCACATAAAGCGTCGTCAGATGACGATTAGGAGAGTAGATCATTAGATTTATGTTAAGAAAGGTAGAGGTAGACTAAAAGACTTGGTTAAGATGTATAAAAAATGATCTTAGTATACTTGAATTAAATGAGAATTTGACATAATAGGACCTGATGGAGCGAAGGATTCATGGCCGTCCCTAGTGGGATTAAGGCTTGTTGTTGTTGTTGTTGTTGTTGTTGTATTAGTTTGTGGATGAAAATAAATGAAACTTTATGATACCAAGTAAGTGATAAATAAAATATATTTTATGATTAGAAATTAGGTTAAATATACAATATGAAAATTTCTATGAAAATTTTTGTTGCTACTTGTGATGCTAATTTCTTTAAAAATCTTTGAATATAACACTACCTTTGCCGGTCCGAAGTCCGGATGTGAAAAGTGGAGGGTTGCGATAGGTACTCGACAGCCAGCGTAAAACTTATCGAAATAATCATGACATAAATCCTTTAAATCATTATGTTAATGCCAGGGCGTCCCCTAGAAGTGATGCATTGTATGGCTTGAATCTGATGAAAAAATGTAAATCTTGCATTGCATCGGTGCAGGTGCGTGTTAAATAAGCAAGGGTTCCCATATTATGGACGAATGCGGGCAAAGAAATTAGTCCATTAAACTAGAATTAGGTTAGGAACTTGGAATATAGGTACTCTTACATGTAAATTAATGAAATTAATAGATATTATGGTTCATAGAAAGATAAATATTTTATGTGTTCAAGAAACCAAATGGGTTGGGAAGAAGGCCAAAGAGATTGATAGTTTAGGTTTTAAACTTTAGTATTGAGGAGAAAGAGAAATGATGTATGTGTGATTATAGATAAAAGTTTGAAGGATAATGTTATAAATATTAATAGATGTGGAGATAGAATTATAACTTTAAAGATTATTGTTGGATGTAAGCTCAAAAGAAAAATTTTGGAATGAATTAGAGGGATTAATACAAAAGATACCTCTTGAAGAAAAGTTTTTATTGGAGGAGATTTAAATGGACATGTTGGTAGAGTGGTAGAAGATTTTAAAAGTATTCATAGTGGTTATGGTGTAGTAATGAAGAAGTTAGGATTATATTAGATTTTACTTTAGCTTATGATTTTGTAATTGCTAATATTTTATTTAAGAAAAGAGATAAATATATTATTACTTATAAAAATGGATCTAGTAAAACTCAAATTAATTATTTTTTTGATAAGAAAAATAGATCGTTTAGATTGTAAAGATTGTAAGGTCATTCCAAGTGAAAATTTAAGTATCTAACATCGATTGTTAGTTTTAGATTTTAAGATGAAAGATTATAAGAGGAAAAATAAATCAAATTATTTCAGGATTATATGTGAATGACTTAAACATAATAAAAATATTTTAAAGAGTTCTGAGAGCTTAGAATTTGGGATGTTTATAAGGAAATTTAATGTTATGTGGGAAAAAGTATGAGTGAAATTAAGTTCTTAAAAATGTGCTTGGAGAATCAAGAAAAGCTCTTTTAATAAAAATAGTTGGTGGGGGAATTCGAATGTGAAAAGATAAAAAAATAAGAAGAATTGTTATAAAATTTGGTTTATATAAAAATTCGGAGAATTGGAAAAGATATAAAGAGTAGAGATTCTAAAAGCGATATATTATGAAAATTTAACTTTTAGTGATTTATCTGATATATTAGATCTCAAAGAATGTGAAAGATGTATATATAAGTTAGCAACCAAAGAGATAGGAGAAGTAAAGATTTAGTTAGTGATGTATTAAGGATGAAAATAATAAAGTGTTTTTTTTATAAAGGATATTGAAAATAGTGGATGAGATGTTTTAATAAACTTTTGATGAAAGATCCGAAAGTCGATTGATTTTAGCTTAATACTCTAAATAAAATAGAATTTTATTTTTATCATCATTAGTAAATCTGAAGTTAGAAGATTCAAAGAAAATGAAATGTGAAAAAAAGCGAGGACGATGATATTCCAATAGAAGTGTAAAATGTTTAGGAGATCAATTTCTTAAATTTTTTTAATGTTATTTTAAAGACTAAAAAGATGTTAAATAAGTGGAGGAAGAGTTTGTTGGTTCCTATATTTAAGAATAAAGGTGATGCACAAGAGTGTGCAAATAATAGAGGAATTAAGTTAATGTGTCATACATTAAAATTATGGGAGAAAGTAAGGTGGATCTACATATAATATTTATTGATTTAGAGAAAGCTTATGATAAAGTTTCAAGAGATGCTCTTTGGAGAGTTCTAGAACAAAAAGGAGTTAATATTGATTATATTCAAGTCATTACGGATATGTATACTAGAGCTGCTACTTGTGTCCAAACACAAGGAGGATTGACAAAATATTTTCCTATTTCAATTGGATTACATCAAGGATCAACTTTAAGCCCTTATCTTTTTGCTTTAGTTATGGATGTTTTACTAAGCATTTACCGGAAGATGTACTTTGGTGTATGATTTTTGCTGATGGCATTCTTCTTGTTGATAAGATTAGAGAGGGAGTCCAAGAGAAACTTGAATTATGGAGGTCTAAAGGTTTTCATTTAAGTAGATCTAAAGCTGAATATATGAAGTGTAATTTTAGTTGTAGAAGTTTTAGTGGTAGTGTTGTGACATTAGGTGAACAAGTTATTAATAAGAGTGAGCGATTCAGATATTTAGGCTCTATTGTTGAAAATGATGGTGAAATAGATGGAGATGTTATTAGTAGAATTCAAGTTGGATGGTTGAAGTGGAGGAATGCATTTGGCCTGTTGTGTGATAGAAAAGTTCCATTTAAACTTAAGAAAAAATTTTATAAGATGATGGTAAGACCTGCAATAACTTATGGTGCAGAATGTTGGCCAATAAAAGAGAAGCATAAGACCAAGTTAAGTGTTACAGAGATGAGGATGCTCAGGTAGATGAGTGACTTTACCCTTAGAGATAAAATGCGAAATGAGTATATTCGGGAAAAAGTTGGAGTAGCTCCAATGACAGATAAGATTAGAGAGAGTCACCTTAGATGGTTTGGCCACATAAAGCGTTGGTCGTCGAATGACCAGGTTAGGAGAGTAGATGCATTAGATTTGCCTTATGTTAAGAAAGGTAGGTTACTAAAAAACTTGGTTAAGATGTATAAAAAACCTTAGTATACTTGAATTAAATGAGAATTTGACACATAGTAGGACACAATGGAGATGAAGGATTCATGTAGCCGATCCCACTTAGTGGGATAAAGGCTTGTTGTTGTTGTTGTTATGCTAATTTTAGAGCAAGACATTTAAGCATGCCATAAAAAAACTTTTGCTAACATACTATAATGTTTAGTTTTTTGCATTCAATCTTGGCAATGCACGTTAGACAATTGTCATACTGAGTTGAGTTGATTGCATAGGTAGTTGCCACCTTGATTGACTTGTATGGCCAATCAAACCTCATTGCTCATCCTAAGGCTGACAACCTAAGACTCATTTGGACCAACCATTTGGATTGTTTAGACAAATAAGATCCTTAAGAGCCACTATGTCATATCTGCATTGAGGCACCAGCTCTTCGTATGGTGGCCTTTCTTATCGATGTCTTCCTCATTGTGATCTAGAATCTCCCTTAAATTGTTGCCCATATTAGACAATCTTGACTATCACAGATTTAATAATACATGCCTTAGGGGTTCTATGTAGACAAAATTAATAGTTTTAGTAGTCACCAAGAATGGGCTATAAACTATAAGTTTCAATTTAATAATCTTAGATTTCAACCCATACAATAAGTTTCGAACATTTCCTGCAAAGGAAGGTCTTGAAAATTATATTGATAAATAGAAGAATAAAAAAAAAATTTATTACAAATTTCTAACCACTGGCTATAATACCTGCATTAGGGGTTCTATTTAAATTATAAAAAAAGACAAAATTAATAGTTTTTTAGTAGTCACCAAGATTGGGCTATAAACTATAAGTTTCAATTTAATAATCTTAGATTTTAAACCTAAACAAGTTTCTAGCCTTTGACTATAATCCATGATCATGTTCTACAAAGGAAGGTCTTGAAAATTATAATGAGAAAATAAAAAATTAAAAAATAGGATATTATATGATTGAATTTTATTCTCTTGTTTCGTATAAAAAATAAGATGAGAAATTGTAGATAAATAAGTAGAGAAATAACTACTTTTAATAAATAGATAATCTTTTTAATCTAGTTAACTCTTTCTCAAAGTTGTTGTCAATATAATATCTATATACTTGATCAAAATTATTTTTCTTTAAGTGAGCCCTCATTAAAAAAAGTTTGATTAGCTCTGCACTGAGTGCACACACTTTTCAATATATTTGTAGAATTTATCAAATTAAGCACAAGGAGATTGTTTGAGCCATATGTAATTTTTTTTAGTATACACACTTTTGTGCTTCTTTAATTTTTAATTTATGCCGGATGTCTATGTACTGATGCAGAATAATATGTGATTATTTATATTAATGGAGGTTATATTTTATATGAAGATTAATTGAGAAGTATAATAATATATGAACAAAATATAAAAGCTACAATTATTAAAATCTAAATAAGAGCTCAAGCACATCAAGATATTCAAGCAAAGGGAGGTTCAAATATAAGAGCATAAGAAAGTGCTTAAATAAGAGTCCAATCAAGGCCCATCATAAGATCCTAATCAAGAAGAAATGATTACATTTTAAATTTTAAATTTTATTATTTGAATTTTAGATGTGTATTCTAGAAATAATTTTGACTTTGGGAAGATGTATCAGTTGGCCATTACTTAAATATTAGAAGATAAAATGAATTGATGAAGGCGATTGACACATTTCTCAATTAATTGCCGCCTACTTTTTGTCCTGCCAAAGTTTTTCTCTTTTTTATTTTGAATGATGGTCAATGTAATTCTTATTAATAAAGCTAGTATGTAATAAAAATTTTCAACTTTAGAATAATAAAATTACTTTGAAGAATCTCTTTCTATTGTGTTAGTGTTAGGTGTCTTAGTTGAGCTTTTTATTGGTGGGATTGGTCTTTATGTTGTAAATACTTTATAACTTCTCTCAAAACTTATTTTCAGTCATTCTATCATCTTCTTTTACATCCTAATTAATCTCTAAACCGAATCATCCATCAGCTAAGTCCTCAAACTGATTCTAAAATCTTCTTTAAGATTCACAACCCAAACTAGGAGGACAACTATTTAGACTTGTTCTTTCTACTATTACAACATCTTAAATTTCTCCAAACTGCACCAAATACTTCAGAAGATAAATTCACATTTTTAACTAATTTTCCACCATCATTTCGACTCATTTCGACCACCTTAAACTTTTTTTCTAAAGATATATTTTAGATCAATCAAAATTAGCTCGATCTAGACTAGTTTTTTCTTCTTTCTACTAAATCACTCCAAAGTTCTCATCTTTATATTAACAACTCTAGATCACAAGTTAACATTAAAAGCTAACCATAACCCACAAACTAGCTATTTACATCACTTAAAAATTATTTTCTAAGATAATCTTTCAAATCATCTCAAACTAGCCTAAGATTGACTAGTCTTTTCCACTAAACCCCTATCTTCTCTACTACAAATTCTCAATCACTTCTCAAGACTTTAAACTAAAACCTCACACCTAAAAAGTCTCCCACCGTCATCATGTATGCTTTTTTCTCTCAAGGTCCCTATCAAGAAAAATATTTTTAATGCCAAGTTGATGTAGAGGTAAGTCTAATTTTACTGAAAGAGAGCAAAACTGAAATTATTTAAGTTTGATAATGAGAGAGAGCTTTAAATTTATCCACATTTTCATCAGCTTTATATTTGACTTCAAAGTTCTATTTGCGTTCAGTTGATTTGTTTTATAGAAGCCCAGAATTTTCTCACATACCATTCTTTTATAAAAATTTTTCCATCATAATTTTCTTCCGCTCTAGGGGTTTGAGAGTTTCATAAACTTTGTTTGGAATTTGTTAAGTCATGAATAATATATTTGGTGCTTGGCACATAATCTTTTGCCCCTCCTTAAGTTAATGGGACAATGTGTATCAATATCATTATCAACGAATTTCTCTTCACTAGTTTGTACTTCATTGGTCCTTGACTCATATCTAAGTTCTTGATTGTGTTGGACATTATGCTGATTGCACTTTTTTTAATTTTTCGTTACTCTCCTAATATAAACTCAAATATCATTTTTAATAGGTCAATGTTTTGACAAGATGATATTGGTGTATGCAATTTCAGTGATGTTTCAATAGGTTTGATGTTGTGATAAGGTTGTAGGGGAGTTTGTGATTCTAGTATGGCTTTTACAGGTTGTATGAGATGTAATAAGAAATATTCATTATCTGTATGCTTGATGATAGATCATGGAGGATGATTAAATAAGTTTAGACAATTCCTATTATTGAATTTCCTTCCTTTGAATTTAGGATTTTGAATAATAAGTTTGGTGTTCAAGGAACTTTATATTCATTGAATCATAATTTTTCCTATTGACTAGGGAATGGCATTTGTATCCTTTTTAATTTGGAAAGTATCCAATAAATATAACCTTTATATATTTATGATTTAACTTGCTCCAATGCTACAAATAAATGTGAAAGAAAATTAAACAGTCAAAGATTTTTTGAGGAATATAAGAAATAATTTTGGTTTTGAAAAATGAGTAGAGAAAGGTTTGAACTCTTAAGGACATTCTATTATTGATATATGTAGTTGCTAAGACAACTTCTCTCCAAAGATATTTTTGGGAACATGCGGAGAACATTAGTGATCTATTCACATCTTGGAGTATTTTATTTTCTTTGTAGCAATCTCATTTTGTTGAGTGGTGTGGACACAAGAGTTTTGGTGGATAAGCACTCAATACACAACACTGTGAACTAAAGCAAAGGGTTGAGGAGATTTGTATCTTTGACATAAAGAGAAACTATAAGTGTATTTAGCCAAATGAGAAATTCCTCTTTGGGTATTTAATTTTTTGTTTGGGTATAGAGAAGGAATTAATTTTTTAAGATAAGTTTGGGTGTCTTAGGTGATAATGCTATAGCCAACATCACTATAATTATTCGATTAGTGTTTGAAATTCAAAGTAATGGGCTTTGATAGATACATAACTTGTTTGAGTTTGTAACTTAAAGGATCACTCTTTAGAAGATAGATTCTTGAATGTCTCCACAGTGTCAATCATCCTCTCCAAGTTCAAGCCTTAACATTGACCAAGGATTAATTGAGAATTAGCAACACAATTTTTGTCTTAAATGAGTTTGCTAATTGATAGTAAGTTATAATATTGCTTAGAGTACTAAAAGCATTAAGTCAAGTGTTAGATATTTGGAAAAAATGACAACCTATTCTAATCATTTTGGGCTCATATGAAATTCGGACATTATAATTTTCATGGCATTATGTCTCATGGCATGTGATTTGATGCCGACACTACCAAGTTTATTATTAAAGCAATTTTTTTCTTGTTTGCATTCTTAGAATTTTTTTTTGCAGTCAAGTTTATTTCGGTGATGTTCCAGAATAAACTTTTATGCGAGAATAGTTTGTTGTTGTTGACCTCCACATATGGTTCACAAGTCAAATAAATAAAGTTAAAATAAATATTAACAAGAGGGACATTACATGAATCGAGATTAAAACCCCCCCAATCGCGATCATAATCGATTAAATTCGCTTCGATTTGAAAATTCAACTTCATAATGCGTCGAAAATATTAAAATTAATTAAATGAAAAATATTAAATCAAGTAATAGTCGATCAAATAATCAAATCCAATTTTTAATTAAATTACTGATATTGAAGTAGAAGATGGCGTCACGACGCCGTTCGCTGAGCATTATCAAAGCGTCAAAATCTATTCGCGGCGCTTTCGCGTCGATTCGACAAAGTGTACCACGATCAATCGATTGGCGACGTCGCACAATTTAAACCTATTTATTTACGCCAAACGACCGATCGCCACTAAACGACCTCCGAAATCGATCAGCCCGTTCATCCGACGGACTACCAAAATCGACACCCATATTGCTAGGGTTTATCACACAAAATTTGGCGCGAAATTACATTAATTTACAATTAGCGGCTGTTTAACCTCTTAATCCCCTAATCCTTAATCTAAATCACCTTGGAGCTAATCCTTATTGGATGTCGTTTGAACCAATCAACGGTGCGGTTTAACTTTAAAGGGAACTCGTTGACCTCATTCACGACATTCTCTTCATTCGACTCTCTCTCTCTTTTTTTTATTTGCTCTGAAGCTCTCATGCGACTCACTCGTCCGGCGTAGAAGCTGACGAAAGTCATCTATCGTCTCTCCTCTTGCTCTGGCGAACTCCCTACTGGCTCCCTCTTCTTGCACTTGGCGAACTCCCTTGGTTCCTTTCTCCTCTCTCGATTCGAAGCACTGAACCCTAGTCGAGCAAACAGAGGGCTCTTCCAACCGAAACTCCCAAGTTGTTTCGTTTCAATCCTAAGTTATATTTTGCTATGTGGGTCTTTCTTGGAGGAAATGATATCGGTTTATCCTCATGTGTGCATGGTTGGTTAACTCTAAGTTCCCTATCTTTATTGTTATTCCATTCCCTTTTGTTTGGATAAGCTGAGTTCGGTGAAGTGTTGTTCTTTCATATGCTATGGTTGATTTATCCTCATCTATATGCTGTGCTTGTGCTGTTCTTTCATGAAATTACAATAGATGGGGGAAGTGTTTTGTGACAAAAGTGAAATACTGCATGCCAATCCAATTTATGTTGAGATTAATTCCATTTATTTTCAATACATGGATTGTGAGGCACCTAACTGAAGCTAATTATGCGCTTTATCTAGTAAAGTTTCATCTCTTAACTACATGTATCCTATTTCTAAGTCGGTAGGACTTTCGCCGTGTTTGCATGCGGGGTTGCTGGATTCATGTTATAAACTTTCACTTTGCTGTTTGCACCTTCTAAGGTTGAACCAAGGAGCTCATTTTCTTTACATCTTTTCCTCCTAGCCGGCTGAAAACTCTCTTTGTCCCTTTTTCGATTTCTCTGAAAACTAGGGTTGTGTCATTCTATTCTTAAGTAGCTTCCAACCTTTGAATTGATCTTGAAGTAAAGGAGGGGTGGGGGTTTGTGCAAGTTCAAAACTTCTATTCTTGCTGTCTGGATGGGTTGATACTCGCCAAAAAAATTTTTATATATACTGAAAACTAAATTAGAAGCTTGGAAATGGATTTTGGGATGTTGATTGGTTCAAAATCTTAAACTATTAGCAAGCTCTTATTTACATTTCTATTGGATGAAATAATGTTTGTTGGGACTGTTTTTTGCTAAAATTAGACTAAGTATAGGTGTTTAGAGATATTGTGGCTTAAAGCTAGATCTATTTCAAGCTTCAATTTTGAGTTTGAATGAAACAACTCTTATTAGCTTCCTACATATGCTCAAAGTAAAGTTAGAAATGTGGGAGAAGTGTTTGAAATGATGCATGGATTAAACCTTAAAATTCTATACAAGTTATTTCCTTTTATATTTCAGTTTTAAGTTATTTGAATGGAATGATACTTGCTAAGCATACTCTACATGTTTAAAATGGAGTTGGGAATGTGAAAACAAGTTTTAAAAGGCATTTCTTATATTTCTATATGACACATTATGTGAAATCTTGTAAGAGGAAGAAAGGAATGATTGGCTTTTGAGCTTTTAGTCCTTATTTGCACTTTTATTTCATCTGACATCTTATTATCAGCAAATGAAATATGAAATTTCATATTTGGAAAGGTCTTTGTGTAAGTACAAGCTTATGTTATACTTTTTATTTTATAAATGTCGGGTGAAATGGTGATGAACCGATCTATGAGGGGTATCGCTTATATTTTAATTTCATATGAATACAAATTTGTTAAATTGCTTTGTCTTTATAAATACTCGTTATTATTCCACGCGGAAAATTTTTGATAAGTACACGCTCACATTATTCCAACGTGGAGAAATATGTTTTTTGATAAGTACGTTCACATTGTTTCAATCGTGAAACTTTTGATAAATTCGCTCACGCGTTGCCGCGTGGCGGAAATATGTTTTTTGATAAGTATCCGTTCGTTGTTCTCGGAAAAACTTTGATAAACTGCATTCACGTTGTTCCAACGTGGCGAAATATCTGCGATAAGATGCTTATTGTTCCAACGGCGGGAAACTTTGATAAGTATTTGTTGCGTTGTTCCAACGTGGCGGAAAATTGCTTTTTGATAAGTATCCGTTCACATTAACAATTGACGGAAAACTTTGATAAGTATGTGTTCATGTTGTTCCGGCGTGGCAGGAAATATCTGCGATAAGTACCCGTTCACTTCCAATCGGAAAAATTTTGATAAGTCTGCCATTCCGCGTTGTTCCGGCAAGAGAAATATGCTGCGATAAGTGCGTTCGCTTGTTAATCGGTAGGAAACTTGTGATAAGTGTTGCGTTGTTCCGGCGTGGCGGAAACTATATGATAAGATTGCCGTTGTTACGACAAAAGAAATCTGATGTTATGTTATGCAACTCATGCATTCTCTTGGCGTGGTGGATAAATAAATTTTACCGGTAGGGTTCACGACACCTACCATTCTTAGCGTGGTGGAAGGCTAGTCTAAAGCACTAAGTAATGCGGGGGGTGGCGTCGGAGGCTAAATTTTGATAAAAAAAAAGAAAGAAAAAGTGTGAATACAAGTATTATTTGAATTCCCATGTCATATTATGTGTTGATTTAGTAACATGCAAGATATCCTATCACATGATCATTTTGATGTATTGATTAATGTATCTCAATCTACTTACTTGACGTCTTATAAGGCAAATATTGTATTAAAATTGCAATCTCCTTTTTGCCTAAAATGTTAATTATATGTCATGTCTCTTTTGCCTAAACATAAGTTTGGTATAGACATCTAATTTTACCTCACTTTTTCATTTTTGCAATAATCCTTACATATCTATGATGCGTAGTTGAATATAGAAGGAGAATATATGAAATGATGTTGGATTAGACTTGCAAATGTCTATTCATATGAAATATATTTAAGAGATCAATATAGAAAAAACTTACAAGTTAAGATAACATGAATTGACTCCTTTTGCAAATTGGATGACTTAGACTTGCAATATGTCTTGTGAGGAAGAAAACGAAAAATAGGAAAGTAAGACTTCATGAGAGGTAAGTCCTCTCTTATTTCTAAGCTACCTCAATTTTCTCTTTTTGTCACTTGTTTTATGACATTGACACATGTTTGTCTTTGTCATGAGTTTGCGTCTGAGGAGATGAACTCAATTTCATGCATATCATATCACATGCATGTGAGAACATTTTAAATTCTCCTTTGTCATTTACCTTTAATGATTATATGACAAAAATATGAGTTTAAGGAAAGATTAACTCTCTTTTTGGCACTTTCTTTCAATATCATATCACATGCATTTCTATCTTCTGACATTTGTCTTTTAAGGACATGTGACATGCTCTTGTACATCTTTATCATTCATTTAATGTCATATGATAAAAATATGGATTTGAGGAAAAAATAAACTCTCTTTTTGACATATTTTCTTAATCAAATTTGATGAGAACTTGTGCCCCTTTTGTCATGAGTTTGCATGTAAAAGAGGTGGATTTTAATTAATACACTTGTCTCTTAATGATATGTAACATGCATTCATATCTTTGTCATTTGTTTCTTAATGGTATGTGACACTTATTTCTTTACAACAAGAGAGGGCCCATCTAGGATTGATGCACTCTAGAATTAATACACCTTCTCTTTATATCTATTGAGCTTTATGTTTGATCCGATGAGCTCCTTTTAAAAATGGGCTTCTAAAATGCTCAATTTCAGCCCCTATTGTTTGCTGATTGGTTACATAAGAAAGGATATTTAACCTAAATAATATACATACCATACAATAGCATCAATTACATTATACTTGATCAAATGAGCTCCCAAAATATTAAATTTCAGCCCATTTGTTTGCTGATTAGTTACCTAAAAGAGGGTATTACTTGTTGATTGGTTACAAAGGAAAGGAAATTTGGCCTCAAATTCAAGATCTCAAGTTTTGGTCTTGGGGTAAGTTAATAACTTAAAAATCTAATGATCTTATTGTAAATCTTAAAAGCTAATTATCATAAGAAGATAAATCTATCCCGTCATTGTTAATATATTCTCTCAAGTTCAAGATCTCAAGAAGAAAAGTCTTTGCACCATCATGTTGTCCCAGAGTTGTGAGGTTTGGAGAACAATAGATCTTGAAATAATTAATCTAGATCGATCCCTGAAGATAGTGAGTTGACAGTCTATTTTTCCGTTTGTCTTGACGTCCAAGTTAGCAAAACCTAAAATATATCAAACTCACGCTTGCATTCACATAAATGTCAAATTATTCAACTTGACATTCATATGTACTGATATTTTTTAAACGATATATGTATGTATGTTGAAGTATTCGATCAAATCAAATATTTGGAAAGACATGTAATCCAAATGCAAGATAAATATAAAAGAACAGATGTTATGCTTCCCGGTTTGGTCTTGGACCGTCAAGTTAACAAAATTTAAAAAAATTTTTGATATTATAAGAATTTTAATAATATCGAGAATAATTATCATATAATTATAAGATATGAATCAATTCGTACTACGAAATTTAAGCCTCAAGAGAAATGTCTGCGTCATACATGTTATTTAGAGTTTGATTGAAGGATCTTGAAACAATGAATTTAGGCGATCCTCGAAAAATCGAGAATGAGTCTATCAATTGATATTATTAGTCTTATGATCGAGAGCGATTATTATTAAAATTTCAATGATAAATGATCATATATTCAAATATAAACCAATCATAAAATGATCAAAATTTCAAATAAAATAACAAAAAAAATTAAAATTAATTATTTAAATTAAAACTTAAAAAAATCAATCATCCCTCCACAAAGAGCCCATGTCAAATCAAATGCATAACTATTTTCACACTCAAATATTCCTAAACCTATAAGGATGTGACGTGTCCTTTGTCCGCGTAATTTTGCCGCGAAATGACACCACATAAATGGCGATTACGACCAGAGCTCTCTGACCGGGTGGTTCATCGTGATATGACACCACTAAGTTATGGTCATTACGGCCAGTATGTTCCAACTTTCTCTTTGAGGTGAAATGTAGAATGTATTTGGTTGGCAAAAATCTATGTTGCCAAGGTTGACTTATATTTATCCCCTTAAACAAACTACACTCAGTGCAGAAGGACCTTGACGACATGCGTAATATTCATGAGGATCCTTCCGGTCGGGTTAGTCCTTCACTCTCATTACCGAAAGCTGACAACGGATGAATGAACCATGGGATCTAGATAGACGCACGTCATTGTTCCATAAAAGTTTTATATTAAAATGATAAATTTCATAAATTCTAACTCATTTGTAATTATATACTTTCTTTCGATTCGTTAATCGAAAGTCTTTCTCTCGGTGTGGAGGGTAATTAACTATACTGCCTCTGAAAACCTAACCGGATATAAAAGTTCTCACGATGAGAATAAATCTGTGTAGTTCTTATCTACTATTCATCTGCCTTTTGAAATTTTAACCGACACCAAAACAACTTTTTTCTTTTCCAAAAGAGGTCGGTGGCGAATATTCGGATCCCACAGTTGTCTTTGCTTTGTTGCTAGATGATTAAAGGAGGAAGGAGAGAGCTGTTATGATTTATCTTTGTTCATGGTTATTTTTGAAAAATCTAGTATAGCATTTCATCATGGATTTTGTATGTTTTTGATCTTTTTTTTTTTTAGGTTGATTCTAGCATTGGAGATCCCAACTCCTTTGCTATTGGCTTCTTCGTGATAATTGCCACCATCTTTTTTCAAAAAGATTTAGAATCTTTAACATATATTCTCACCACTCTTAGATAGAATATGTTTAACTGTTGGTTAAGGCTCATTAGTATGGAGGAAATAATCCATACTGAAGGACCCATCAAACTCATAGAGGTAGAATTTTAGTGTCTTTGATTTCATCTTGAAAATCAGAATCATAAGAAATGAGAGTAGAAAATGGGAGATTGTATAATTGAATTTTGTTTCCTTATTTTGCATAAAAAATATGGTGAGAAGTTTTATATAGGTATATAAACAACTATATAACAACAACAATAATAAGCTTTTATCCCATTACATGGGGTTGGCTACATGAATCTTTTTTCTTTATTGTGTCTTATTAAATGTCATAGTCTCATTTAATTCTAATAAAATAAGGTCAATTTTTTATACTTCATAATTAGGTCTTTTTAGATCCACCAGCATTTCTTAACATAGGGCAAATATAATACATATACTCTCCTAACTGGGTCATCAGGTGGCCGTCGTTTTATGTGATCAAACCATTCAAGATGACTCTCTCTAATCTTATCTGCCATTGGAGCTACTCCAACCTTTTAAAGGATATATTCATTTCAGATTTTTTCTTGAAGTGTAAACCTAGACATCCTCCTGAGCATCCTCATCTCTGCAATACTTAATCTTATGTTTCTCTTTTACTAGCCAACATTTATCATAAAGCATTGCCTCACCACCATCTTATAAAATTTTACCTTAGTTTAAGCGGTACTTTTCTATCACACAACAAACCCGATGCATTCCTCCACCTCAACCATCCAACTTGAATTCTACTAATGACATCCCCATGTATTTCACCATCACTTAAAATGACAAAATCGAGATATCTAAAATATTCACTTTTTTAATAACTTGATCACTCATTATCACAACTCTGTCATTAGACCTCTATTACTAAATTACACTCCATATAATTGGTTTTAAATCTACTCAAATGAATGCCTTTAGACTCTAAGATTGACCTCCATAATTCAAGTTTTTCTTGAATTTTCTCTTTAGTCTTATAAGAAGAATATTTTCCGCAAAAAGCATACATCGAAGTATATCCTCCTATAAATGTCTAGAAAGAATATCCATAACTAAGACAAACAAATATGGGCTTAAAGTCGCTTCTTGATGTAAATCCAAGTGAAATAGGAAAATACTTGGGGGTTGTTTGGTTGACTAAAAAAAGAATGCAGTATAAAAGAAATATAGTGTAAAGTGAATACAATAAATTTTGAATACTTTAGAACTGTTTGTTTATATGTAAAATAAATATATGAAAATTATTTTTTATGTTTGGTTAGATGTATGTAAATAAAGCAAATACTGGTATTATAAATATTTTGTTATATGTAAAGTAATTGCATCATTTTTTTTTACTAATTGAATTATTATTTTTAAAAATTAAATAAATATATTAAAATATAAATAAAAATTTACTACTTGATTAAAAAAGATTTCTATTTATTTATTTTGAAATAAAAAACTTCTTTTTGATTTCAATATTAGAGGCATATTAGAATAAAAATAAATTCTCCTAGCTCAATATGTAATCTTGAGTGGAGTTTACGGTCAAGCTACTTAAAACTAATCAAGTTAAGCTCAACTAAACTATTTACCACATTATCTTACACTCATCATTTTCTAATTTCACTCAAATATCAAGATTCACAACAAAAATCTAACTTACATTTTTTTATTTTGTCAACTTTCCTATGTTTTAATTATGTCACACATAAATAGATGAAAATGTTTTAAGATATTAATTATTAGTGTTATAAATAAATAAAATTTGAATATTATCTATGTACAAGGATGGAAAGAGATGAAACTTAAAACTACAGTGTAAAAATAAATACAATGTATTTTGAATATTTAAAAGTTATTTGATTATCTGAAAAATATATACAAGAAAATTGTCGGTTAAGTATATGCAAGTAAAAATAATGTATTTTTAATACATTAGATCTTATTAGTTGTATGTAAATAATTATAACAATTTTTTTTCCGTATTAATATAATGACCCAAATTTAATATATATATATGTGTGTGTGTGTGTGTGTGAATTATTTTATTTATACTAAATGTTAATTAATTAATTAATTAATTAATAAGAATTTTCATTAAATCAATTAATCATCAATTAATGGTTTAATATTTATTTATTAAATATTAATTTTTTTTAATGATTGAATTAATCATTAATTATTATTTTTGCTAAATAAACTAAAATTTAATCATTATTTTTTTTTAATTTATCATGAATTAGTTACCTATCAATTTTAATAAACATAATTATATTTATTAAATTATAATTAAGTACTAATAATATTTAATTTAATTTAAGTTAAATAAAATTAAAATTATTTTATAATAACATTCAGGTTTCCCACTACTTCGTAGTTCTTGTGCTCTTCCAACTGAGAGGCAGAGAACTTAGACCTAAAAAAAAAGCAAAAAGAAAGAAACTGCAAAACTATGGCAACAGTGTCAAGGACATTTAGCTTGTGAAACCCTTTCTTTCTCTCTCAACCGCTCCGCTCTTACCTGAAGCCTTCAAAGAAGAGAAGGGAGACATTGCAGCAGTATCCCTCGCCTCATCTCATCTAGGGAAACATGAAGTTTTTGCAATTTTTGTGGGCTTTGAAGTTGCCATTTTTATTATTTGGCCAGATTTAGGTTAAATCATGCTAAAATCAGACTACCAAACAGTCAGAATTCGCCCATCGACGCCGACGGTGCAGCATTACGAGGTGATGATCGGCGTCTTCGACTTCCACAATTTCTCGCCATTCACGACCTCAAGAACGAGGACCTCATCTCCGCAATGTATTTGAAATACGTTTGTTTTGATTGTATTTAGAAGTCATGAAGAATAAGTTATTCGTGGGATTTGAAATACCGCAGAAAATTTCACTGCATTTGTTTTACTACCATCCAAACGATAAAAAAGAGAAAAAATGTGTAAACTAAAGACAACGCATTTCATTTACAGCTAACCAAACAGCCTCTTGGTCAATCTTGCTTGTGTTTGAACACAAGTAACAACTCTAGTATACATATTCTTAATAACTTGAATATACGTAATATGAACTCCTTTCATTTCTAGAACTCTCCAAAGCACTTATCTTGACACTTTATCAAATGCTTTCCCTAAATCAACAAATATCATATGTAGATCCTCCTTTCTCTATACTTCCATATTAAACCTCTCAACAAATGTATAACATCCATAGTAGACCTACTCGGCATGAATTCAAACTAGTTTTTAGAACTTTTTGTATCACATCATAACTTATGCTCAATTATTCTCTTATAATTTGTGTATGGCATCTTAACTTAATTCTTCTATAATTTGCATACACTTATGCATCATATTTATTCTTAAAAATAGGTGCCAACAAATTTTTTCTCTACTTATCTGACATCTTTTTAGTTTTAAAATAATATTAAAAGTTTAATAAGCTAAGAAGTTTTTGATATCTTAAGCATTTCCACACTTATATTAGATTATCATCAGATCCAACTTCTTTAGTATACTTCATTTTTTTAAAATCCTCTCTAACTTCGAATTTACTAATATGATGATAAAAACAAAAAATTTTATTTTCATTTATAATACTAAAGTCTTTAGTGCATGGCACATTAACTTAATTCTTCTATAATTTGCATACGCTTATGTATCACATTATTCTTAAAAGTAGGAACCAACAAATTTTTTTTCCATTTATTTCACATCTTTTTAGTTTTAAAATAATATTAAAAGTTTAATAAACTAAGAATTTTTTTTTATCTCTTAAGCATTTCCATGCTCTATTAAAATATCATCAGATCCTACTATTTTATCATACTTGATTTTCTTTAAATCCACTCTAACTTTGAATTTACTAATATGATGATTAAAATAAAAATTTTTATTTTCATTTATAATAGTAATATTGTTAAAATCAATTATATTTTCACAACCTTCATTAAAAAATTTATTAAAATATCTCATCTACATATATTGAATATTCTCTTCTAAAAAAAAACTTTTTAATTTTCATCTTTAATACATTTCATTTGAATTAAATTTTTTACTTATCATATCTCATTGCTTAGTTAACTTAACATGCATCTTTTGTCCTCTTTAGTATTCAATATACTATATATTTCATTAAATGCTGAATTTTTTATATTGCATATTGTTTTCTTAGAATCTCTATAGTACATTCTATATATTTCCTAATTCTCTGAAATTTTACATCTAAATTAATTTTTATAACAAAACTTTTTCTTTTTGATCTTTTTTGCATATTTTAACTTTACTGCAAACTATTTTTTTATTAATAGGAGTTTTTCCTCTTGATTCTTCAAGCACATTTTTTATGATTTATTTAATTTCACTTGCTATTTTTTTCTACATAATATTATCTTCCATATGAATATCTGAAATCCTAAGATCTTATAACTTACTTTTAAAATTATTTTTATTAACATTCTTTAAGTGCTCTTATCTAATCCTAAGATAATATTTCACTTTATTTTTATCTTCCAACCGTTCATCTTAAAATCTAAAATTGATTGATTGTTAGGTACTTAAACTTTCAAATGAAACAACCTTACAAACTTTATAGTCTAAACTATCTATTTTTAATGAGAAAATAATAAATTTATATTTTATTAGGTTTATTATTATAAGTGATAATATACTCATTTTTTTTTCTTAAATGATGTATTAGAAATTATAAAATTATAAGCTAAAATAAAATTTAATATAGTCCTACTTTCTTCATTAGTCCCTTCAAATCTATAGCCGTCATAAATACTTTTTAAATCAAGAACACATAATTTACCTTCTCCCCATCTCATTTAATTTCTTGAATACATATGATATTTACCTTCCATGGATCATAATATCTAGTAATCCATTAATTTACCTATAAGAGTACTTATATTTCCAACATTTTCAATTATTTCATATGGTCCAACATATTGTGAACTTAATTTTTTGTTTTTTTCAAAATACCCTACACCTTTTATGAAACTAACTTTGACAAATATAAATTCGCCAACATCAAATTTCACTAATCTTGCACAACTTTCAATCTATCCCTAATTAGCATAGCATAACAGTGTCTTACATTTCTTTCTTTCCATAAAAAACTTCATATGGAGCCATTCTAATACTTGCTTGAAAGCTATTATTATATACGAATTCAATGTGTGGCATATATTTTTCTCATCCACTATCAAAATCAAGAACAGATAATCTGAGTAAATCTTTTAATATTGAATCGCTCTCTCTAACTGGCCATAGTTTGTAGGTAAAATGTTTTACTTAAATTTAATCTAGTGCCCAAAATCTCTTGTATTTTCTTTCATAATTTGCATGTAACTCTGCCATCTCTATCTGAAATAATAGATGTGGTACTCCATGCAGCTAATTTCATCCTTATATACTTCTACTTGGATCTGTTTGTCTAATAGACAAGAAATGTACATATTTGGTCAATCTATTTGCATTGACCCATATAGCATCATGATCTGATCGTGATTTAAGTAAACAAACTACATAATCCATTACTATTTCATCCCATTTTCACTCTGGCATTTGTAAAAGTTGTAACTATCTACTTAACCTTTGATGCTTAGTTTTTAATAGTCGATAAGTGGGATCCTTGGCCACAAATTCTGCAACACTTTTTTAAAATTTTGTCATAAATTCTTTTAATTTCAGATACATCTTATTATTCCATTGATGAATAGTATAACAAAAAAATGTGCTTCTTATAAAATATAGTTTTTTATTTTTTTATGTTTGATACACAAATTTTATCTGCATATCTCAGCAACTCATTTTCATCAATTTTGTACTCTGCATAGTGTCCTACTCTGACTAGTTTCAAAAGTTTTTAAAACTAATATCCTGCAAGTGCATATCGAATTTTATTTTTTAAAGTTGAACTGAATTGTTAGTTGCTTCAACATAAAAGAACTTTCATTATTATTGATAATTTTAGTTTATTCATGTCTTTGACTAACTATTTCTATGCAGTAAGCAATTAATTTACTTTACTTGATACATCAACAACAATGCTCGCTTTTCATGGATGGCATCATATATCTAAATTATAATCTTTAATAAGCTCTAACTATTGATGTTGCCTCAGATCTTGTTTTTTTTTTTTTGTGAATATGTATTTCAAACTTTGATGGCCGATAAAAACTTCACATCCAACTTTATATAAATAATACAAATGCTGTCAACTTCAAATAATGAGTAAGATAATTTTTTTAATAGTTCTTTAATTGTCTTTAAACTATGCTACTACTTTAGCTTGCTACATTGATACACATTCTTATACCCTTAATGGCGCATCACTATAAATCTAAACTTCTTCTACTCCCGAAAGGATGATTAATATTGGAGCAATTATTAAACAACTTCTTCACATTAATTATTCTAATCAAATTTTATAGTCTTTTGAGTCAATCTTGATAAGGGCATAATAGTCCGATAGAATCCCTTCACAAATATTTGCACTTTAGTTATTTTAGTTTGTCTTGGCCAATCTACAATAGCTTTAATCTTCTTCTTATCTACTAAAATACCATCTTCACTGACTACATGTTCATGAAAATTATACTCAATCACAATTCATATTTAGAAAATTTTGCATACAATTTATTTCTTTTGAGTGTTTATAAGACAACATGCTGATTATTTGTGTGATTGGCTCATCTTCTGAATAGACTAGAATTTCATCTATAAAAACAATAACAACTGTCCAAAAATAGCTTAAAAATCCTGTTTGTTAAATTCATAAATACCGTTGGAGCATTTTTCAATTCAAACGGTATCTCCACAGACTCAGTTCTAAATATTGTTTTGACTTGTCTTCCTCTCAAATATGTAGCTGATGGTAACCAAATTGTAAATCAATCTTAGAAAAGAATGAGGCTCCTTTTAACTGATCAAAATTATCATCAATTTTTTTGGCAAAATATATTTGGTGAAACTCTCTCCTCTTGACCTTTCATATTCCGGAGATACATAGATAATATTACTTAATTAGTAAATAATTCACATATAATTCATTATCCTAATTTATTTGATTGACTCAATTACCTCTTTTATCATATCATTTACTCTAACTTAACTTTGATATCACTTTCGTCACGATTTAGACTGTTTAGCTCGGACAATCAGACAAAATATTAAAAACTTTCAATTACTCCTCTTCTCTCTCTCTCTCTCTCACTTACACACACACACAGAGAGAAAGAGAGAGAGAGAGAGAGAGAGAGAGATTGGTATTATGCAGTGCTTTGACTTGAAAGAGAGATTGACTTATAATGTTAGACTTTTCTTGAATCTGCTTTTAAATAAAATGTCAAGAGATTGGTGCAGTAATAGTTACTGTCTTGTGAGATAATTCTTCTGATGACTTTGCATTCCAGCTCTCTCATTCACAAGGGACCGGCAGAAAGTCAAAGCAACCAACTCCTATCCTGCAGATGATTCAGCATCTGCTTCCGATGGTATTATACTCTAGCAAATCTTTTGGTGGGCACTACTTTTTATTTTTATTTTATTGTATTTATCATTGTTTGATAATTCCTTTAGCAAAAGAGCCTCTTATAACAATAAAATTCAAATTCAGCGAGTGGGCATTTGATTGTTCACTCATTGGGTTATTTTTCCAATATCAAATTAGGTGTATGTTTGATATGCGTGCCTTTTATTTATTTATTGCCCTTTTTGTATTTGTTTTTTTTAACATTTTTTTGGTCATTTTATAGAAATTATATAAAACATAAATTTATATAATCATAATATAAGTAAATTATTACAATCTCATATCACATACATACACCTCTAATAACAGAAAGAAGACCAAACAATTTTCGTTCCATTCAAATCAAATGTGCCTCAAAAGAGCCATTATCTTCTTCCTCATCTTCCAAACTGCTAAAACCTCCAGATTTCCCATCAACCATAGCTAAAATCTGTAACAGATCAGCCATCTCAACATTTCCTAGGCGTCTCTCATCTCCAGCCATGAACTCCTGAACTCCATTACCAACGTCTATAGAGCTGCAACCAGGCTCTTTCTTCAACCTCCTGCTCCTCATTAATCTCCTCAACTTCCCCATATCTTCCCACCTTCTCTCCCCAGCATATATATTTGATAGAAGCACATAGTTTCCAAAGTCATCTGGTTCCAGCTTCACCAACTCCTCCATCGCCATTGCTGCCAGCTCTATGTTTCCATGAGCTCTGCAGGCGCTGAGCAGAGATCCCCAGACAGCAGCATCCGGCAGAATCGGCATGCTATCGATGAACTCCTTGGCTAAACAGACGAACCCCGATCGACTTAGAAGATCGACGACACAGCCGTAATGCTCGACTCCAGGTTCGATTCCATAGATCTCTTTCATGGAGCTGAAATACTGAAGGCCTTGTTTCACCAACCCAGAATGAGCACATCCACTTAATAGTCCCAGAAAAGTCACGCCATTTGGCTTGACTCTGCTCTCTTCCTCCATTTCTCCAAACAGTTTCACAGCTTCTTCCCCTCTCCCATTCATTGCCAGTCCTAAAACCATTGTGCTCCAGGAAATAACATCTCTTTCAGGAGTTTTTTGGAAGATCTGAAGAGCTTGTTTGATGCTCCCAAACCTACAGTACATTTCAGTCAGGGCATTGCAGACAATGGTCTTCTGGAGAAAGCCATGTTTTTCTGAGTAGACCTGAATCCATTTCCCGAGCTCGAGATCACAGGCGGCGAGGACGGAGACGATGCTCGCTTCATCAGGCTGGAAGCCTTCGGTTTGCATCCGGCGAAAGATCTCGACTGCTTTGGAATAACGACCGGCCATGGAGTAACCAGAGATGATTGCAGTCCAAGAGACGATGGTTCTATCTGGCATGGAATTGAAGATAGCCATGGCTTCCTTCATCTGCCCTAATCTTGCATGACTGCTTATCAGTGTGTTCCAAGTAACCGGATCTCTAAGGAGCATTTCGTCGAACACCTTATGCGCGTGTAACAAATCATCTACCTTGGTGTACATCTCTATTAGAGAGTTGTTGACGAAAGGATTGGAATTCAGGCCGGCAATGATTATTCGGAGATGAATCTGCTTCCCGAGCTGATGATGAAGAATCCCGGCGCAGGATTTGAGAACGAAAGGATAGTGAACCTGTCGCCGGATTTTGAGCGGCGAAGAATTTGCTTGTAGAGATGGATAGCTTCGATGAAGCGGAGGTTTTGGGTGCAGGCTTTGATCATGGCGTTGTAAAGGAAGATATTGGGGTCGAGTACGTGGTTGAAGACTTGATAAGCGTAATCGATTCTGCCATTGGCGTTGCAGATGTTGATGATTTGGGTCGAAAGGAAGCTGCTTTGGGAGAGGAAGGAGACCAGGATTTGAGCGTGGATCTTGCTCAGTTCTTTGATGCTGCTGCATTTTCTTAATTGGACAATGATTTGGTCCTCGATTTCTCTGAGAATGCAGGTGGAACATCTCATCGGAGATCGAGGAGGAGAAGCAGTGGCAACGGCTACGTCCGGGGGCGAGTAGCCGTATCGGCGTCTGCTCGTCGAAGCCGGTACCATCCAGTGGCTCTTGAGGATGGGCTTTACTTCGGCATTATAATAAAAAATAAAATCTAAATTTAAAAAATAAAATAAAAAGAAAATTAAACTAAAAAATAAGCATAAATCTAAACGTAAACCTAAAAAATAAATTAAAATAAAAAATTTAAACTAAAATAAATAAGTTAAACTAAATAAAACTAAAAAAATAAACTTAAATAAATTGTATAAATCTAAACTTATCGTTTAATTAATTTTAAAAAAAAATCTAAACCCTAAACTCTATATCTTAAATCTTAAATCCTAAACTTTAAACTCTAAAACTAATTCTAAATCTTAAACCTACAATCCTAAACTTTAAACCTTATATACATATCACACAATTCTTATATATTTACATATCTAACACCTAAACTTAATTTTTAAGTATTAAATTATATATCTAACATTAAAATTTTATTATTTATTTATATAATATTTAAATAATTTTAATTACAACAAACTATTATTTATATTATATATTTTAAAATAAACTTTTTATGCGTATATTTTGAAATTATTAATATCTTATAGAAGAAAAAATTAAAATATAAACTATTAGACATGAATATCTAATAATTATGTATTATGCATTTAATTCTCTTTAAAAAATTTTGATAAGAGTATTCTTATTAAAATTTAATCATAATAAATTTAATTTTTTTAATCTATTTAAAATAAGTATGATATATAGATAGTCAAATGATTAGCCATTATCTTCCTCTTAAAATAAGTATAAAGATTTGAAATTAATTAATTCATATTTTAGCAAATAAAATGATTATTCAATTCTTTAAGATTAAGCTATCACTTTTATTATCTCTCTAAACATTAATACATAAAGAATAATAGTTAATGAGCTTATTTATTATGGTTTAGGGTTTAGGATAGTATGTTGGTATTTACTAGTAACATAATATGTAGATAGAATTTATCAGATGAGTGTGATAGCGGGTGGCCCGTCGATCAGAGGTCTCACTCTTAATGCGGAGATATACATTCGAGCGCATAAGTGTACGAGTTTAGTTGCTCTTAAAGCTCAACACTATCAAAGAAAAAAAAATGTAATAGATAAATAGTGAGTAATTTGTTGATGTGGGTGTCACAAATAATGGAAAGCACAGTGGTTGTGACGGGTTTAGGACAAGAGAGATTGAATTCAAACATATTGAATATATAAGGCCTCCTTGTCTTGAGAATTTGCAACTCATTCATTCATTATAGGTGGCAATTCAATTAATGCTACTCAATTTTGAAAGTTGCATTTTAAATATAATCTTTCTTTATTCTTTCATACTTTAATAAATATTCTAACTATTCATCCTTTTTATTTTTCCTTTTTATGATGATTTGTTTGAAATAACATGAATGAACTATATGGGCATGGTTCACTTTACAAGGATGATAGAGAGAAGAGTGAAAATCAAAATAATAAATGCAATGATTTTATTTGTTTAGATCTTACAATATAAATTCATTTTAATATTATATGGAGAAATGTATTCATTATATTAAAAGAATTGTAATATATATTCATCCGATTTATATTTATATTAAATTTTACTATATTTTAATAGTGAAGAAAATATAATCCTAGTTGAAGAAGAAATACAAGGCAAAAACCTCCTCTTAAAAATAAGAAATTAAAACAATTGAATAAATTACCACAAGTAACATTAAGAAGCTAATCATAAGAGAGAGAGAGAGAGGGAGGGAGAGCCGGAGAGGTCATTTCTGAGGACGGTCCGAGTAAAATGAACCCATGAGAGTCATTCTAGTCTTGTTTTCATGGTTGAAACAACAGTTCCTTTTCCTCCGTCGGCCATTAATGACAGTCTCCTCTTCGTCTCTCTCTCTCTCTCTCTCTCTCTCTCTCTCTCTCTCTCTTTTCACTCTCTCTCTCCCCTTCTATCTTTATTAAATGTTATTGACAATAATCGTCTAAATATCTTTCCTGTTTCGCCAAAGTCCTCATTTGAGCACCCACCCCATTTAATGCCTTCTCCGTTATATATACCTAGCTCCTACTCTTTCACTCTCTCTCTCTCTCTCTCTCTCTCTCTCTCTCTCTCTATCTATGAGGATTAGTGTTACAGTAATCTCTCTGCTTCTTCTTCTTCTTCTCCTTCTTCAGCATCGCCGTTGCCATAGCTCCAGAGAATCAATGGCGTCAGCGCCGAAGCAGCAATATCTGAACGTGAGGCCACCTTCTTCTTCTTCACCAACAACATCCACAGCCTACTTCTCTGCTTTCCTCCCAAAGGCTTTCCCCATTCCTCCTTCCGCTCCCTCTCGCCGTCACAACTCCTTCGGCCTTCTCCGCCGCCGCCCTTCACCTTAACCACGCACAAGTTAGCACTAATCAATCATTTAATTAATATCCTAACTTTCATTATTTTATGCGAGCAATGTACTGTGTTCGATCTGTGTTATTTTCATAAATTTCTATAAAATTTATTAAAGTAATAATAAAAACAACATTGGGGACGTATTAATTCCTCATATAAGAGGAGATCCTATCAGAAACTCCTCATAGGATTTGAGTGCCCTCCTAATTATAATTAAAGGAGCGGTCTCTCTCTCTCTCTCTCTCTCTCTCTCTCTCTCTCTCTATATATATATATGAGTTTGTAAAAATTATCTATTATGTTTGATTATGATTAATTAATGAGATTTTGTGTGGGACTATCTATTAATGGAATTGTTTATTGAGTTAACACTTGTGATAATGAATGTATGTGTAATATTTGGACTAATTAGTGTTTCTTAAAAAGCATATGTATGTTTTTTTGCTAACGACATTCTTCTTATTGATAAGATTAGAGAGGGAGTTCAAGAGAAATTTAAATTATGGAGGTCAATCTTAGAGTCTAAAAGGTTTTCGTTTAAGTAAATCTAAAATTGAATATATAAAGTGTTATTTTAATTATAGAAGTTCTAATGGTAGTATTATGCTATTGGGTGAACAAGTCATTAAAAAGAGTGAGCAATTGAGATATCTAGATTATATTGTTCACAATGATGGTGAAATAGATAGAGATGTTATTACTAGAATTCAAGTTGGATGGTTAAAGTGGAGGAATACATTTCGCCTCTTGTGTGATAGAAAAGTATTGCTTAAATTTAAGGAAAAATTTTATAAGACGGTAATAAGACTTGCAATGATTTATGGTGCAGAATGTTGACTAATAAAGAAAGCGTAAAATAAGTTAAGTATTTAAGAGATGAGGATGCTAAGGTGGATGAGTGGCTTTACTCTTAGAGATAAAATACAAAATGAGTATGTTCAGAAAAAAGTTGGAGTAGCTCTAGTGGCAAATAAGGTTAGAGAGTCGCCTTAAATGATTTGACCACATAAAGTGTCAGTAGATTTGGCTTATGTTAAGAAAGGTAGAAGTAGACTTAAAAAGACTTGGTTAAGATGTATAAAAAAATTATCTTAATATACTTAAATTAAATAAGAATTTGATACATAATAGAATATAATGAAGAAGAATGATTAAAGTAGTTTATCCCGCATAGTGTTGTTGTTGTAGTATTTCTTAATTATTCACGATTAAGAATATATTTATCATATAATATTTATATGAAAATATTTATTATCGTCTACTGTGAATTTCTTGTCCTCCTTTTCTTGTTCGAAGATAAGTATCAGTACAGAATATAAGCAAAGATACAAGCTTTCTGGTACAGAATATATATATATATATATATATATAATTGAAAGATTGAATAGTGACCGTTGGATTTGACAAGACGTGTTGAACAGATGTGATAGGTTGTGGAGGAGGGCACTGAGTTATTCAAAGTGATTTTTTTTTTCTTTTTTTGATGAGTTAATCTCTGATCTCACTGATTTTGTGGCATATGATTTCGGATATAACTAATTTTTGGGTGAGCTTAACCTGCATAAGTGTCGACCGCCATTTCTTTTACATAGAAGAGTATCTCTGCAGTGGAATCGAACGTGAATTGAGAAATATCTAGCCACACTCGCTCTCACCAACCGAGCTAAAGGCGATGGATATTCAAAGTGATTTTCGTTTTCAAAGTCTTTTTTTTTTTTGCTTTAATTTCTAGTATGGTTTAGTGTAATATAGGTTGGCATACATGACAATAAAATTTTAATGTTTATAAAAGTATCATTCTCATCTCTTTAATTTTTTAAAATATCATCTAAATATTAATATTTAAAATTAAATCAGTAGGTATTTTGTATGTTTACTAAATATCTAATAAATCAATCATAATTTATGTAAATACATGAATTTGATGATTCAAAAAATAATAAAATGTTAATTTTATAAATTGATTATTCAAGTAATTCCTCCAATACTTAATAAAGTTATATATATAAAGATATTTTTATGCTTCGTTGCTCTGTAAGTTTTTTTTTTTTGGATTATATGAAGGTTTAATATTTTAGAATTATTACATAGAACGTGCAATAATGGTGCTATATCATATTTTAAATCTTCCTTACGTATTAATTTTATAAATAATGAATTTTCGTTGACGGACGAGGAAATCCTTTTTATTTTAGTACTACTACAAATTTCAACTTTTCTCATTATAATCATTTTAAAAAAAATTGGATAAATATCCTATAAATTTGATATAATTAAAATATAACTTTGAATATTTATTTATAAACATTTTTTAAATATCAAATCATATTAAAAATGGTATTATTATTATTAATCTTTAAAATAAAAGTTATTTAATGCGATTGAAATATTAAGAGAAAATAAATATCATAAATTAAGTGATAGACGTGTTTAGGAATTAGACAAATAAATTAAAATATTTTTTTATATTGTTAAAAAATACAGTAGTCTATAATTTGTAATGTCTTCAGAAAAAAGGGATGCAAGATGGGAAAATTCCTTTAACCTAAAAAAAAGTGAGGCTTATGCAAAGACTATAAGAACCCTCTCTTCTGATTGGTGACGACATGACTTGGAGTTGAAATTCTAGAGGCTGAAACAGATGAAAAGTAAATGAAATTTGTATGTTATGATGAAATTAAACTAAGCATTAGATTAATATCGATATCACAGATGGATAGAGTGTTGAGTGGATCTCATTCCCAAAAAAAAAAAAAAAAAAAAAGACTGGATAAGACATTAATATTTTGTTCTTTAAAGTCTATATATAATACAAAAAAATAAAAAAATAAGTCTATATATAATACTTTCACACATGCAATATTCCAATAGATGTGAGACTATAGCATCAATTATTAATTTTAAAAAACTATTAAAAAAACATTATTATACAACATTTAAATCATTTTAAGATGAAATTTTTACAACATTGATCTCATTATTATAATAAAAATATGAAATAAAATCCTTAAATTTCTAAATATTATTATATATTATATTTGGTAGATTATATAATAGTTTCATATATATGTTAATGTGTTGGTAGATGACCATTCATACCATAAAATATATGTTTGATTCATGTAACTAAACCCTAAGCTCATCTGCATGCCCCTAACTTTGATGTGATCTACTACTTTGTTGTAAGTAGAGGCTGAAACAGTGAAGCCAAAGAAAGAAATTTGTTGTTATGATATTAAACTACTATTACATGAAACATGATAATAATGAAAAGTAGTTATGTTAGAAAATTTATCAATTATTGGAATCATATGGCAAAATCAATAAAGCACTAAAACCTATACGGACTGATCATCATTATGGCAATATTCAGTCTGCTACACTCCAGAAACGGACTCTAAACCAGAACAGTGGTTCAATGGTTCTTATAATAGTAAATAAGAGGGACTGGACTGAAGGGTTCATTCAATTCTTTTAGAAAACAAAGACGATGCTCTCTTATAAAGCTATAATAGCCTACAGGATCCACCAATATGCAAAAAATAAGACATCAAATCCCAAAACAAATTAATAATAACTTCTCAAAATGTCATGAAAATTGAAATGATTCTTCCAACAAAACATGTCTTTGAAATACTAGAATAAGAGAATGCGTACAGAACAAAGCTTGCTTGCCTGCTACTCCAGAGAAGAAGAAGCAGGTGCTCCATAGCCACCGCCGCCACCACCACGACCAAAAGCAGGCCTGCCACCGGCACCGCTCTGAATCACCACCAAAAATTTTAGAAAGAAGCGAGACATAATTTATCATTACAAATGCATAAGAGAAAAAAAAAAATAAGTAATTCAACTATAATGAATTTACAAATCATAATCCAAAGCCCTACAACCTCGATCCCAATCAAAAACCCAACACACCCACTTTGACCTCCCCTTCTCCTTCGACAACAATGGTAAAATCACCCTTCGCAAGTTAATACCTCTCCTAAATCACAAGAGAAGAACAAACAATTGAATAGTGACAGCAAGAAAGGAGTCCACAAAGAGAGAAATAAATCACATTAAAACTTGAGTCCCCTGGGTGATCCATAGCCTGCCCTCTTTACATAGAATTAATGCTCAACTCCTTCCAAGTGGATCCAGATAAGGTCATTTGGTGATGTAGTATATAAAGGTGTTTCCATCACTACCAATCAAGGTTGAGGGATAATCACATTTCTTTTAGGGTATTACAACCAGATTGATCTTTTTAGGATGTAGAAAATAGAATGCAAGCTAATAGAAGTAGAGTTAACCTAATTATGTGGACAAATCAATCAATCCCAACACATTTATACTAGCATCTTATCAAACTACTCTTAATTCTCCTCCAAATAGCTAAGGAAATCTCAATATTTCTTCCCAATTTAGCAAAAGAAAATAACAGCTATGGACATGTAGACAGCATTGAAACACAGGAGAAAAGCGCTTGCATTTATGCCAGACTTGTGACTTGAATTAGGTGGGAATCATTGCTGACAGTAAACTGTAGGTACTGATGAGAGAACACAGAAGGGAGAGAAAACAACTGCAGCTTTCGAATAAATTGGGGAGATGGGTAGCTGATAAATTTTTTGACTAAAACTAGAATTTCAAACTTTACTCAATCCAAAATTAATCGTCCACAAAATAGACTCCTAATCCCATATTTAAAGAGAACAATAGCAATGAAAAATTTATTATTCTCCAAACATAGAACCAGTTTCCATTGTAACGAAGTCAACAGTTGTGATGCTAGAATTATCTATCAACAATGGAAGAAGATGTCTGGAATGAAATGATGTTGAAGGTATACGGCTTATATGAAGTGGGAGTCACTGCTGGGTACAATTGAGGAGCTCGCTTTTTTTTATTGTAGAATAAGTCGAGCCCTTGGAGGTGAAACGGAAGAACAAAAAAGGGTAAAAAAAGCTGATGCTTGCTATTAAACAAAGGAGAGGAAGAGAACGCTGTTATTTTTTAAGGGAAAATAGAATTGCAAACTTCAATAGATCCAAAACTAGTTGTCCACAAAATAGACTCCTAACTCCTTATTCATAAAATAATAAAAAAAACTGATAGGGATAGCTAGATTCAAATCAAACCTTAATCTAAAATCAATAAGAACACATGAAACAACACCAATCCCTAAAATCAAGTGACAAATCAAAATCTTCTACATATGAAGGAACAAAATACATATAAGAAAATCAACTAACATTTCCCAAAGTTCCTAGACTAATCCTAGTTTTTATGAATAGATAAGCATCTCTCAAATGTTTGCAAGAGATTCAAATAACACCGTCACAATGCATTTTGCTTTTAACAGGCCGTAGGTTGTTAAGATTTATTTCTTCTATCTAAAATTCTTCTTGTTAGCAAACAATGCACTGGAATCTACGCTCAAGTCAAAAATTGATGGAAGGCCATTGATCAATTAATTGGTTGGTTCATCATAGTGTGGAAAAAGGTCTTTGGGATATTCTAAAGTGTGCTTGAGATCCTCTCGAACCATTGGGATTTAAAAACAATGTGATGTATCAAAAAAGGCAAGAAAATGATATTACATATGATGGGGATTTAAATCAAAAAACATTTGGTAAGATTAAATTCAAATACTAGTTAAATCTTACAACAAAACACCACTAAAAGGTGCAATAGGTTAATCATGAGCCATACTTCGAAGAGCATGTCATGTTAAATTGAGAATTCCAACCACAATGGTAGATAAACAATAACAACAACAACAACAAGCCTTTATCTCTCGAGTGGGTCTATATGAATCTTGCTCCATTGTTTTATTATTATGTGTCAAATTCATTTAATTCAAGTATACTAAGGTCCTTTTTATACATCTTAACCAAGTCTTTTTTCTACTCTTTCTTCTTAACAAATCTAAATCTCTCTCTTGGTCAGCCATTGGGACTTTATGTGGCCAAACCATCTTAGGAGACTCTCTCTAATCTTATCTCGGAGCTACTCCAACTTTTTCCCGAACATACTCATTTAGCATTTTATCTCTAAGAGTAAAGTTAACCCGAGCATCTCATCTGTAACACTTAACTTAGTCTTATCTTTATATTGGTGCATTCTATAAGTCATTCGGTCTTACTTACCATCTTATAAAATTTTCCCCAGTTTAAGTGGAACTTTTCTATCACACACAACATAAGCATTCCTCCACTTCAACCATCCAACTTGAATTCTACTAATAACAATTCCATCTATTTCACCATCATTTTGATGATAGAGCCTAAATATCGAATGGCTCACTCTTATTAATGACTTGTTCACCTAATGTCACAACTACTAGAACTTCTACAACTAAAATTACACTCCATATATTCGCTTTAGATCTACTTAAAGCGAAAACCTTTATACTCTAATGTTGACCTCCATAATTCAAGTTTCTCTTGGACTCCCTTTCTAGTCTTATCAACAAGAAGAATGTCATCAGCAAAAAGCATACACCAAGGTACATCTTCCTATAAATGCCTAGTAAGAACATCCATAACTAAAGCAAAAAGATAAGGACTTAAAGCTGATCCTTGATGTAATTCAATTGAAATGGAAAAATATTTTATCATTCCTCCTTGTGTTTGGACACAAGTAACAACTCTAGTATACATATCCTTAATGACTTGAATATAACCACTATCAACTCCTTTCTGTTCTAGAGCTCTCCAATGAACATCTCTTGAAACTTTATCATAAGCTTTTCTCTAAATCAATAAATATCATATGTAAATCCTCCTTACTTTCTCTATACTTCTCCATCAAACCTCTTAACAAATGTATAGCATCCATAGAGATCATGGCATGAAACCAAACCGATTATGAGAAACTTTTGTATCACTTCATTACTCTCTCCCATAATTTTAATATGACACATTAACTTAATTCATCTATAATTTACTCTTGTGCAAAATCTTAAATATAGGAACCAAACAAACTCCACTCATCTGGCATCTTTTTAGTTTTTAAAATAACATTAAAAAGATTTGTAAGTCAAGAAATTCCTTGATCCACTCATCTGGCACATTAATGTAATAATATTATTTTAGAAATGTAATACATATTCATCTGATTTATATTTATATTAAATTTTACTATATTTTAATAGTGAAGAAAATACAATCCTATTTGGAATAGAAATACAAGACAATAACCTCCTCTTAAAAATAAGTTACCACAAGTTAACATTAAGAAGCTAATCATAAGAGGAGAGAGAGAGAGATAGGTAATTTTAGAAGAATATGATTACAATCTGATAAAAAATTACATCAAAATTTCATATGTAATATTTTCTCCATTTCAGAGGACGGTATGAGTAAAATGAACCCATGAGAGTCATTCTAGTCTTGTTTTCATGGTTGAAACAATATGAAGTGGGAGTCACTGCTGGGTTCACTTGAGGAGCTCGTTTTTTTTATTGTAGAATAAGTCGAGCCCTTGGAGGTGCAACGGAAGAACCAAAAAAGGGTAAAAAAAAGCTGATGCTTGCTATTAAACAAAGGAGGGGAAGAGAACGCTGCTATTTTCTAAGGGAAAATAGAATTGCAAACTTCATTAGATCCAAAACTAGATGTCCACAAAATAGACTCCTAACTCCTTATTCATAAAATAATAAAAAAACTGATAGGGATAGCTAGATTCAAATCAAACCTTAATCTAAAATCAATAAGAACACATGAAACAACACCAATCCCTAAAATCAAGTGACAAATCCAAATCTTCTACATCTGAAGGAACAAAATACATATAAGAAAATCAACTAACATTTCCCAAAGTTCCTAGACTAATCCTAGATTTTATGAATAGATAAGTATCTCTCAAATGTTTGCAAGAGATTCAAATAACACCATCACAATGCATTTTGCTTTTAACAGGCCAAAACGTAGAGGTTGTTAAGATTTATTTCTTCTATCTAAAATTCTTCTTGTTAGCAAACAATGCACTGGAATCTACGCTCAAGTCAAAAATTGATGGAAGGCCATTGATCATTTAATTGGTTGGTTCATAGACTAAAATCAAGTAACAAATCCAAATCTTCTACAACTGAAGGAACAAAATACATATGAGAAAATCAACTAACATTTCACAAAGTTCCTAGACTAACCCTAGTTTTTATGAATAGAAAAGCATCTCTCAAATGTTTGCAAGAGATTCAAATAACACCCTCACAATGCATTTTGCTTTTAACAGGCCAAAACGTAGAGGTTGTTAAGATTTATTTCTTCTAACTAAAATTCTTCTTGTTAGCAAACAATGTACTGGAATCTACGCTCAAGTCAAAAATTGATGGAAGGCCATTGATCAATTAATTGGTTGGTTCATCATAGTGTGGAAAAGGTCTTTGGGATATTCTAAAGAGTGCTTGAGATCCTCTCGAACCATTGGGATTTAAAAACAATGTGATGTATAAAAAAAAAAGAAAATGATATTACACATGATGGGGGATTTAAGGACCAAAAAACATTTGGTATGATTAAATTCAAATCCTAGTTAAATCCTACAACAAAACACCCCAAAAAGGTGCAATAGGTTAATCATGAGCCATACTTTGAAGAGCGTGTCATGTTAAATTGAGAATTCCAACCACAATGGTAGATAAAGTAGAAGGATATTGCTCTAAAATCAAAACATTGTTCTAAGAAATTCAAAATGTACATACTCCATTTCCTACAAAGACATACATGATGCACTCGATGATTTAATTCAATATAGCTGAAATTCATCAAGTAGGAAGCAAAGAATTTAGAACTGGAATAACCAAAAACAGAAGTGGCCAGAATAGAGCTAATTTTGCATTCAAATATAATTTCTCATCTATATAATGCAGAATAAATTTTTAAATGGAGATCTAAATAATTTACACAGTGAATGAGGTTCTACCTATGCATGTCCTAACAAAAAATTTCAACCACGGCCTGTAGTTTTTCTATTATATACTTAAGTGTATAAAAAGTACAATATAATCCTGCATTTGTCCAGAGGTAGTTTACATGGAGCAACCATGGCATCTAGAACACTAAGATGGTAATCTAAACACTAGACATAGCCTAAATAAAAAAAAAAACTCTTGAACACCAAGTAATAATGGTAGCCTCAATGAACAATGAATACGTTTGAATGAGATGCCACTTAATATGCACTTCATTAATTTCATCTGTCGAGAGAAAAGAATCCCATAACTAAAGAGAAGCTCACAACGCGCTCATCAAACAAACTATATACGAAAATGGCATCCTAAACTAAAATAAATTGAGACATCAATGATATGCTTTCTAAAAAAAAAAAAAAAAAAGATGAAGTACTTGGATATTATTCTCTAACGAAATAAAGAATGAAAACAATTCAACCATAACAAAGCAATTTTTACCCTGAACGATGGATGGAACTCTGGAGGAGCACCGCCCTTATCCGCACCAAAATCTCCACCACGGGGTCCTCCACGATATCCATCCCTATCACCAAACCTCGGCCTATCTCCCTCAAAGCGCGGCGGCCCTCTACCACAACACAGAAAAGCAAGCCAAACCAATTAAAATTCCTCTGCCATCACAGAAACCTCAACCGCAAACAAAATAACGAGAATACAAAAATCAATACCTCGGGCGGTCACCCGGAGGTCCAGAACCGAAAGGTCTGGAAGGCGGCTTAGCTGACTTCTTCAGGGTGGCTGGCACAATCTCAGACGGGAGATTGAGGAAGGTCCTCAGGTACTCGATGCCGTCGTTGGTGAGGTACCAGTAATAGTGCATCCACGCGAAAGTTTCCCTAACATACTCCCTCGACTTAAAGCTCTGCATCAGCTTGATCACCTGGAGATTCGGCACGTCAATTTCAGGGTGCTTCGCCAGATTGTAGTCCTTCTTCGCGTAGAGCACCCCCTCTGCTCAATCGAAACAGTTAAAATTCAAATTCAAAAAACAAAACACAAAAGGAAGAAAGCAAGTAATGATCAAGTGTAGACCCTGGAAGAGGTACTTGCAGATCTCATGGCGGTTCTTCTTCGAGATTATCTTGCACCACAAAAAAACAAGACGTTAAACCCAGGAAATGCAAAATCGAGGAATTTGAGAGAGCAGTTCAAGACTATTACCATCGTTACGGTGGCCGAGATGGAAGAGAAGAAGGATTAGTCGGAGCACCGATTCTCAAAATGCCGCAGTCACGATTACAAGAACCCTAAAATCTCTCTCACTTTAAAAAAGAAACGAATGGCCAAGATCTCATGAATCTGACGATCGAACGGATAACATGTGAACAAATCGATATATATTACATTTGTTTATTTAAAACAATATCGTATTTTACAATTAAAGACTTACATATAGAGTAGTGTTATAGTTTTACTTTTTTAATTAAAATTTATTTTAAATTTATGATAATTATAAGTTTTATGATCTTATATAGGGATGAGCATTCAATTGATTAAGTTGAATTTTTTACTAAATTGAATAAATTAAACTAAATAATTTAAAATAATTGAATCATTCAAATAATATATAAAATCAAAATAATCAAATATTGAATTATAATTTGATTGGTTTTGATTAAATAGAATTACATATAAAAATAAAAATAAAATATTTTTAATGAACTAATTAATTAAAATAATCTAATAAATTTTCTACATTAAAATTTTCTTAGTAAATTAAAAATATATATAAATAATTAAATATTTATATCAAAATTATATATTTATATTTAATTTTTTAATTAATTTTAATTTATTTTTAACAAATCTTTAAAAAAAGAAATGAAAATAAAATAAATAGACATTTACAAAAAAATATTAAACTATGAGATTTAAAATAGAGCCAAACCGATCTAATAGCATTCAATTTTTTGATTTGAACCGATTTATGCACACTCAATCTAATAAGATATTTGATTTGAGAAAAGTTTTTTAAATGATTTAAAGCACTTTAATAATTTAAACATGTGCAAATAAGTATAAATTTTTTTATATAAAAAAAAAAAGACTTCTAGGATCTTACATATGAAATGTGGATGACACATATTTAAAAAAAAATAAAAATCAAATATAGAATAGAAATATCAAAAAATAACTTTTAATTAAAAAACTAAATTATTATCAAACATATGATTGTTACAATTACGTAGAATGTCAACTTGCAAACATCTTAACTAAATCATTAGCGAAGATTAGATTCTATGATCATATATTTAGCTATAACATTTTTTAAAGATTAAGCTAACCCATTATTGTGAATTAATAGATTGAATTAAGAGGGAAGGATTATTTGATAAATCAATCCTTGTAATTAGCCAACATAAATTTATCATCATAAAAGAGAGATTATTAATCATATTAGCACATGAAGGAAGGTAATGAGCTTACTATGATGATAACCAACATGAAACAACAATAAGAAAAGAAAGAAAAATGAAACACTAAAAATACAAGCAACATTGCAAAATTCAAAAAAAAAAAAAGAATTATTTGATATAAAGTGCTCCATTATTAAAGAAAAGAATGCCACACTTTCCAAAAGTTGAAGATTCTATTCTTCAAAAGAACAATACACTTTTCTCAATATTTTTTGTTAGGAATATTATTTGCTTTGAGAAAAACTAATAATAATGAAATAATTGCTCATATTTCTAAAAAATTTAGTAAAATAGAAACTAAATATATTACATCTACTGAGGAATTACCCGCAAATCAGAAGCCTAAAAATTTAGAAAGATTATCACGTGCGGAATCTGTATATAGCTTAATATTTCAACTGATAATTTAACTATTGATCTCAATTAATATCTTATTATATTTAAGCGTAAAGTCATCGTATATTGATGTAATAATAATGATAATATCTCGAATACACAAATCAATACACAACACTCACTATAAATACACAATAATTATATATTAATTAAGCATTATATGACATTATATTATTGAAGTCTGGATATAAAAGCTACATCTGAACTCTACACATAATAATTTTTTAAAAAAAAATATTTAGGTTGTAAGCCTTTTATTATCAACAAAGATAAAAGCAACCACAAAGTTTTTGGAACGAAACAAAAGAAGAAGAAAAAAACTATTCAAAAACTTATACTAACAGAAGATCCTAAATAGACTCTGTTAGTAGAATTGCCAAAAGCTTGCAGAAGAACATTTGTCATAACAAATATGAGAAAATTATAAGATCTAAGTACAAGTCCTCATTGACTAGCTCCCCCACATCTCCTAACAAGGAGGTTGTTAACCTAATAACAGATAAAGTTACACACCAGATTTTGAACAAGATGAAGTAATAAGTAAAAGGCTCAGTTTATTTAACTTTTGGATTCGAAAAGGCTGGTTTAAAAATAAAACTATTTGTCTTTGGCTAGGCTAAAAGCAACTTTTAATTGAGATGTAAAACTCGGTTTAAGCACTATTCAAACGGGTATCAAAATTAAAAATTCAGACTCTCAAAAGAAAACGCACTAAAAAAGCTCTCCCAAACGAAGCTAAAATAATTGGCTAGTAGCGAGATAAGCTAATGAACAAGAAAACTCTTTTCTTCTTCTCCACTCACCTAGGAACTCATTCACCTTCTCTCTCTATCAAGTATTTCCTTTACATCAGATTCATCCCTTGTCAACAATCAAGACATGCAATGCAAGCCATAATCTTCATCTTCCATTTCCTGCTCGTCACCAATTTGATTATTCATGTAATAGGAGCCATATATCATCATATGTTTGATAGAACTATGCTTGATGATGAGACTTTAAACTTTGCATGTGAATTAATCCAAAGCTTATGAGCACAAAATGGATCATTTGGCTACTTTATACCTCTTTTTCAACATATATGAATAGAGTTTACAGTAGATTGTTCTTCCAATTTTACATACATGTTTCCCAAAAAGCAAGTTACTTAAACAGTAAGATCAGCTCTGTAGTCAGTTTCTCTAAAGAAAACTATGAGCAAATAAACTAGCCGCAACAAAAATCTAACCAGACATGATGAAAATCACACAAGCTTGCATTTCTACATATCAGAAGCATATAGGTTTGAGTTTATCAATATGAAAAGTATATGTGTGGCTTTTCAAACGAAGTATAAAACAGAAGATAAGGGGTTGTTGCTGGAATTAAGTTCAGAGAAGTCATTCATCACAAAAATATAAAAGACACAACATCCTAACAAAGCTGTTGACGTCTCAATTCTTGGGTGGCTCTTCATTCTCTAACTGGGGTTTCCACTGTGCGGGAGTGAGGGCTTTCTTGATGGAGAGTGCGTGGATCTGCGGCATCTGCTCCACCAGCGCCGCGTTGACTAACCTGTGACGCTCCAGAAGCCTCTTCCCCTCAAACTTCTCCGAAACTACCTCCACATCGAAGCTCGCCCCACAACTTCAAAATAAAAAATAAAAAAAAGTCCGAATAAAGATATGTATATAATCAGAAGAAAAGTTTCGATTCAGGAACAAAAAAAAAAAGGAAAGGAGAAACTAAAAGAAGAAATCTTTTACCCCCCGGAGGTATCGATAACTTGCTGAAACAAAAGAAAATCGAAAAAGAAGAACAAGGTGAGGGTTTTCAGCGGCGAAATCAAAACTGAAAGTGAAACTATATATAATTGATGATTATTCTTACAAGATGAGAAGGGCTGAGAGATGAAGTGAGGGCGGCTACAACGTCTCCTTTCGTCACACCCATCTCTCTCTCTCTCTCTCTCTCTCTCTCTCTCTCTCTCTGAGCTCCCGAAGAGAACAGCGAACCTTTTCTTCCTGATCGAATATTTCAGAGCCAGGTACTTTGTACAGTCGGTTCTCTTCGTTTGATAGGGTATTTTCGTAATTTGGGTATGTTCATTTAATTAAATTCTGAAATTATCCATTTTTTAATTTAATTCTCTATATAACGGAGAGATATTATTATATTTATTTGATCTATATCAATTTTAAAGACAGTAATCAAATTATATTTATAATAAGTTAATATTTCATTTAATTTTAAAATAATAATTTACAAAGTTAATCAAACAACATAATTTCATTTAATCAAATTTATTATTTTATTTTAAAATATTAATTATTAAAGTTGATTGAAATTTTATATTTTTTATCGACTATGATTAGATTAATTAATTGATATTTTTAAATATATTTTAATTTTTATTTTCTCATAATAGTTTATTTAAATATATTGCATATGAAGTACTATGGTTCATAACATCTAATCTCGATAGCATATGATATGTTATTTGGTGGTTTAATTGAATCAAACATACATAAAATCTAATAAATACTCTTCATTGTATGTTGGAACATTACTAAAACATAAAAGTTCAAAGGTTGTACAAAAATGAATGTATGAGAAAATCATAAGAGAATAGGGATTTTTTTAAGTGAAATATTCGTGAATGAAAAAATTAGGGCCATAATCTAATTAAAGAAATTCTTTTGATATGAGTCATATGCTTCAAGGAATATACTTTGCTATTAGAGAAAGCTTTAATGTTATAAAATAAGCATGAATTATTAAAGATGACTTCCGTGATGAAAGTCAAAGCTTTGAAATGTCATTAAGAAATATTCAAAAAGTCAATTCAGACATTCTACTCTTAGGGATATAGACCAAAGGATGAGAATTGATCATGGAGACTGATGTTTTTCAATCTTGTTCACGACATCAAGCAGTGAAGTTGATGGCGATAATGAGCTCAGTGATGGAGGGCATTTATTTGTTGTCAACAATAGGTCTTACAATTTATGGTGATGGTGAACGTCGGCCTTATAAGCGATTACCAATGACGACATTATTAGTAATAGTAAGCATTCATTTTTATTAGTAATAACAAACATCAACATAAGTGACAATGACATGTTGACGACTAGCATCCACCTTATTAACAAGGTTAGTTATCAAAGCTGATAACAAGACAAACATCAAACTTATTCGCAAAAGCGTTATTGACAACAATTGACATTTGCCAACTGATAATGATACCTATTGGTGTTGATGGTGACGACCAGCATTAACTTTGTTAATAATGAAGAACAAAATTATTGATAATGGATCATATTTTAACAAGATATAAACATACCTAAATATATGGTATTTCCTTATATTCATGCACATGCATATTATTATATGCACAAAAAATATCAAAGATTATATTTGTGGATTACATCAAAATTTTATTTAAAAGGAAAAACTAATCATAATCAAATCAATTTAAAAATCCAATGAAGCTTTGGCAGTATTTAATGGCCCAAATATCATTCAAAGCTTAAATAATTAAACATGAAAATAGCTAAGCATGGCTTTAATTCAAGTTCATATTGAACAAAATTGAACTTAGATTTTGCTAAGTCCATATACTTACATGACTCATATATGATTTATTTGTAATTTGATGATAATAATAATTGTTGTATGGTATTCTAATGATTTATTAAGTGATTTACAAGCAATTAATAAGTAACAAAACTAAGAATATGATGATCATATCCAATGTTTAGTATAGTGAGTGTTAGGTTTTATTAAATATAAATATTATATTTCATAAGGATTGAAGAATTAGGTATAAAAAAATGAGATGAACGAATATTTGATTTATAAATATTATAAATATATACTTTTCGATGATCGTTTGAAAATTATTATTTACCTATATTTGATAATTAATAATCAACTGCTAAATATTTAATTTATATTAAAAATTAATTATAATAATTACTAATATAATTATAGGACCATAACTTTCATAATCATATTATAAAATGTATTATTTATACTTCAATAACATTTAATTATGTTAATTAAAGAAAATTTGCTTAGACTTCATGAACTTTTTTAGCTGGATTTAGAGTGGGTGCAATATTTTTAGTTGGGGGAAAACAATCTTTAATTCGGTCGGATAGACTTTGAAAAATATCTTAATCTAGTAATCAAAAACTTAAACTTTAACTAAAAAAATCTTAAATTTAAGACCTTGTACTGGTTGTTCTTATGGCAAATAATAATACTCCACTCGAGGCTTCGATAAAAGGAGTCGATGAATTGTTAAAAATGAATATATAATTAATTGATAGAATTTAAAACTGAAATTTATTATTTTAATTTTAAACTTTTTGAGAGATGCGCGTCTATCTCGTATTGGTGTCTGGTCCTCACTGGTCAGGAGATAGTCCGACTCTTACAAGTGTTTTATAAATGATGTTGTTGCTATGGAGGTTATTCCTTTGGATGTATGGACATTGTTTTTATATTCTTCTATACAGGAAATACATGCAGAATAGTTGTCTTAGTTTTGAACTAATCTTGCTATAGAATTTAATAACCATATTATTAGACTTCCTGGGGGGTGAATGACTTAGTATGCATTTGTGGCAATTTTTTACCTCTGGAGCGAATCACACAGCATGTGCCATTTGAAACTTTACATGAGGTGAGAAAATTAAATTTTTCAACCTAACCTGATAGAGAGGGTGTTGTCAAGATTTGACTTTTTTAAAATAAAAAATTTATAATATTCATTGTAACTTTGTGAACAATTTTTTTTTTTTTTCAGTAGCTCCATCATTATATTTTCATATCTCTACAACTATCTCAAACAAATTCTAACCTGCCAAGATAGTGGAATATGAGCTAACATTAGTGTGTAAGGAGCTCCAGCACACAATCATGTGATATATTTATCATTCCTTGGTGAAGCAGTCATTCAACTTAGTTCTTAAATTGCTTACTCTATAGTATACTTGAGAGGCAACTTAGTACATAAAAACTCCTAAGAAGAGCATTTACATCACTTGCAAGTCATTCCTATTAGTAAAGATTCCAAAGTCAACAAAACATCAAAAAGAATAAATTTGGCATCCTTAAACTTGTGTATATGAGATTTCTAAGTCAACAAAGATAAGCTGAAAATTGAGCTCAGCAAAGTCAACGATATACAGGAGTGGCATTGGTCAAGTTGCATCAACCTAAAGTGATGAGCTTCCTTAAGTGCTTGCTAACATGCAAAGTATATCTACCGGTTCTCAATTATCGAAGGGATCTTCATCTCTAGGAGGAAAGATATTTTTCAATTTCTACTAAAAAAAAATCACTAAAACTTCAAACTTAGTAATTCTCAACTTGCAGAGTGTTTTTGAATTCAAAACTAATGCCTCAAGTTACATTACATTAGAACTAAGATGAGAATCAGATTGCCTATCATTCAAAAATGTTGCAAAGAGCTTCCAAAAAATTTTCAAATTTTCAACAAGAAGCCATTTGCACTACATCAACTGATATACCAATAAAGGCATTACAAGCATTAAAAGAAGACCATACTTTATACAGTTTATCAGTCATCTTAGTATCTAACAGGCCTGAAAAGTAATATATGTGTCCCTCCTTAATACTCTTTTTGACTTATCTAAATTCAACTAAAAAAATATCAAAATATGCAAGGCAAGCAAAATAGAATCACCTGAACATGCAGTGGTCTTTCTGAGGGTATTCAGATAGCCTGCATTTGGGAGAAGGCAATCCTGATAACTGATCCACGGATGGTGCTTCCATGCTTGCAAACAAGAGCCTCGGTTGCCTGCTCCTCATTTTCAAAGAGCACCAGGGCTTGCCTCTTACCATTCACCTCCATCAGCTTGGTGTTGATGATAGTGCCATGTTCTCGTAGGTGAGCAGAGATCTCAACCTCTGTGCTGTCTAAAGGGAAAGCTGATACATGAATCATCTTCGTTGGGGCGCAACAATGTCGGTAGTTCTTAGTTGAATTGTTGTTGAATCGATTGAGGTTGGATCTGGCGAACTCACGGGTATCAGTTGTGGGAGTGATGTTAGGATACTTTGAGGAAGTCAGCTCCACCTTCTTGCCAAACAGAATTGCACCCTGAATTCAAATTAAACAAGTATTTTTGAAGACCAAGATTACTAGTAACCATATGTTACAAAACTCAGCAATGCTGACGGCTATGATACATTGGTATGACAACATTGTATAGTAGTAATTTGCATAAATTCAACAAATATGAAATGCATAGAATCCAACTAATATAATAACAAATTTTGTTCTTCTATAAAACAAACAAAAAAATAAACATTATAAAAATAATAATAATAATTTAGTTCTCATTCAAAATTAAGCCTCTTATTAATTCTTGTTTATTCTGCCATTCTAATCATCATTATTTCACTTCATTAATGACATGCATTCCTGATAGTTGTCATTTTTTTATTATTGTTTAAATTGGACACACCAACACTATATGATGCATATTTTATTGCTCGTCTACTACTCAATAAACTACATTAGTACAGCAAAAAATGCCACGTTTTAAAACTCAATATTTATTGCAAAAAATTATAACAGATAGATATTAGATTGTGTAACACACATGGAATATACAGCAGATACCACCATGCAAAAGAATTAGGGAAAAAAATACAAATTAATACTGTAAACTATAGGCTGCTTTTAAGGACCAAGTAAACCACTGAAATAATGATAACATTTCCTTTAAGGCACAAAGTTGGTATGAATAGGCTTTATAAGCATTGGATTTACCCTAAGGTAAATGCAAAATAAGACTGATTAATCAAAGTTTTTATTGCACGCATATCAAAGTAAATCCAATGATTATAACACTTATTCTGACCAAATTTAAATCAGGATTTTGTGACCCAATTTTTTTTTCTTAAACATTATTAACAAAGAGATAAACAAGAGACTTAAGACAACTGCACCTTCAAGAAGCGCAAAGCCAACTCAGCCTGAATCCCATCTGCCATCTGTACAAGTGCATGGTCTGGTTTGTTTTTTAGTAGCTTAATTCTCACAATGTTTCCATACATGGAAAATAAATTAAAAAGCTTGTCTTCATCAATTTTCTGCATGCATAATTCATTCAGAAGGTTAAAGCAATTTTCAAGTATAAAGTAAAAATTATATGCAGATAAGGGATTCAGGGACTTACCTCAGGATTTAAGTTGGTTAATAAAAGAGTACTACGTCCATTAAGACCAATCATTCCAGGGTGCAAAGCTCCACCAAAAGCAGCTGCAATTGCTGTGCCATTACCCATCTAATAAACAATTTCAAGTTTCTCAAAATAAATTTTAAAAGGAAAAAGAAGAAAACAAATCCAAATACATGTGATCTAAAAAGTGATAGTGGTTTCTCACAGGCCTTAAATTGTAGCCCAAATTTCAATATACATGGATCCACCCAAACGCTTCAGATGGTTTGCAATAAAAAATAGTTCATCATGGTGATTAGATCAAGCCACAAGATCAAAGGTCTAATAACTCAAAATAATTCAAGATTTGGATCTATAATTAGTAAGTTCAAAAAATTCACCAATTTCCCTGCCCAAACAGTTAACTAGAAAAAGATGATCAACTAACATGAGACTAGGTCTCAAATAAGTAATACAGGGCTTTCCAATAGATTCAAACGCCCTAAGAGGAATTCAAGTCAATTGAAAAAAAAAAAATTTGAAAAAGTACCAATAAGAATTCATAGAATTCAAGCTCTCTGTTACAACAAAGGACCATTTTTTTTCAACCCGGCAGCCATCGATATCGAAGTGGAAGCAACAGTCATCAATGCTATCAAGTTTAGGCTGGGATTGGATGGGAGAATCTGGAGAGAGGTCAAAGGTCTTGAAAAATTTTCAGTCTGGCAATGGGGGGATCCAAATCTGGGCGGTAGGCAGAGATCGATGCAAGGTGGTGGCAGAAAGTTCTGAGGGAGGTAGATCTAGAAGAAGATGACAATATCAATAGATCTATGACTAGATCCAATGGCATCAACAAGATCTAAAAGATTTTGATCAATTGATGGGGACAAAAATTGATGGATTTATTATAGAGCAAAACAATATCAATGAAAGTAGATTTGAACGTTATAAATGAGGTGTACGGAAGTAGATCTAACCTGAGATGATGACTCCCAATAGATTATGTCCTCAACATGAGCAAAGAAGAAGATGTATCCGAACAACAATAAAGCTCAACAAGAGCATCATTATTACAAGACTAACCAAAAAAAAAGATAAAAAATAGAAAATCATTGAAAATACAAGAAAAATAGGCTTATTTAAAGTTGGCCTAAGCATTGAAGGATGAGAAAGGACAAGCAATTACAAAGTAGCATGGGATGGGGAGGGAGGAGGTGAGCACAATCTCATTATCTTCTATAATTTGTTTCCCTAATCTCCCTAAGGAGAGTATTTATAGATTTTGAATTACTCCTTAGCACATAATGATAATCTAATAAACATTACCTCCCTCTAAACTATTAAAACCAACACTAGCACTAACCCATCTATTATATTTATTCATAATATTTGTTACGAAATTGATTAAAAAATTATAGAAATTTGAGAAATAACTGAAAATATATAATAAGGCAACTTCAAACTTTTTCTAAAACTCGAAGTATTGATGGGAAAGAAAAGATAGGCAAAACAACACCATGTAGCACCGGAAAAGAAAAGTGAGTCATTGCTCCTTATCTTCTACATTTTGTTTGCCCTAATTTCTCGAAGGGGGTGTATTAATTGACCCTTGATGACTCGTTAAGTACCTAATAGTAACCTAATAAACATCAAGATATCTTTGAACTACCCAGACTAACAATAATCCAATAACTCACATATTAAATTATTCTTAACATTACCCAACCCTTCATAACAGCCTCATCTTCAAGCTCCAGTAGAACACGTGAGATGGGCAAAATATAACGAACGATATATAGCCTTGAAGGATTTTGGACTTAGCAATGGGGATCTAGATATAAGTGGTATGTGAAGGATCGACCCAAGTGGTAATGGGAGATTTTGACGAGTTTGGGTGTTGGTGATGGAGAATTAGAAGAAACGAATATCAATTTGAGATTTAAAGTAATGGAAGTCATTGAGATGCAACAAGATGTGGATGTTGGTAGAGAGATGCATCAAAACCAGCGATATTGCTCTAAAAGAAAGGAGGATTTGAACAGAGGTGGTGACATCAACATATCTCCCAATGAACAACGAGAATTGATCAGGCGATAGGGCAAATAAAAACAATGGATCTACTATAGAGCATAATGACATTGACAGGAGTAAATCTATATACTAAAAGTGGAGTACACGAAAGTAGATTTGAATGAATCTCATGATTATAGTGATTCAACATAAGTGCAGATAAAAATGACACCTGAATAATGACAATGTACAATGAGAAAACCATTATTGTGAATCTAACAAAGAACCTACTAAATAAAGGGAATTAATTACAAGTACATGATAATTTGGTGACTTAAAGCTTGCATAATACTCTCAATTATTGATGGGGGTGAAAGAATAGGCAATTAAAAGGATGCCTACAACTCAAGGTAGCATTTGGGGGAGAGGGTGATGAATCCACTCTCAATGACTTTTACATGTTTGTTTGATCTGATCTCCATAAAAAGAAGTAAAAATAGACTTCTAATTTGTCCTCAAACATCTAATACTAACCCCATAAGCACCCAGTGTCTCTAAACTATTAAGACCAACACTAAAACACTAATTCACCCATAAAATTTATTACTGACAATATTTCATTGCAGGTTTTATTTTAGGCTTGATCATAACACAACAAAATGTGTTTGAGCCATAATTCTATTCCATACTTCAAACTATGCCAAAGCAACAGAAAAGAAAGTTACAAATGAAAGGAAAGCTTCATTCAGAACCTTGCATTCAATTAAACTGCTCAGAGTTCATTGCTTTAGTTGCTAAATTTGCACGCAAAACTAGCTGCAAAACAAAATGGAAAAAGATGCAGTAGCACTGAGAAGTGCTCCTCAAAAGGTGAAGCTAGGTCTTCTTAAACTTTTCTATTCTTGGCTCAATTAAAAAGATACTCTCAGTGTTTCAAAGGGATCAAAGATTTATAAATCAAACGATATTTTCCATTATCAATCCAACAAGTGAAACTAACTCCAATGTTATAATTTCAAAACAATTAGTCTAAAAAATGATTGTTCATAGTCCATTTGGGATGGCTACAACTATATGTAAATGGATTCATCTTTAGGATGCTTGGGCCCTAAATAACCCTCTGAAGATGTAAAAAGACACAACATTGTCCCTTGAATTCATTATATAGGCTGCAAAACTCTGTTTGGTAGTAGCCCCGAAGGCCTTGTGATTTGGCACAAGCAGTTACCTTTGCACACCACTTAGATTCTTCACAAATAGAATATGAGCTTTAAAATAAGACTTTCCCATAGTCTTCACTGACAACCTAAGCATTTGTAATCAGGTTTGAAAAGTCAATCCACATCCAAAGCAAATAAATATGGGACCTCTGGATCTAGAGACCTCAGCTTTCAACTCTTCTTTCCCCCTCCAAATAAAATATTACATCACTCCATGAAGACACGTTGTCAGCACACGAAAATGAAATCTTCTTTCACAACCTGCTAGCACAAAGAGACCTTTAACTATCAGAAAACAATAATGAGTGGAGTAGGAGCGAGAGCAATCAAAGAAATAGTACAAAAGAATAAAGTGGAAGAGGATATGTGATGATGTGAAACTGGATATACTTGGCTGTAAAAGGTGTGCTAGGTTGAGAAGTTTGTTAGTCCAAAAGGCCATTCTAGAACAAAAATTGGATAAATCAATGGACATAGATCAACATGATTGGGACCACCCAAACAATTTAGATGGCTACACGGGGCTTGTGAACTCCCATGAAGCTAAATCAAGTCAATGAAAAGATCCAAATATAGCTAGAAAGCAATATCAGAGAGGGAGGAGCAGCTACAACAATAAAGAAACAAAAACATTCCACCTCGAATGAGATGGCCTAAAAAACCTCCATCTTATAGATAGTCAAAGCAATGCTAATGTGAATTTGCATTTGAAGTCGATGGGAAGTAGAGTGGATAAGTCCTAGACACAACTCCTTATCTCACCTTCTAAAATACCATCATAATTATTTTTGCATCTTTAGAATTATAATATTTTTAAAATCCAATAAATGCTAATTTCAAATATTAAAATAAAGGTCATACTAATCCATAATTAAGCCACTTAAGATGTATTTTCATTGCTTAGAATCAGAATTCAAACTTTCCAATTATTCTCAAACCTAGTGGGTCACTTACCATCCGCTCCATCAACTAACCCGTTCTCTCTAAATTTCATGCATGACTACAAGGCGTGCAAAATCATATGAAACTGAGAAAGAATAAGAAGGAACCTTTAAAGTGCTAAAGGTGAAAGAAAATTCAACATGAGAAAAAAAATCAAGGGGGGATAAAGAGGAGATCAAGACTTTTCAAAGTAGAAATTAATCATCTCAGTTAAGGTAAAACCCACTTTATTTATAAATCTCCTAGCAACATTCCTATAACACTTCAATGATTTTGATTGTTATTGAAACCAACTTTTTTTCATAATCCCTAAATTAATTTTCTTAAACCCTAAAATTTCATCTAATAAAAAATAATAATTGATAATTTCTTACTACCAGAGTAAACAGTTGGAAGAATTAAAATCCAACTCCACGTTGTCATCCACAAATCCATCTATCAAAAATTATTTTTTGAATTAAGAGTTGGGGATCATTCACTATCTTGAATATAAGATCAAAATGGAGTGTCAAAACAACAATTTTCAGTTTTATAGCATCTTCATTTAAGATCATTCAAATACATACCCAAAATGTTCAACCACCTTGTAGGTGACTTAATCAGAACTTATAAAAAGACAAACTACTTCCATCTCAATTGTAAACAAATTTGGTGGATTGAAATTGCCTCAATCTATATCAGGAGAATAGGAGCATATGAACACCAAGAATTGACATTCTTGAGTTGGTTGTGAGATTGATAGGAAGAATACTCAAAAGAGGAGATGATAAAAAGGAAATGTGAGACTGAAGACTTCCTTGTATATTATCGGTCTCTCAAGTAGATGAAGAACATCCAAAATAGCTTCATATATTTTTTTTAACAAATTAAAAAAATTCCTATGGATTATAATAATTTTGAGTACTTATAGGCCTCATTCTCAATCCCAACACAACCATGGGACTAAAAGTAAGATATTCCCTGAGAAGTTCAAAAATTATTACTAGTGATAAGGATTCTTCAAATTACAAGGACACGTAGCCTCTACTTCAAGAGCTTGTAACCATGCTATATAATCAAAACTCATCATAATCGACCAGGCCATGTGTCACTTGATGATTAGGGAGAGCGCGACTGCATAAATCATGGATCTTGCAACTAACTTTCCTATTTCCTCATTAAGATTTGGTCCATTCAGGTCCTCACACTATTTGGAAACAAGCAAAACTGTTCGATATGGTGACTCGAGGAAACTTTAATAAGTGTAAACTGATTGTTGTGTTGAGTCCTCTCTAAAGGTAATTCAAGTCAAGTAGATCTTTTCTAATCGAAACAATGATGTGATTAAACTATTCATGTACTCTTAAAAGCCAAGCTAAATATGGTTCATGTATAGATTGAGTCTTAAGTAAATGTCTAATCCATTAAAGTCAAATAAATCTAGTTAATCTTGCCAAAAGTCACTATCTCTTAAGATGTTAAATGTATTGCTAGATGTATAAATGATATTTATTCTTAATGGGTGGGTAGATCAAGATCCACATAAGAAAAATTGCATACTTATTGAAATAGGATACAAAATGATAATGTTTCTACTCATAATTGTAAAAAAATAATAACTAAAATAAAAATTAAGTTTTCTAGGAGGAGTCAATACTCGAATCTCACTCTATTTGTAAAACAACTTGAAAGATCACTCAAAAATGCCCAATAATCATAGAAGCTGACAAATTAGCAAAATAGAGAAACTTAATGGTGGTAAATATTGACTAGAACTACCCTTACGTAAAAATAACCCATACAAACTTAAAACTCTCTTTGATATCCTTTTGGACAATCAATCAAAGCCCCTACTTCACCTACAACTTGCAATAAAAAGAACTTGTTTGAGGATATATTGTATACGTGATCTTTCTTTGAGATTCTTGCAATACCAATCCTTAGAAGAAAAAAAAAATTACAAAATTTGAGAAGCCAATCATGCATTACTAACAAACCTACATTTGCTTGTATTTTGAAGCAAGCGGTTAAATCATTCACCAATATGATAGCAAAATCAAAGATTTATTTAATAGCAAATGAATTGAATCTTTCACGAGATTAATTTGCTTACATCTTTGTCTAGTCCTGCTAGGGACAACAACAAAAATACACTTATTTTGAAGGGGAGAGAACTACTCCACATATCCTAAAGGGGAGATAACAAAAAGAAAGGTCTAAGGTTCCCCCTCCCCCCACCAAAAAAAGAAAAAAAAATCCTCATAATCCTGTCAAACTTCCATATAACATAGTCAAATCCTAAATGATTTAAGTGAATGAATAATAAGATAGAAAATCCTCAAATGCACACACACCATATTTCATTCAAGGCATTCCTCCAATACAAATCAGTATGACATTATCAAATAAAACAAAATATTGTAAGCTACATTGTTCATAGTAACTTTGTATGTGCAAAAGATATACAAGCAAGAATGGCAAATAACAATCAGTATGATAGTATCATCCAAGAAAGAAATGAACATCGAGATCAGCTACTTAAAACTTTGCAGATGCTGTGGAAATAAAGATAAGAGAAAGCTTAACAATCAGCAAGCTTAATAAAGATAATAATGGTGAAATCTAGCCAGTGATTAACTACCTGGCCTGGCTTCAGGTAGTTGAACTGCATATATGCTCCCCAAATCAACAAAACCATGCTGTTTTAAGCATTAGGTTTGAAATCAACAAAATTTCACGTATACATATAAATGCATGCAAGTGTGTGTAGAGAGAGAGAGAAGGAGAGATGGATAAGCAAGCCTTTAAATAATAAGAAACTTAAAAAACATGGAAACGAATCAGAAGTCATACGAAGAGCAGCATACCTGAGAAGGTTGACCTCTTTGTTCCGTTGGTAAAGACGGGTTTGTGAAATCTCTAAACAACATGAAAAAAAAAAATTTATTAGAATTTAGAAGATTAAAAGCAATAATGAATGTTGGAAAAAAATGAGGTAACATAGAAACTACATCTTAAACAAGCAAAATACTAACAAAATAGTAATTAATAATCAAAATTAAAATGATATTGCTTAAAATTTTAATAGCAAAAGTTCAAAATATTAAAATAATTTAAAACAAGCTAAATATTAGTGGGAAACAAAAAATGTTGACATTCTTTTGGAGAAAAAAGGCATTTTTAAAGAGAATCGAAACTCCAACAAAGACGAAATTAAAATTTAAAATACACGATAAAGCCTCAAAATTTGCAATTCAGAAGTAGGAAGTGCACTCCACTCATTTTTAAGTTCGTGAAGCAACAATATTCCATCAACCGCAAATTCATTTATATTGTAGTGCAAAAAACATCCACCACAAAGATAACAGGCTATTACAATCATCAAAATGAACTCAGATAAAAAAAATGCTTTTCAATTCAAATACCTTAAGATATAAATGAAGTACTAATTTGACGTCCATATGGGGACCCCTGACGGATGATCACCTGCTTTAATTTCTTCCTTCTATTTCCCTGAACTCAATTTCTAATAGAAAGAGTAAAAAACATGAAAATCAAGAAATTTGATTTCCAGTGAGACGTCTGGTAGACTATTGTTTGTCGTAATCAGGAATGATGTTCACATGAGAACCTATTAGAAGGCTACAGTTGGAGACTAGCAGTAGGATTTGGTATTAGTCGTGACAAGATTCAAAAACACAAACTAGTGTGTGCCTGTGAGGTAAGCAACCATAATTCTTCCAATGAGAGGGATGCTGATAAGGAAAGTGGAAATTGGCAGGAGATAGAATCATGTCTGTTAAAGGAGGGAGAGAGGAGAGAGAGAAAAGGGATTTAGAAGAGGAATCCTTTGAAATCTAATGCAATCCAATTACAAAACATAAAACCTATATTTATAAAAATAAGGTTGCTAGACAAACCTGAATTAATTTGAATTAAAATCTAATACAACCAACATAATCATAATAGTCCTATCATCAAATTTAATAAAAAACTTCGACAATTAAACAAATCAAAACTAAAATAATTCAAAATATTAGAACATTATAGAAATATTTTTCTTATGCTGCATCACCTTTTTCATGCTATTATAAACCGCTAAAAAAATTTGCAAATGCCCATATTATTCATTGCATGAAAGGAATACTTTTCACAGAGAGGCTGTATGCATGCACCTTATTTTCTCCAAAGTTCAAGTTTTACATAAAATCCATATGAGATGGTTTCTCTCTCCCTCAGAATCTGGGATATTATAGAACGAACACATCTCTCAAGGAGAAGATATCATCCACCTCAGTTCATATTATGTAAATTTAACCTTCTCCCAAGTACTCCAAATTTCCTAAAGATACACCAAAAATTAGAACATACCATAACAAGTTTTCTTCAGATGCAAAAATGCATGTCCCCCAAATCTAACAAGACGTTTGAGTGCAATGATTAGATTATTCCCACCATTGACCTAGGAGAAATTACTAGTTGAGCTTGACCCATGTTTGTTTTGTGAGCTGTATTTTTATTGTTATTATTTTTCACTATTAATTGACAAGTATATAATGCCTCATCCAAGCAGAAAATTACATACTACAAACTAAAAATAAAAATTCCAGCTCACAAGAGAATCATAATCTACACTCACCTAATAACTTCTCATGACCTAGATATCATTGGTCAAAATCATAATAGCATTCTCTCAATTGGGCATAAGGTGAGGTTGCATTATATTACCCCAGCCGATCTTAAAACCAACACACACATATTGCAAACTTATTTATGACAAAATCCACTTAAGTAGAACAACAAGAAGATGAACATCAAAAAAGACAAAAGTTCCCAGTGTCCTAAATCAAAAATTATCATTTATAACAACATCTTTGAACCTATAGGTCAACAACTATCAAGTTAGTTCACAAATACACCAATAAAATCATTCAAATTAAAATCAATTTCAAAGTTCAAATGGACATCAATCAAGTAAACATGGACATTTCAACTTGTACAAGGTACTGACCTTGAAATAAGCATATTCAAATTATTGAGTATAAACAATGAAGTTAATAGGTTGATCAAAATTTTGAGAAGGCTCCATAAGCAAAATCAAGGATGCTCAAAGCATAAAAAGCAGTATAAATTATTTTAAGCACGTAAACGGAATTCAAAGGAATGAAGAAAACAATTTTCAAATAAAATTCGATCCTTCAATGGGGTGACTGGCCACAGCAAGAAGAGAGAGTGGTTATTCTCATTGAAATGTGATAAGGAGGCTTGGTTACCCTTCTTTCAAGGAGGAGATTTGATTTAAGGGAGACCACATATATCAAGGGATAAGTATGAGTCTTTTATTCTAGGTTCCTATTTGTTTTAGATAAGGATTTTAATTCCAATAAATATCCTAGCTTGTAAATCCAAGAAGAGTTTCTTTAAAACTTAATCTCACTCCCTCCCTCTGCCTATAGCCAACTAAGGGTAGTCTCCAACCAATTTTGGCCAAAATGAAGCACATTCCTTTCTTAACAATCCTTAGCCTTTCTCTATGGACCACCCACCTTAATCCTCTCACCCTCTCACTCTCAATAGCATTCCCTTTTTCTCTCACTCACAAACCCAAAATAAATTAAAATAATAGCAAAGAGTCAAAGAATATTTCAATGAAATAGAAAAGAAGAAGTTTCAAATGAGTAGACTACATTTGATACTTGATAATGATTCATCCTAGCTTTCTCATTTCAGATTTTGTTTACTATCTTCAATACTTGCCTTTTGGTACACATCATTATAAATTCCACTCCATAATCCTCCACATATACATGAGGTAATTTCATGAGATAGAAAACTCTAATATTGGTTATCCTATAATACTGATTTACTGTAAATCCGACGCCATGAGAAAATCTATCCTAATTTCATTCATTGTTTTAGAAATCAATTTTAGACTTATAACTTTGTCCCTTGAAACATACATCTCTCTTACATCTCAGATTAAAAAAGAAATACACCATTAATCACCCATTAAACCTAGGATCAACAAATAAATCATACAAGTCAAAAGATTAATAACATTACCTTGAACGGTCACTGTTATAGTTTACTTGCAATTCATTCAAACTGCAATCAAATTAATGAAATAGTAAATCACAAATAACAATAATCAATTAAAGTAAATAGATATACTATGATGAAGCATACTTGGAGAATTGTATGTCAAGCTGACAACAACCATCATAAATATTTCGCCCCTAAAAGCAATCATGTCACACTTATATCAATTCATATTAATAATAAGCCGATAAATTTTTATAAAAAAATCAAATACCTGCAAGGCAATCTTAGCTTGTAAAGCACTCTGTTGAAATTGATATTGAATGAGAGCTTGAAAGCCTGGATATTTTGAAATGGAAAAGTTTATATGGTTTAGGCATACTTCATTAGAATAATTGTTAATCCATATTTTATATAAGACTAAAAATAATCCTGAGAGTGCTTCAAAGAGATAGCACAAGGCAATGTCACATAAAAATAGGATTTCAAAAAGGACCGTAGCAAAAATAAAGATTTTATCCATATTTTATATAAGACTAAAAAATAATCCTGAGAGTGCTTCAAAGAGATATAACACAAGGCAATGTCACATAAAAATAGGATTTCAATAAGGACCATAGCAAAAATAAAGATTTTACCAATTGTAATGTTAATCACAAGAGACTTCACAAGTAGAATAAGGATTCTCGGAAAAATAAATCTTGTTCCTTCGTATTCTACTTAAGTAGGTGCAAAAAAATCTTTATCATTAATATGATATTAAATGGAGTAATCTATTGGCGATAAACCATTCTATCACCAAAATATCTCATGAAGCTTAGAACAGATGCAAAGTGAATGTGGAATGACTTTACCTTGTTATGGTTAGTATTCACTTGTTAAGTATATTGGCTTAAAAGCAGGCAGTTTAGATATGGAGTTTTGTTATTGTGCAAGTTAGCAAATATTCAATTCAGTTAATCATATAGTTGATCAATTTTGTATAATCAAATAGTATTTTTAAATTTAAATGCAACTTACCCATGTGTAAAGGATTTATTGGATATTAATTTTTTCATTAAAATATACTTCCTTTTTCTAAAGTAACACCTTTAAAAGATCTCTCGTATCCTTTTTTTTTTAAACTTCACATTTAATGGAGTAATAAGTTTAATAATGGATAGCTTCTACAAGAAGCTGAGAAGGTGCATTCCATTCCCTTTTCAATAGTTTCTCCCATATGATAGGCGCATCAAAAGAACATAGATCATCCTGCCCATAGTAAAAGATCCAACACAATTTCATCTAACTCTCATGATCGCTTCAATCAAGAGTTTTGTTGTTGTTCCTACTTTTAGTAAGATGTTTCTTTTGATTCGACTAATATAGCAACATTAACCGACGAAAACATGTCAGAAATAATCCCGAGGCATGAGAAGACAAAAAAAAATGAGGAGCGCAAAGGTTGTTTCATCATTTTAGGGAAGACCTTAGAGTGTAGGTGCTCATTCCCAACTAGAGAAGGCACTAGACAATGTTCTCCTGATTGACATGCCTAATCATGAAGAGACTGTTAAGAAAGTTTCACACAAAATTCTAAGGAGGGATGCTAGTTACAAGTTTCCTCATACTAAGTTTTGTAAGAACCAAGAACTTTTGCAAAAAAAAAAGAAGCTAGTCGATGGAGATTATAATTATAGATCCCAAGTTTGATCAAAATTAGCTTAATGCTAGAAATAAATCTTCAAATGAAAATATTGGGAGTTTGAAGATAACTACAAAGAGGAAAAGCAAAATAACATTAAGTTGCAAAAGATACTAGTGTGGGATCCAAAAAATAATACCCTTTTCAAAAACAAGATTGTAAGATCATGATAATTTAATAAATAGAGAAGATACTATCCGGAGATTTCATTCTCATTTGGTAAGAACTTTTATATATGGTTCATATGGTCAGTTCATAGTTAATTACTCCCAATACCGAGAGACTTTCGATTAAATAAATCAATCGTTAAAGAACGAGCATATAATCATGAGTGAGTTTAACTTATGAAATTTATTATTTTAATTTAAAACTTTTGTGGGAACGCTGACGCCATCTAGATCCATGTCATCTCTACTGCCGTGATCCTCATTAGTCAGGAGGTAGTCTAAAGTTGATTATTCGAAATATACGTACGTCGATTCCTTATAGACATGAGTTGTAGACAAATATAAGTCAACCTTAGATAACATGTTTTTTGAACCAAATACATTCTTTTTACCAAAGAAGAAAGATCATAACATATTGGTACCATAGAATTTATATGTCAGACGAAACGAACCATCCTGCGAGTGCTTCAGAATCCGCCATGTGGTGTCATCACATAAAACCACGCGGATGACACGGTCACGCCCACGCTTTAAGATATTGTGTTTACATGATTGATGACATATTTTCAGAAAAAATTTTCAATTCATTACCCAAAGACAAACAAATATGAGGATTGATTTTAAATTTAAATTTAAATAATTAATTTCATTTTATTTATATTTTTGATATTTTATTTGAATCTTTGATCATTCTATGATGATTTAGATTAACATAAATGATTTTTTTTTCATCAAATTTTAATAATAATTCTATCATGTATTAATATTAATTATTCTACTCAATTCGGTTTCTAGAAGGATCTAAATTATCTCAAAATATAATCGTTCAAAAAATCTTGTTCACTTACCAACATGTATGGGAGTGACTTTCTTCTGAGGCTTCAACTTGTAGTATGATTCATTAGATATTATTTAATGTTTTCTCGATATATAGTAGATAAGATAATATCCAGATTTCATTCATTTGGTAGAACTTTTATATATGGTTTATGTAAGTATTTAATTACTCTCCAATTCAAAGACTTTCGATTGGAAAAATCATTAAAGAACGATACATAATCGTTGAGTTTAACTTATAAATTTATTATTTTAATTTAAAACTTTTGTGGGAACGCAAGCGATCTAGATCCAGCTACATCTCCCGTGATCCTCCTTTTCAGGAGGTAATCTCCCATCAAGGATTTGTCGAACACACATTACGCCCAAAGGCCCTTAAGAATTTGAGTTTGTCTACGAAAGTCCAGATAACATGGTTTTTTGTAACCAAATACATTCTATTTTGTAAAGAGAAAGCATCGATAACATACAGAGTAATTTAGCTTGTCAGACGAACGAACCATGAGGAGCCAAAAAAAATGTCATATCAGGACAAAACCACGCTTTCATTTACAGTCACGACGCTTTAAGAATATTTGTGTTAGTTATGATGATTCATTCGCTCTTTGAGCAAAATTTTCTAATTGATCCCCAGACAAACAATCATGGATTGATTTTAAATTTAAATTTAAATAATTAATTTCATTTTATTTATATTTTTGATATTTTATCAATCTTGATCATTCTTGTTTGAGATTTAACATAAGATCATTTTCATCAAATTTTAATAATAATTTGATCATGTGACTAATATTAATTAATGAATACACTGCGGTTTTCTACAGATCGGATCTAAATTCATTATCTCAAAAATATAATCGTTCAAAATCTGTTTACCTAAATAACATAGATCGTTTGACTTTTCTTCGAGTTGAACTTGTGAAATATTGATATAGAAGAATATATATATAGAAGATACTATCAGATTTCATTCTCATTTGGTAGAACTTTTTATATATGGTATCAAAGTTCTTATAGTTAATTACTCCTCCCAATACCGAGAGACTTTCGAAAGGCTACTAAATTTAATCAAAACGATATAATCAGGGAGTGAGTTTAAACTTAAATTTATTATTTTAATTTAAAACTTTTGTGGGGGAACGTTGACGCTGATCTGGATCCCATGTCACATCTCCGGATCTCTAGTATGAGAGAGTGACCCAATCCACGGGATTGTCGTCGCCAACAAGTTACGCCGTCCAAAGTGTCCTTATAACTGTGGAGTTTGTCTGAATACAAATATAAGTCAACCTTAGATAACATAGGTTTTGCCCAACCAAATACATTCTACATTTCAGTCAAAGAGATAGAACAATTGAGTGGTGTCGTGTGAACCACGTCGGAAGGAACTTCTGGTCGTGTAGTAGTTTATGTGGTGTCGTATAAAGCGTAATCATGAGAGACGAAGTACGGGTCCGTCGCTACGAGCTTTTGGATATTTGAGTGTGAAGTTAGTTATGCATTTGATTTGGCGTTAATTTCTTTGTGAGCAAAGTTTTCTTAATTTGTAAGACAAAGCGATTGGAGGGATGGATTGATTTTTTAAATTTAAATTTAAATAATTAATTTCATTTTATTTATATTTTGATATTTTATTTGAATCTTTGATCATTCATGATTGATTTAGATTTGAACATAATGATCATTTTTTTATTGAAATTTTTAATAATTCTTTCTTGATCATGGGGTAATATTAATTAATTGGCCTTTATTCTGCTACGGTTTTTTACGAGATTGATAAATTCATTATCTCAAAAAATATAATCGTTCAAAATTGTTCTCAGCTTGAGCATAAAGGATCGGGTTTGGGACTTTTTCTTCGAGCTTGAACTTGAAGGCGTATTGATTGATTCATATCTTGTATTATATGACAATTAAAACTACCGGATATTATTAATTACTCTTATAATATATATAAAATTTTTTAGGTTTTGTTAACCGGACGTCAAAAAACCCGAATGTGTAGCATCTGTTCTTTTGTATTTATCTTAATAATTACTTGATCGTATGAATATCTGCTCTTTTGAAAATTACATGGACATTAAGATATCTAATGTTGAAGTTTCGATGTCAAATTTTGATTTTTGAGTTTTGTTAACCCAGACCCGGTCCGAAGACCAAATCGGGATGTGTATAGCATCTGTTCTTTTATATTTGACATGGTGATTCATGCGTATGATCTGTTCTTTTAAAGTATTGTATGGTCATTAAGATGTAAGTTGAAATTTATATGTAATCTTGATTTTTTAGGTTTGTTAACGGGCTCAGAAGACCAGAATGTATGTGTTCTTGTATATTTATCTTTCATTTGGATTATGTCTTTTAGATATTTGATCTTTTGGATACTTCAACATACATATACATTCTTTTAAAGTATTGCATGGACGTATGAATAAGTTGAAGTAGTTGAATTTGACATGATGTATGCACTAAAATGCAAGCATGAGTTTTGGTATAGGATTTTTAGGTTTTGTTAACAGACGTCAGAAGAAAAAAATGACCACTGACTCTATCTTCTTGCGAGAGGATCGATTAATTATTTCAAGATCATTGTCTTCAAACCTCAACTCTTTGACATGGGATCGCGTTTGAACCTTTCATCTTGAGATCTTGAATTTTAGGATACATTAACAATAATGTCGATAAATTTATCTTTTATCATTATGATAGAAACTAAATTCTAAGATTTGATAGCGTGATAGATTTTATTTGTTAACTTGGGACGGTCAAAAACCAGGGATTATGTAATATATGTTAATTTCATTTGATTGCTTGCGTATGTACATTTGAGCATTTAAGTGAATACTTCAACGCATACATCTGATTTGTTCTTTTAAAATATTGTATGGGCATTGAAATGTCTAAGTTGAAGTTTTGATGTTTGACATGGCATAGATGTCGAATTATAAGCATAGGCTTTGATACCTAACATTGTAAATCGATATAAACTGTCGTCAAATATGAATTTGACCTTTCAGTGTTTGTCGTAGATCAGTAGATTTACGTTACATAAGGTATAAGACATGAGTTGACTCTTTCAACTATTTGTCACGAGTCAGTATAGATTTATATAAGAAATGCATTAACTCTTTCATGTGCATGTATCAGTGAGAGTCTATTCTAAATGATATAGCAGTTCTTTTCAACCACTTATCTTTAGATCAGTATGTATATGTTCTTTAACAAATCAGTATCGTTTTGTAGAGTATGAATTTGATTCTTTCAAGTATTTCGTAAATCAAATGATTAAGCAAAAAAGAACATTCTTCATAAAGTCGATTTCATTTAACTTACATATTAAAGACATTCAAATTGAATAGAATGAGATAACACTTTGAATTTCTGAATCATTTCACTTAAGCATTTTAGCGTGAAGCCCTTACCATTTGTTTCCTAAATGACATATGACATGCACTTGTATCTTTCCATGCGTTGAGTGTCACATTTTCATTTCTCACCCATTCATGGCATAATCACCACTCGGGCAAAATGAATTTGAATTTTAAATAAGTAATTGTCATATCTTATGAAGATTGATTAATAAGCATCTGTGTCATATAATTATGATGAATGAGTTAAGCGTGAATAATCATATACATATCTTCCTTTTTCAAACACTTGACATTTCACATTTTTATTTATCAAATTTTGGTATCCCGACGTCATAGAATGTGGTCGCTTGAGGATCTTCACCATGCGAAAGGTATGGTAGGTGTCGTGAGACATGACCGAATTTATTTGCCCATACGTCGAAAGGCGTGTATGGGTTAGCACATCATAACATTTTCCTACCATGTTGGAGCGTGAATCTTTATAGTAATAGATTTAAAACTGCGTTCGTATATAGAGCTTAAACATTGCAAAAAAGAAATCTTTCCTCTCTTATCAAAATTTGCTCCTGTCACCTCTTGCACGGGGGTTCTGAAAGGTTGTCACCACGTCGAGAAAATTGTATGGGTGGATGTCGTGAGACACCATGGCGAAATTTTGTTTGCACCAGCCAGAAAGGCGTGTATGGGTTAACATCATAGCATTTATCCATGTTGGAAAAACATGAGTGACTTATAATAATAGATTTCAAATTTGCGTTGTATATAAACGTGCATATATATTTAACAAAGACATAATATCTATTAAATATTGCAAGAAAAAAAATATTTCCTCCCCTTTTTTTTTTACCAAAATTTGCGTGACTCCGTCACTCATATGGGGTTCTGAGAGAGGCTCGCAGCGAAAAGCGTGTATGGGTGGATAAGACCACTAGAAATTTTGTTTGCCCACGAAGAGCGTGTATGGGTTAACATAACATTTCTCTATGTTAGAAAAATATGAGTAGATCTTATAGTAATAGATTTCAAGTTTCGTTGTATATAAACATGCTTGCATATATATTTAACAAAGACATAATATCTATCAAACATTAAAATAAATCTTTCCTCCCCTTTTTAAATAAAATTTGCAATGACCTCGTGTCACCCATATGGGGTTCATGAGAGGCTACACCACGCCAAGAAAGTGTATGGGTGGATCGTGAAACCAAATTTTGTTTATCAGAAAGTGTATGGGTTAGCATAGCATAACATAGAAATTTCCCTATCATGTTGGAGGAACATGTAGACTTATATCACAAATTTCAAGCTTGTTGCATGTGAACATGTTTGTATATATAAAAGATAGCATTCTTTGAGCATTGCATTGGTACCAAAGTAAGTTCATGAAAGCAATATGTATATTGAACATTTGTTAAAAATATATAAAAATCTGAAATTAATCTTAAAATGAATCTCCCTACACATTTTGACTTTCATAATAGCAACTAGTCATGCAATGAAGTAAGGTAACCCTTCCTTTGTATGTGAACATGTTTGCATATATACTTAAACAAAGACATAGATTCGAGCATTGCGTTGATCAAAGCAAGTTAAAGCAATATGTATATTGAACATTTCTTTGAAAATATATAAAAATCTGAAATTAATCTTAAAATGAATCTCCTTCACATTTTGACTTTCATAATAGAACTAATCATGCAATGAAGTAAGGTAACCCTTCCTTTCAATTTTAGATTTCATATAGGTGAAAGAAATATAGAATCTTCCATGTGGTCTAGGATCATGTCACATAACACTTCAAATCCCTCCTTAGTTTTATTTTAGCATGAAATGAAAGAAGCATGATATATACAATACTTGGAAACCTTCCTTTCAATTTCAGATTTCAACTTGCATATGAAAGAGGCATGATATATATAATTCCCTTCATAGGAAATCAATTGAAGCAAGATAACCCTAAAGTTTGCAATATTTAACTCTTTTAAACAACAACATGACAACCTCAAATCTGAAAGAGATTGAGACAACATGGAAGTAAATTTCAGCTTTTAAGAGCAAGATTAGATCCCATACATATGAAGTCACATTTTCTTTTTCTTTTTTTTATGATGAAGGGTATTGCTTTGGTAAGAGAATTTAGATTTGGCTCAATTCAATCCATGCTCAATGACATAATCCACAACATGAATTCTACAGAATCTTGATTATTTGCCCATTTCAGCTCAATTTAATGATAGAGTAGCTATTCCATGTCAAAATGCCACTTAGATCAAGCAAACAATAAGAATGGTAATTTAACAGAATGATGTAAGCAAGATTTCCATCGATAAAATCAAGCTTCAACCTTATGAAATCTAAAGTCACGTTCTTTGCATTTTCTTTTTTATTTTGGTTCGGATTTTACCAAACATAAAAGAAAACAACGATAATAAAAATATGTAGCTTCGAAGGTAAATAACTAAGTGACATTGTACCAAAAACATAATCCAACATATCATACATCTCGACTTCTTGCGTCCAAAAGGCGGAATGACGACGAGGAAAGGAAGAAGCAAACAAAGAGAATGAGCTCCTCGGCTCAGCTTTAGAAGGAGAAAATAGCAAAGCGAAAGCTTATAGCATAAATCCAACATTTTAATTTCACGTTATTGCAAATCCAGAAAAGAAGCCCAACCATAGAACATATGCGGATAAACAGAAATCATCTCCTCCAAGGCAAACCAAATAACAAAATATAACTTAGATTGAAACAACACAACAAGTTTCCGTCATAGAAGGAAGAAGGAAGGGGTTCCAGTAGTCACAAGGACGGACGGAAGAGGGAAGAACCGCGTGGAGTCTTCAAAAAAGAAAGAGGAAAAGCCGAGTAGAGAAACGAGAGGAATCGCGAGAGGGGAAGAGCCAAGAGCGAGGAGCGTGAATGAGAGTCAAAAGAGCCATGAGATTGGGGAATTCGAGAGGATAGTCCTTGTTTGCCTTTAGACGCTTTGATTGGCTGTCGTTTGGCTGACCAATAATAGGGCTTTTCCTATTGAGGCTTAAAGTCTTGCGGCGAGGTTGTAAGGATTAAGGGGTTAAGAGAAATGAGGATTAAACAGTCATTAATCATTCTAAATTGCATTTTAATATTACTTTGCATGATTTTATTTTATTTAATAAATGATATAGTGTCAATCTTAGGTGTTTGATTTACGAAACCGGCGTGATCGATTTTGTGATCGGAGAGGACAATGTACGGCATCGGGGATGAAATTAGGTTTACAATTTGTGCGGCGTCGCATTGATTGTCGACATTCGCACACTTTGCCGTCGATCGCGGAAGCGTCGTTTGATAGGTTTCGACGCGTTTACGACGACGCGATCAATTTCGCGAACGAAGGTCGTTTAGACGTCGTCGAGGCTTCTCAACTTCGATATGCGCATAATTTCATTAAAATTTGATTTTAATTATTTGATTGATCATTAATTGATTTAATATTTTTCATTTAATTAATTTTAATATTTGAGGCGCGTTATGAAGCCGGATTTTCAAATCAATGCGAGTTTGATCGAATTCGATCGCATTTAGGAGGTTTATCCTTCTACATCATTTATTTAATTTTCAATAGCACATAGTTGTAGGTCAACAACTAGAAAAGTTAAACCATCCAATTAGGATATGTTGGATAGACTTTATCAATTAAAGTAGTATTACATCATTTTGCTCGAGATGCTCAACATATATAAAGATAAATAAATGTTTATAAACCATAATGCACAATGTGATGCACAAAATTTTTTTTATCTTCAATACACAAAACACAAAGTGAATCAACACTTTTATTAACTAGAGTGCTCAAAAAATATATATAATACATATAAAGCACATTAATTAATAATTTTTAACAAATAAAATGATATATTTATTGACTATTGTAAAACATGGAGTATTTCATTAATGATCAAAAACTTAATATATTATTAAAAAAAAGTAATGCACATACATAAAATCAAATTTCTAACAATTTATATATTGTGTAAAAATTAACAAACAAATAAAAGTAATGAAGTAGTTTGATGTAAAAATTAAAAGCTTCAAGATTGCATAAAAACAAATTTAATTTATAGCAAAAAATAAATTTAAATGCAAAAAATCTCAAGTTTCATAAAGCTAGCAAAGGAAAAATCATTAATCATCATCCTCTCCTTCATTCACATAAACTCATTATCATGTCAAATGGAATTTTTTCATCTTCAAAATCATCATCATATTCTTTTTCTTATTCTCCTTGTGAGTCAGTCTCATCTTCTCATTCTAAACAAAAGCAGATGTAGTTGAGATGAATTAGTCCTCATGTGGATAAACCTCGACTAATTTTTAACCTCTGAAACCTTACAAACCACATTTGATCAAATTCTCCTAATGTCTCTTCAATTTATATCCAAGTTAATCTTCATCGCCAAAACATTGCTCATCGACACCATTTTCTCAATTAACTATTCACAATTTTCTTCAATAAAATCCAAACTAATTAAGTCAATAGATCGCTCAAATTGAATTTTCTCTTCAAAGTTTAATTGTACTTAAAGAACACTAAATTATTTAAACATCTTTAATATAATCTATTGCTCTTCCTTGAGTGAATCAATAGAAAAAAAATTATAATGGAATGTATAAAATATAGAAATTTAAGTATATTCATAATTAAAAAAATACTTATCTATTTGAAGAGATTTCAGCTCTTCTCACACTCAATAGCACTTCAAGTTAGGCCTAGAAGTATAATAGCCAATTTTTATAAAGTTGGGGTTAATGCACAGAACATCTCCCTCCCACCACTCCACTATATTAAATTATAATGTCACATTCAAAAAACAAAACTTTGATCAATAAAAGAATTCAAAATTATATAGAAGCTTCAATTAATTATAAATAAAAATTTTTTATCTCTATTATGGATGGTGAACTCAATTGCAACTAAGACGCTAACATAATTATAAATGGCAAGCTCTTGATTTATGGACATTCTATTATTTGGGTCTTTGACTAACATATCAATGATTACATATATATGTCTTCCACTAATTGTTCATCTGATTGTATTCTTAGTCTTATAAAAAAAGCTAAACTACGATAGTATCCAACTTGAAGCAAATGATAATCGAAGTTAACACACTCTAGCATTGTCAAATATATGAAAGACTAGCTTATACTTCTTTTCATCTACTCCAAATGTACCACTAATTGCATTATTTACTCTATCTATTACATCATAAATATAATCCATTAACGACCTCTTGTGACCATATACTAATACCACATCTTCACAAATGAACTTGCATCCCTCAAGGCATAGGTCATAACATTCCAAAATATAGTCTTGAGAATGATTTATTTATATTTCTTTGTAATCAATACTAAACTTAGACTTGTTCCAACCTTTAGAAGGACATTCGCCTTAAATTTTATTTATTGCTTATGAATACTTTTAAGAGTGAGAAAAGTAGTAAAATGAGTGATTCTAGAACTCACCAATTTCACTGCACTGCTATATTTTCTCTATATATATATATATATATGTGTGTGTGTGTGCGTGCCTATATAACTAGTTGACTCTGAAGTTTTATTGATAATATTTTTCAAAAGTAATCTTCCTAATATCCTCTAACATTAGATCAATGAAAAAAGCTACACATGATGTTCAATACATGTGCATCCTCTTTTACATTAAAGTTGGTTCACACTCTCCAACGTGAGAAAAATCAAATGTATGTTAAATACTATAAATTACTAAACTATTAAAACATGGTTCTAGTTGTTATCTATAACTGCATGGGCCACGTTTCATCTCCAATCTTTATATTTGTGCATCAAAGATTTCAAAAAACTTAAATGCAATTTTTCAATATTCAAATGCATCTATTAACTCCAAGAATATTATGCTTGAAAGTGAATTAATAAAGCATTTATTATTGATTGCTCTCTACAATAAGTTCACCCAACTAACAAAAGAGTGCACCTCTTCTCTTGCCAAATTTTTTTTGTTATCCTCCACATCCTTCAAAATTGTCTACAGTTCTCTTTCAAGTGACTTTCAACTCAAGATAAGATGATAATCTAAGATCTAGTTCATTTTTTGTAATAGCTTCTACCATACGACTAAAACTCTTCAACTTTCTTGCATTGAAAGGCATGTCTGCTTGATAGAACCACTTGACTATGCATTGCACAGTTTCATCTCTTATTCCTTTATCAACATTTTCTTTGATTCGAATTTGTTTCATTTTTTTTCCTTCTTATAGCATCTTTTTCACCTTCTTTATGCAGAAAAGGATATTTTATTTTAAATGCATTAAAATTTCTAGATCAAGAATTTGATTCAAATGATCTCTTATCATAGTGCATGGACATTTGACCATCTAATTCTACAATGATATCCATCACCCTCTCCTTATGTTCATACATAAAATTTTGTTTCAATTTTTTACTTCTTAATATGCGAACAACTCCTCTTTTACATCCAAAGGCACCTCTTAGTAATATAATTTCTTTTAGATGCTCCATAATAACTGATAATGAAGCTCCATGGCGATATATACATCTCCATTTGCTTATTTATCATAACAAATGCATACACAACAGAATACTTACTTAAATTTCAATGTCACGTACTTTCAAGTCAATTCTTTCCTCCACACATTTGGATATACCATAACCTAAATTTATTTCAAAACAAATTTCAAAATAAATTTAATTTAAAAAAAAATCAAATATATACTACATATATTTTTTTAGCAAAACTAATTAAATATGACAAGCAGAATTATAAATTATATAAATTAAAGAAATAAATACAAATTAAAAAATTAGATAAATAATTCCAAATTACATAAATAATTGCATAATCTACTAAAGCCATAAAAAATCACAAGACATTTGAAAATAAAAGCGTTAATTAATAAACCCTAAATCAAATCACAAATTTTGCTTAAACATTAAATTTTCTTTGTAAATAAAGTGTTAATCAATAAGCCCTAAATATTCTCAAAATGACTTTAAAAAAATAAACTATGCCAATGCTGCCTTGAAATGTGCAATCAATCCACACATGCCAGGAAAAAAGGTTGCTCATATAGTTGTCGCTAGGGGGGGTAGGGAATCGTGCCGATGCAAAACATACAAAACTGTGCAAGTAATCATATAGGGAGATCAACAAAGTCGTAATTGCTTTGTTTAGGGTAACAATACAAAGGTGTGAATCTAACGAGATGAAAGCGAAGTGATTTTATAGTATTAATGAACTGACACCACCTATTTTTGTTCCACCTAGCTTTCCTACCCAAGCATGGAACAAAGGCCAAAGGACTAAAAATGCCCAAAGCAAACCCAACATGCTGAGTGGGTAAAACCTCTCTCAAAGGTACGATCCACAACTCTCCCAAGAAGTGAGTTTCGCATGTACCAAAGCTTGCGGAGAGGAAAGCAACTCAATCTACATAACTCTCTTCCTCTGAGGAGGACAAGACGTGTGAATTCAAGACGAGGCAAGCCAAGACAACAAAGAAGCCTCAAGTGTTTCAAAAGTTGAGGCCATCACCTGACCATCAAAGGCAGGACTAGGTCTAATGACAATGAAATGGAGCTGGGTTGTATCACACCTAGCATACCGAATAACAACCAAAGCCTTCGAGTGGAAGCAAATAGTTCCCAAGCCCTTGATTAGTCCTCCAAGAATGGATGTGTCTGGTGGTTTAGACTCCCTAATCAGATTGCTCCTCGTAATGAACCAAGTAACAAGGAATGGGGGAGAATGAACCTCATGATAACACTCGATAAAAATGACAGAGGACATCATGAATCTTGAAATTTCTCTTAACTTAGTGATGCAACACTTATAAGTGAAGACAAAGAATCAAATTCAAACCATACAAGACACAACTAGGGATCGAGTTAAAACTCTAAGAGAAGAGAGAAAAATTATGAAGAAAGGAGGCAACACCTAAAAGGAGTGATGAATATTCAAAGATGGAGAGAGAAGCCATCTTCATTGAAGTTTGCAAAAATATAAACTTTGAAAGAGATGCAAAAGCTCATGTGATCAATGGAGATCATGACAGAATGAATTGTACCACCCCAATGAACAAAAATAATCATGAGCCTTGATGCTCCAGTGTGAGAAACAATGAAAAGCAAATTAAGTTACAAATATCTTCTTCTTTTTTGAGAGAGAGAGAGACCTATAAATATGAGGATTGTACTACCTCGAAGATGAGAGAGTGATTCCCACTACAAACTCGAAAGACAATAAAATGAAAAATTAGTATTAGAGATTTTCCCTATCCAATGCATAAAACCAAAATAGGATGCATTTTGATTATGGGAAATATGATTTTTTATGGTCCAAAGCCCCATAATTAATTTCATGTTACAAATGGTACTCGATGAACAATGTTGATTAAAATATTCATTCATGGCCATGGATTTTGACAGAAGGGATCTAGTGTTTACCCTAAAAAATAAATGACAAGCTCAAATAGGTTATCAAGCTCACTAGATGACACAATTGGTTAAAAGACTCAAAAAACACAAGAGAGGTAAAATGTAGCTACATGATGTCAACATGTGATGCAGATATGTAGGGCTTACACTCCACAAAGAGAGAATTGACCAACAATAAAAGAGACAACTCGGCATCAACTTCAGATAAAAGGAATTTAAGGAACCACCTTAGTAGTGTAGATTTAAAGAGAAAGAGCATATGTTTACATCAATAACTAGAAGGAGAATAACCTAAATTTGGTAATGGAAGGCCTCAAACTAAGGGAACACTCCTAAAATTCCTAATGGTGGGAATTATAAATGGGAGCTAGAGTAGGTGCTTTGAGTGCGAGAAAGATGGGAGGAGAAAGATGACCATGGTGGCCACTAAATATGTAACAATGCTAGCAGTCACAAAAGATGGGAGGAGAAAGATGAGCATCGAGTAAATGGAGCTAGAGTAGATGCTTTGAGTGTGAGAACTCGTGAAGGGAAAGTTCAGCCAAAAAACTAGAGAGTAGAAAAGGAAGTCTAACTCTTGGCTGTTTGAATTGGTGGGTATTATAAATGTAGCAACTAGTGGCAAAAGATTGATGGACCTCGACCAGCAAACACCCATGAATGACAAGGTGAGGTTATATTTCCCTGGTCTACTCTCCTTTGCATAAGAGGAAACTTTTGGAGAGAGGAAAATTAGCAACGAGTAGTAGACCAAGGCACCGCATCAACAAAAGGCTTTGTCAGCAAGGTCCAACTAAAGAAGTGATAGAAGGACCACTAGAAAGCTGGATTTGATGTCATTTGCATGATCAACTCACCAAGTGGTGCAGATGGTCAGTGGCCACGTCACTCGTACAAAAAAAAATGTCGATGAGTCATTAAACACATTGCGATGTCAACCATAGAAGCGATGAACCAGGCAGCTACGTGAAGCTAGATCTTCAAGAAAACTTGCGAAGATGTCGGCGAAATCATAACCACTAAGAAGACTTGAGCGAATTTGGGATGATACGCCAAGATACTAGCGAAGTGAAGCCAACCATGAAGCGGCAGCACTAACTAATCAGCTCTTTAAAGCAGATATTGGCAAATGGCAATTGTCATGAAGATTTAAAAGACAATGACAACGTGGCGAAAGGGTCATTAGCCATGATACTGAGAAATTCATTGATAAGACAACTAGAAAGGATGTCAACAAGATGAAGAGAAAGATGTCTGCAAAGTGACAAGAAAGCCATCAACTAGAAAGTCAAAGGCATCAAGTCATTGGTTGGTGAGATGAGGAGATTCATCATTCGTAGTACTAACACCAATGCTGCACAATAGAGAACATGCCGACAAGGACTCTACGGACTAAGGATTTAACTAGCCCTTGGGCATAAGAGAGAGAGAGAGAACCATTGGCATTGGGAGACATCAACTAAATAGTTGACCAAGAATTGTTAGGCCAAGATTGCAAAACCTATCATCCGAGACAACGAAGATTTAGAGCATCAAAATGGCCTAAAGACATTTGAACTAACAATGAATGAGTCCAAAAAAGAGGTTAACAATAACCTGGTTTAAAAAGTTATTTTGTGAAGATATAACACAAGCCAAGATTACCCAAGAAATTCCATAAAGGTACATAGCTTGAATAAATATTTTATTAATTGACCAACTAAGCACAAGAGATTTCACAAGAAGTCACATTCAATTGTATCATGTGTTATATAAATTCACTATCATGAAATATTACCTCAACTAGGTATTTTCACCGTCATGTTATTAAATGGCTAGATCTCTTGGCCATTAAGGTATGTTATCATGAAGAAGAAATCCTGTAGAGATTAGAACAAATGCAAAGTGAATATAGAATGATTATCATTTTACTTCTTTATGGTTAATGTTCACCAATTACAATGTATCAAATAATGCTTATGAGATACAAATAATGCTTATGAGTTGAGAGAGAATGGCTCTGATATAGAGATTTAGTTACTGCACAAGATAACCAATGTCAAACTATGAATTTGTTGAATGACTAATAAAATTTGCATGGGCCAAGAATATCTTTCAGTTCAAATGCTATATGATCAAATGACAATGATTACTCGATGTTACTTTTTGATATCAACAAAGACTAAGAATGATTACACATCTTGCGAGCTAATAGATCACGTTTAAATTTACTAACTTTAAGAAATTCATCACAAAAGCAATGCCCTAAAACATCGTATCATGGATTTGAAAGGAAGTAGAAATTCATCCAAACAAATAATTGTAAGTAGTTAAAAATGGGAGGTGAAGTCTGAAAGAAAATCAAACCTGCCAATTTATGAAACGTGACAATCTTTTCCACAAAACCATATGGAGAAAAAACTTGATGGAGCACTTCCACGGTTATGGGGTAGAGCATTGAATGTATTGTAACTAAGAGAATTCGATTGGGCTCCACTCCCTGGATCACCAACAGCAGATGTTCATAGACAAAGACTTAAAGAATTAAATAGTAATGAGAAAAAATATCATAAATTAAAACATTGCAATAACATGAATCAAAAGAGTTTTGATAAAGCAGATAATAAAAAAGATTAATGTAATGCAAACCAGTGTTTAAACATCAAACCATAAAGCTTGATATATCATGCATATTACTTTAGAAGAAAAGCAAATTGAGAAACATATGAAGATGCATAGGATAGAGTGATTATCATTGATCATCCAAGTAGCATGTATGTATGTATATATATGTGAAAATTCATATCATGTTTTAAACATTATGTAATTTAAAGCATAAATTATCATATAAGTAAATATAAAAATTTAGGTGATATATATGAAAATTACCTAAGAATTAAATGGTATATATGCAAATCCCCCAAATTAATAATATGCAACAATATCCAAATAAATGGAAAAATAACTCTATTTAATTTCAAGGATATTATTGCTACACTTTCAACTTAAAAAAATTATTATAATTGATGGCAATATTTTGTTTGACTTTGAAGTTCAATTATGTAATATTATTTTCATAAAAAAAAAACAAATTGAAGAGGAATTAAATAATCACAATATATGTAAGCAGTACTAACGCACCCAAGTAATAAGAACGCGATAAATTCATGAGCAAGTAAAAGTGTCGAAGAAAGTAGAGCAAATCACACAAAAACCTAAAAATTTATAATATTTTAGCTATGTCTAGAGCCTATGTCTAATCCCAATGCTTCATGCTCGGAATTTCACTAATCAAATTCATCAACCTTGAAGATCAAAGCTCTACAAGATTCCACCTCTTCAAAGCCAAGAGAGGCACCAATAACCTTATTATTGGGCTCAACAAAGAGCCTTACATACTCGACCTTTTCATTGGCATAAACCCTACTTGTAAGACATTTTTTCTAGGCAAAACAAATAAACCCAACTTAAGCTAGTCATGATTTATCATCCACTTTTAGCTTACTTTGTATGGTGGCATTGGATAGATAAATTGCATGATTTAATAGTATGTTCATCTTCAAAATATAGGCCAAATCATTGTTCCAAAATGTTGCAAATGGCATTTCAGAAGAGCAAATATTTGGCTTCATAATAGCATCGACAAAGGTCATGAAATAACACTAGAGATATATCAAAAGTCTATCTTCCAGGTGTAACGTACTCCGGTCAAAAGCTAGAGAGACCACAATGTACTCATTTAAGATTTAAACAATATTTTCTGAAAGATTTATATAAATTAACAACATGAGAATCTTTATTGTAACCAACAATAATGATTAAAATTTAAAAGTGGACACAATTTATTATTTAGCATAATAAATAATTTTTCCTTGGCTTTAAATTGTATAAGACAATTGAGGAGAAGAAGATATTGTACTATAAAAGAAATATAAATATTTACATCTTTAAGAGAAGAATGGTAAGTTGGATAGTTACTCACTTTTTTATCAACATATTAACCAACCTGAGTCATTCTGTTTGGTTCAACCTTCTATAAAAACCATCAAATTTACTTTAAACAAATTTGGCTTATTTGGATCAATTTGCCAACTTTTTTTTTTTAAAAAATAACCCTTATTTTCATACTCATGTTAGATAAGTTTAATAAACAGGCTCATTGGAGCTCCAATGTTATCAAAACTTTTAAAATAGTTGTTTATGGAAGTAAGTTTTGGCTAATAAAGCACCGCAATATGCTTGCTTGACTTGAATTCATAGAAAATAGTTCAATTCCTCTATAATATTCTTCAAAATCAAATTGCATTATCAGCAAATTATATGCACCAGCATTCGTTAGTAGTACGAAAGATAACATCATTAATACAAATTCATACTACCAATATGTTACCAAGTTAATTTCTTACGAAGAAGGAATTATCAACATGTCCTTTAGCAAACCAATATCCACAAGAAAGCTACTTAAGCATTCACATCAAGCTCATAAACATTGATTTCAAACACCATGGGACCTTTAACTTAAAGACATGATTTGAAAGTTCAGAATGAACGAACTCTAGAGAAAGTACCTCCTTATTGAATTCATTCGATAAGATCATAGCTAGCTCATAGCCATGTACAAGTAAAATTATCATGGATACTTTAGCTTGATTGTTGCCTTCATACATAACCTTGAGTTTTAATGGGACTTCAAGAGCAATTTTCAGATTAAACTCAAAGAAATGCACTAGGAACTAATCCACAGGGAATATGGCTAGGAGTGTAAGTCAAGCCGACTCAAGCTCAACTCGATAAATGGCTCATGAGCCGAGCTTAATGAGTTAACAAGTCAAGCTTGAGCCTATCCCTACTCGACTCATTAGCTCGCTAACTAGCTCATTTAAGTAATATTAATTTAAAAAATAATTAAAATAAATTAGAATTCAAAAGTTTAAGCATAAAATCATTTAAAATATTTAAAAAGTATATCTCATTTCCTTATAGCAAGTGATTTTTTATCATTTTTCTTCTCATTTTTCATTATTTTGACATTTTATTATAATAATTATTTGAATCAGATTTATTTTATCTCTTCTGTACTAAATGAATTGGCTTGTGAGCCAATTCGAACTCATAGAACAAAGTTTGAGTTTGAACTCAATTATTTAATCAAGGCTCTCAAGCCCGATTCGACTCATTTACACCCTAAAATATGGCTAAGAGCCTGGCAATTAGTTGTCATGTGCCCTTTCTCTCAATAAAACTTATCAGAAGACATAAACGTGACCTTGGAAATGTATTTGAGCTAGGGCTATCCAAAAAACTCATTGTTCGCGAACAACTCATATTCGACTCGTTAAGTAACTCATGTTCGGCTCATTCGTTAAGCAAGCGAGTAAAAGAGTCAAAAACAAACAAAAATTTTAAGCTCGATTTATAAACGAGTCAAACATGAACAATTCTTAAATCGATCGTGTTCAGCTCGGTTTATCTCGAAATATAAAATTTTAAAGATATTATATATATTATATATATATATATATATATATATCACTTGATTCAGCGTGGTTTAGTGGTTAGAAACTTTTAAAGAAAGATTGGCCCAAGTTCAAATACTCTCTACTCCATATTTTTCATATTATTACTTTTGTGCCATTTTAAGCCATTTCAAATACGAGCTGAACACAAACAGAGTAATTTTCGAACGAGTCAAACACAAACAAAGGTTTAAGTCGCTCAAGCTTGGCTCATTTACACCCCTAATTTGAACAAGATAAACACTAAACACTTATGAGTGGTATGGACTAAAAGTGAAAGTTTTGTGAGCAAGTAGAAGTGAGAAAGCAAATGAATAGATAATACCATATATGAAAACTATAATTTATAATGGTTCAACTATACCTCAAGTCTAAGTCACTATTGAAGCTCTCTTTTTAAACCAAGAGAGACAAAATTGCCATTTTATCAAGCTCAAGGCCAACCCATACACTTGGTATCTTATTTTGCAAGCTTGCAATCTACCATCAAAAATTTTTCCAAGATAAAGGACAACCCAATACAAGAAGATATTTATAAGAACCAAACAATAAAACTCTAACACAACATATAAAAGAAGAAATAAATAATAAATAATGTTCGAAAGGAGCACTAATGCACAGATATAAGAACCAAGCTAAGAAGTAGATATTATAAGCGACCAAAGCAAATTTACAAGAAAAATCTATGCAATAATAAAAGCTTTGGAAGAAAATTAAGCTTCAAAAGATCTCAACCACTCTAGAAAAAAACTAAGTTTCAAATGATCTCAACCACTTTCAATAGATACCTCAAGAGAGATTAAGTAAATGAAAGCAAAGTGGTGGAAGAACCTAAGCACAAGAAGCTTAAATGAAGAAGAGAAGGTCAAGTATTGGAGAAAGCTTAGAAGCAAGAGCTTAGTTCAAGAACCTTTTTTTTTTAGAATTTAGGATCCTATTTATATATGAAATGAAGCGAGGGAAGAAAAACAGACAACCCAAAAAAAATAAAGTCAACTTCAAATAATAGCTTTTTGTACAAGAGCACTCAATACTTCCATCATGTTAAATTTGGAGATGAAAAAGCAAAATTATGTATATAGAAGTTCCTCAATGAATGAGGATCGATAGTTTGTGAATTGATCTCAAAACTAATGATTCGGGACAATAGGAGCATCAAAACTAAAGAAATCCAGAGTGAAAAAAGTTAAAATTAATAATAGATTGTCCTTGTTCAATCATTTTGTATATTGGTTGGTTATTTTAAAGATGTTAGGTCAATTTCGCTCGACAATTGATTGACCATAAGTTGTCGAATTTGTTCTTAAGCCATTGTTGAATTTCTTTCAAAATTTACTACCATAAATTAACCCAAAGCACAAAATTTCACAAATTAGAATTATGCAAATATGTAAATGGATCAAATAATATTTTTGATCATTTTGAGAAGTTCTTCTCATTGACATGAACATTACTAAAAAAATATAAATAAGCAATGAAATTCGGGAAGATCAAATGTTTCGTTATGTTAAAAATAGCCAACAATCAGAACATATGAATGATACCACTAGAATATAATTAATCAAACTAAGAAAAGTCTAAGAGCTAAAGAAGTTTTCTAGGAATGCATTAACTCGTCTACCTACCAAGGTCCAAGCCATCATATGAGATAATGTTACTTGGATCAACTAGACTAAGTAAATGCAATTTGCCTAATGTATCTAAACATCTACCAAAGCCAAATCGATTGATTCAATTCTGCATCTTGCAACTCAATTAAGCAAAGAGCATAGCCATAAGGAATTTTTAAAGTGATTATCAAAATTCTTCGCACTTAAACATTTGTTCAATTCCAAACGAGTATTAGCCAAATTTCAAAATCAATTGGAACCACACATTTGAAACTGAGTACAATAATATCACAAAATAAAAACCACAATTAAGTTTTTTTTTTTATGAAATTGATTTGCAAGCAAAGTGGGAAAAAATTCCCGAAAAAATCTCGAGCAAGACTCGAACACAATAAATAAACAAATCAACTTGAATAGTTGATTGGTAAGCATACTAACCACCTTACAACTACAAAGGAAAAAAATAAATAAATAGTTCATATCTCCCTATGTAATATAAATCCATCATAGTAATTGATGAGAATCAAATTTATTAATATCATTTGATTATCATTACAAATTCTCATTATAATTATTGCAAATAACATGTTACATTCTTATAATTTATAACATCATATAATATATTGAGTATGTTTTCATAATTAAAATTTCATCATGTAATTTATGTTAAAAGTAAATTAATAACAAATTATTACATATTCATAATATATATAACATGTCAAATATAACATAGGCACAAAGCCGATTATAGATTTTTTTTTAAATAGGGCCATATAAAGATTTCAACGCACACAATAAAAAAATATATCTTTCATGCTGCTATTAATAGGTCTTAATACTGAGACCTACGCCTTAGAAACGAAGGAGCATTTCACTTTAGCTAGGGCTACTTGGTTAGCATATATGAAATATCTTAAACAGTCATATGTATAAGATATTTCATATATAATATATGAAATATCTTAAACATACATAAAAATACAATCAAAACAAGAAACAAAACTAAAGATCAAATCTATCAAATGAAACCATAGAAACTAAAACTTGATATAGAAATATGAAACGAAACAACACATTCAAACTTTGTTATTAACATTAGAGGACAAGTAATCAAAACATCCCATTAACTTATTTAGCCAATTTTGAACTCATGCCTAAAAGCTAAAATATGAAGCCCATGAATATTTGTTAGTTTAAAAAGTATGTCTTCAGAAGCAACAAAAAGTTTAACTTAAAGAAAAAACAATAACACTTTATATTGTCAAATTATGAGCATTATAATTATAAGCCAACAATGTTACATGTAATCAGCTGGACATGCTAAAATGTAACAAAATTGCTCAAAACTATACCAACTACATATTCAGTTCTTCAAATAATGATATATTTAGCAAACTATTAACAACTACAGCATAAGTACGAACCTGCTCACCACCTTTGCTTCCTAAAGAGTCGGGATCTGTTGTTGTTAATTCTTGGTGTGATGAGAATTGCATGTACACATTCCTCCCCCTAAAATGACACAACTTAGCCGAGCAAGTCTCAAAACAAAACATTAAAACATGTCTTTCAAAAAGATCAATCTAAATCACAGTTTCTTCTTACCAAGTGTCACAAACAAACAAACACATTAAAAATGCATATAAATCCTATTATGACAAACATTCATGTTTTTGCCATCATATTATTAGAGAGGGAAGATTTCAGCAAACCATAAAAGCATATAAAACAAAGAAACAGCAAAAATGGATAATCTGAGGTTAACTTAAACTCAATTCAGTGGCCTAACTAACGCCAAGCGCATTTCTTCTGATTAAATTATTAGCGAGAAAAAATCAGCAAAACATGTAACCATGTAAATAAAATAAAATAAAGATTAACAGTATTGAATGATTATCTAAAACAAAATGAATTTTATTGCAATAGACCCACCTAATGCTTGGTTGGGCGGTTGCATAGTACTGCAGGACGTTAGCAGCGGTAGAAACATCATGCATCTGAATAAGAGCCTGCGACCATAAAACCAAAAGCATAACATATACAACATGTTCGTAGGAAAATTAGTTTGCCATAACAATTCAAACAAATAAAATAAACAAAATGACCAAAAATATATTAAAAAACCTGATTTTTTGCCCTTAATATGACGAGCTTCTTGACCAGGCCAAAGGGCTGCACCAACTGAAGAAGATCATTCTGGAAACCAAATGCAAGCAGTAAGCGGCAACTTTTGTTCACATCCATAAGCAAAATTGAAGAAATTTTCTCAGTAAAAAATTGAATAAAATTTCTCAGTGATATCAAAAACACCTCATTTATCTCGTGTCCCACGTTCCGGATATGAATGACCTTGGACGGCTCCGTCATCCTCGGCCGACCGACCTTCTCAGAGGATCATAGAACATTACAAACATCAGATTTCCTCATCCATGCCCTTGGAAATATAAAACGAGCAGAGCAGTAGCCACAAAAGCAAGCGGCGTAAGAAAGCGCGAGAAGGAAAGGATGCAAAGAGAGAGCTTACGGAATGAAACGGAGAACCAGAGGACTCTAATAAGCTTCTTAGAGTTTTGAGAATTGAAAAAAAATGGCAATCGATGTGCTGGTTAACTAGCCATAGCTGATGCTGCTGCTCCCGCTTTGTCGTGTTCTCCCTCAAAATCGAGAAGGAGCTTCGTAGGATGGAGTGAGAATTGGCTGAAAAAGAAAACGAATTTGCTCGCAGTGCCGTTGCCCTAGGCTTTTTGCAGGTAAGCTCGCCTCATTTTGTCTAGTCCGGCCCATAAGCCCGGTTCGAGGTAGATCCGGTCGGGGCGAGCCGATCCAGGGCATATTTGGTATTTAATTAGGTTTTGGAGTAAATTAAAATTGATTGAGGAAAACAATTATTTGAATTAAATGTAATTTGATTTATAAGGTAAGAAAATTATTTTGCCATATTTAAGGTTATATTCTTTTCTAAAGTTATAATTATATTATTTTATATTATTTATATATAAATTGTTTTGCTAAAATGCATGAAAGTAAATTTAATAGAGAAATGTCGAAAAACAATACTTTGTGAAAAGAAAATTAATTAAATATAATTGTCGTTGAGAGAGGACCAATCGATGAGAAATATTTTGACAAATGAGTGGTGCAAAAATTATATATATATATATATATGCAAATTCTTCAAAAAACTTTAATATGTAATGTGAAATTATTACATAAAAGACAAATTTTAGCAATCATAAAAGATATGTTAGTTTATTGTCATAATTTGGAATGCACAAACGCACGTAGGGTAGGGCAATATTCTTACTTGAAAAATAGAAGGAAGAATTATAGAATCTAGCTTTATTGTAAAGCTTTTTTTATTTTTTTTATTTTTTTATTTTATTATTTTTTTTTTTTTTGTAAAGAGGGGTATGATCGCCATCCACAATGCTAAAATATTTTTATATATTATTTATTTTTAAATAATATATTTATTTAATGTAATTTTTAAGTATTTTTATTTTCTATTTTTAAAAATAAATAACATTATTTTTAAAAAATACTCAAAATATGTTTTAGATATTTTTAATATTTTAAAAAATAATTATTACCATAAAATATATTTTATTTTAAAATAAAACATTAAAAATCACAATAAAAATAAAAAACAAAAATTGATCACAAATAATCACTTAGTTAACTATTTATTGAACATCAAATTAACATTCTCAAATACCTGACTAAAGAGTTCAATTATATGCTGAGTTTTTAAAAAGCTCATAAAAAAAACAGAAGGAAAAAGCTCTCATAACACAACAAATTCAAAACTATGAAATAAATATATGGATTTATTTAGATGGCAGTTTTCAGAGTCAATAAGCAACAACAATAAACATAAAAATTTCTATTGCAAATGGGTTCCTTAATCCCATTTTTTTATCCTATATATATATATATATATATATATATATATATATATATATATATATATATATATTGGTAAAAAGCTGCTGAACTGGTGAAGTTGTATCTTACAAGGGAATTAAAATTACCTCACTTCTGAAGTTTAAATCATTAAACTGATACAGGTCACTTGCCTTTTTCCAGCTGCAGAGATCCTTCCATCTCTCACTGGAGAAGGCCACTCCTCTTCCCCCAGCAAATTGCCAGAATGTAAAGTATGATGCAGCCTCCGATGGTGCCGCCGGTGGTCTCCCAGAACTGGTGATAGGTTTGCACTGCAAAGAGATCGATGTGGATATTCATACCCAATATGCCGACAACAACGACGCCGGCGGTGATGACCAGAGTTGCAGTGCTCAGCATAACACCCATCTGGAGCAGTTGATTCTGCTTCTCGTCGAGCATGATGTTGATGTAATCCTCGGTGTCATCCACGTACTCTCTCAGCTGCAGATATCAGGATACATTATGAGGTTTTGAACTTTAGGAATGGGATGATTGATGAATATAGAAAGGTTACATATGGCTCTTTGTTGATAAGATTAGATAGAGCAGGGGATTGAAATGTCCCAGAATTGTAACTTAGAAATCACATTACAAGCCTCTGTTAAAAGTTAAGAACAAGCAACAGTTGGAGTGTTTACCTCTGAAAATAGATAAAGTAATGCTACACTCAGATAAATTGATATTTAAATAGCACATAATCCTTATATATTTACATATCTAATGCCTAAACTTTCGTATTTACAGCATCTAAATCTTTAACATTGTATCTAAAATAGCATTATTATTAATTTTTTAAAGTGAAATACATCCTTTCATACATAAAAAAAGATATTTTATTTGTAAATATCAAACTTTAGATGTTAGATATATAAATGTTAAGAATTGTGCGATATGTATGTAAATTTTTCTATTTAAATTGGTGCCACATACCCCATGAAAGTAAAAAAAAAATACTAGCATAGTCAAAAAAATATATATAATGAAATTCTCAAAAACACTCTAATGAAATAGTTCATAAATATTTGATGCAGAGTAGAGTTCCTAAGTAAACAACACATCCAGTAATAAATCAAATTGAGTTATTCTATCTAGGGCCTTTCTGCTTTGCTATGAGTCCTATTTTAAACAGACAAAATCCATATTATATGTTTAAAGAAAAAGAGTAAAAGCTTGAGAAGCTTAGTAGTCCTCAGAAAAAGAATTAGAACATACTGCGGATAGTTTATTAAGAGTGCCATCTATCTGCACAAAGTAAGCCTCTAAAAGCATCTCCAATTCCTCAATGTTAAGCTTGAAACCACCTAAGCCTCCAGCGGTGCTCTCTGTTTCAGTTTTAGCTTCTCCATCTCTAAGCAAATAAATAAATATTGCATTGTTAGGAAGAACATGGACGGGAAAATAACATGTACAGATTTATTTAATATTACCCTTTAAACTTAAACATTAAATTAAATATTTCATAAATCAAAGCCATTAAACGGATTCTAAATATCATCAACAGGTAATATATTAATTTCAACAAAGTTAAATTCTCACCACATTGTAATCATTACTATCTTCTCATGTAAAAATAACCATCAACTAAGAAAATTTGTGTCAAATTCATGATTCAAAAAAAATTTTGAAACCACACATGCACTAGCTTTGACGATCTCAAAGATAATAAACGGTTTTTATCTTACATTTGATGATCATAATATCAAAACCTCTATGAGAGGAGAATGGTCATTTTCTAAATATAAGCTCTACGAAACCAATCCACTTCAGGGGTTTTCAGTTGGCTGAAATTTGTTCAAAAAGAATAAAATTACTGTTTGGACAGAAAGCTGCAATTATTTGGAGATCGGTCCAAGGAAGTGAGAAGAAGAATGGGAAGAAATATCAACAGGTTTGTCATATAAACCCTACATGCTGGACTCTTGAATGATTAATGCAATTATTGATTAGTTGATTCCAAGAGCTTTAGATCATAATCCTGGTATCAGAGCAACATATTTTACCTGTAAGAGAAAGATGATGAGCCTGACACCAAAACAAACACCTGAGCATAAGTAAATCGGTCAATCCAATGACCAATCAAGTCTACAGCTATCCACAGTAACAACAAATTCTATAAGAATTGGAAGTAGATAGGAGGCCCTGGAGAGGAAGTTCCATCAGTTCATGGTCACTCAAAGGAATAATGGTGAAACCCAGAAATTCGCTTATGCATACAAGAAAATATGATGCAAGCATCACCGATTCGGATGCTATGAGATCCTAAAGATGAGGATGCTGAAGATATAAGTTCACATGCTAAAATTTTAGTAGAGACTCGATGACAATTCAAGGTTGACACCAAGCTCAATTTTATAAACCAACAACATGATAGTCAATGTCAAAACACTCAATGGCAGCTTGATGCCAGGTTCAAGCATCACAATATGTACTTTTCTTTTTTAGATATGATCATGCACCAAAAAAATAGCTTCCACAAGATTGAAGCTATTTAGCCACGACCTAATATGGTGGAATGTGGAAGGAGGAAATCACAACATGACAAAAATGATTTAGAATCAGTTCATGGCCATCCTTAACCACAAGCGTGAAAGATGGATTCGATGATAAAGATTAAGGCAAGGATTCAGGCGATCCATATTGGACTGCATCACTGAGTTCAATAAAGAAAAGACCCTTGTATATATATAGTTGCAATCAGAGTTTCAATCAATTGTAAGAATGTCAATTGTATGTTCGACCTTTTTAATCCTTAAGATATGAATTTCTAGTAGAAGGCAATAGAACCTTCTTTTCTATTGTAAGAATGTCAATTGTATGTTCGACCTTTTTAATCCTTAAGATATGAATTTCTAGTAGAAGGCAATAGAACCTTCTTTTCTATTGATTTTTATCATTCCCCAGTTTTCATCAAAAAAATCAACAGATCATGTCTTGCAAATTTTTAATTATTGTAGCATTATTTTACATATTGCACGTTAGATTTGAGATAGATTTCTTAAACCCTAAGGCATCCTAAATCAAATCATAAGGCAAAATTGTTAGTTAATAGATGAAGTAGTCATAAAAGAACAAGAGGATATCAACAGAGCAATTGATTAGAATCTTGTTTGAAGGACACATGATAAAGAGTTAATCCAATACAATTACTATTAAATTAAAAAAAAATTAACAATGTCAACATCATTAATACATGTAAATAGACATTATGCTATGATTAACCTTCTTTCATCCATGTGGAAAATCAAACACCTCCACATGAGTTTTAGATAACTTGAGTATATAAGTGCTTCAAATTAAATAATCATGGAATTTCCAAGACTTGAGGAAAACAAGGGTAGAAAAAACGGCTATCATTACTAGTATTGGATCTCAAAATATTCGTAAGTGATAACCAATCAGATTTTGTGAGACTAGTTAGATGAAATAGGACATGAATGAGAGGAAAATTTGAATAGAGGATAAGAAGGGCTCTAGAAGTCTACAATAACATATGAAGAGTACAAATGAACTGCATCCTCAAAAATAGCATTCAATGCTTTATTTATAATATGATGAAGGTTACAACAAAGACAACATTATGCCTAAAATAATGAATAACCAACGATTATAAGTACATAGAACACTCTCAATACAGATATGTAAATCTCTCAAAGATGATCGTGTGACTGGTGAAGTTTCAGTCGAATGCTATTAGTGGGTGTCTGGCTTTGGTGTCAAAGGTGAGTACTCGGGCAAGAACTCATGGTAAGTTGTCAGGGACAAGTGCCTCAGGCAAGTTCTCTGAGGCAAATACCTTAGGCATGTCTTCAAGGTGAGTGCCCTAGGCATGTCTTCTAAGACAAGTGTCATGGGTGAATCCACTCCAAAAGTAAAGAAGGTCAGTCTTTGAAGTCTCTATATCGAAGGTCCAAGATGAGTACTCTAGGTGAGCCCCCTTCAAGAGATCCATGGTGAGCTTCCACTACAAGTTGGCATGTTTCCCGAGAAAAACACTTTGCATAGCATGTAATATATCGAGTGGATTTTGATGGAGCTAGTGTCTCTGAAGCCAAATCCCTCTTCCTAGCGAGTCACATCGTAACGAATTCTTTTTTGGCATGATAGGGCCTAATGGCCCCTTGGACAAGTATTCTTGTGGCTCAATTCAAGTGTGGTATATGTACATTAGTTCTTCGATTCTCCCGCTTCTTATAAAGATGACTTACAAAAAGAATGAAAAAATCTAAAAATAAGCATTTTAGACGTTAGTTGACATAACGAACAAATGTAGTTTGTCGCATAGTCCCTTTGATCTTTTTTGAGAGCTACACCACGAACCTAATTATTTATACCTAATGTGACACATGCTCGAGCATCATTTATAAATATAAGAGGGAAATGACTTTTCGGTCACAATTTCTCTATAACTTTTTCTGTTAACTTCAATTTTCTATCAATAGTCGAGTATGCTCCCAAAAAACTAGGCAATGTTGACAGCCTCTTCTCTGCAAGTGTAAGGCAACACACGTTGTGAAGAGAAGAGATCTAGCCAACCTTCGACTGTAGAGAAGGTTCAGACAACCCAGGCAAGTGAGGTGACGCTTATTAGTTCCAAATCTGAAGAGATCCCTCTCAATTATGCTGGCCTCTCTTCCCAGGGTGAGTTAGGCAGCTGGTTCTACGAGCATGGAACTCATGGTGACTCACCAATTAGGTCAACTGATCTTGTGGATGTTGGCACAGATATGCTACATCAGCCCCCAATCTAGGTGATTGTACATTTTAAAAGTGAATACGTTTGAAGCATGATAGTTTGACAAATGTTTATACTTGCAGGTGGCGTCGATGAGTAAGGGGTTAGGCAACCATCGATGACTCATGAAGATAAGGATTCTTTGCATAATGTTGAAGCATTTTTATCGAGGGAGTCGATTCTACCTTGCCCTGACAAGCCTAGAATTCACCTGATTGTGGGTGAGTTCCACTCTTTCCCAATCAACCTTGAGGTGCTAAAATCCATAGGCGTCACTCCACTAGGCTAGCTTGGTTAGAATTCACCTAAATACCTAATTGTTGTAATTTCAGTGAGCACAGTCGCCCCCAATGTGGTTTTCAAAAGCGAATCCTTCTTCTGGCAGGTTGCTTTGCAAAGGGTTCCTTCTACACAGATAGGACAAAGTAGCCCATTGCACAAGTCTTCTCCTGACCAGGTGTGCTCAACCGCACCAATTTGGGCACTAGCAAGCCTAGTGTAATGTATGTACAACTATAATTTGCATTATTGTATTAATCAACATGGTTATAAGTAAAATAAAAAAAGTTAGGTTCTAATATAACAATGTACCCAAGATTCATAACAAAATTTACTTTGCTTAGATTATTCTTTCTCAAACTTCTCTTCACCTAGCCTACATGAATTAGAATAATAGGCCAAAAAACAAGAACTTTGCCTACCCATCATCATCCATTTCAAGCTCAACATTTCCTATATCAACCCTTGAGGAGGTTTCACCAATTGGTTGATGAGCCAGTTTCTCAGTTAAGTACATCTCAGCCATGTCCATGTCGTCATCCAATAAGTGTTCCAGCTCATCCCTTACCTATCAAGTAAGAAGAACGTGCATGTTACAAAATTACGGCAGTCAAGAGCATTAAAGCTGAGAAAACGAAAAATAAAGATTGGTACCAATCTACCTAAATTACAGTACCATAGAGTGTTCCGTGACAATTTCCATATAAGAGGAGATAAAGTGAAGTACACAAATTTTGCGTATTCACGTTTGAATGAAAAGACGCATAAGTGATGCTCACTATAAAAATTATCTTCATTTATAAGACAGATAAGATGAAACATAAAGAGCTATACAGAAATTACAGTTAGTAGTCCTATGTAGACTACCAACAAGTGATGTTTTCGTAAGTGAAAATTGAAAGTTCAAGTTTCACAATTTTGGTATCACAACCTTCTGCACACGACCAGATATTGCAACAAGACGAGACTTTATTTGTCTGACACGCTCAAGGTTAAGTGTGCTAATTTTTGACGTCAACTCATCCAGAGCTGGGTATGCTTCTTGCTCCAAGGTCAAGGTCTACAAATTAAAAACAAGGGTATATGTCAAAAAAAAACATGTGAATGTGAATGAAATATATAGGAGTTGCTTGTCCAGAGGGAAATCCATATGGTAAACATTAATAATATAAAATTAGCAAGGGTCCCTGCACAATGCATAGAATGATGATGTATTCGATATAAGTTGCACTGAGAAGATGTTAAATCAACATATGTGAAATTTGCTAAAATTTATTTCAATAAGCAGTAGAAATAATAGAAGCATGAAACATAAGGAACAATTGGAGCGTCTTCTGCATGTGTCCAAACAGTAATAAGACAGTTAAAAGTTACTGATGAGATTATCATGTGATGGCCTTCATAAATATATCAGCAATATAGAAGCACGTAAAAATGTGAAAAAAGAGTAAGAGAGTTAAAAGTTTTTCAAACAGAATGACCATGTACTTCAATGTGTTTTGTGCGCTAATGATTAAAAGGACTAGCAACAATTTGAATGACACTAGTGTTTTTGGTGAGAGGAGTGGGATTATTCTAAAGAAATTATGCTTAATTAGAAGTCCATGAAACCAGATAATTTTAGAACATGCTGAAGACATAGCACAATATTCGTACTCAAAGGATGATTTGGACACATAAAGTTACTTCTTACTCTTCTATGAAATCAAGGATTCACCAAGAAACATATTCCAGCCTATGAAAGACCGTTTGATCTTAGGACAAACAGTCTCATTAGCATTATTCTATGCCTGGAGATGAAGGGAAGAACTAGTTGCTAAGAATAAACCATGGCAAGGTCACCAAGGTATCAAATGATTAGGGCAGTGAAATATAAACGATAGATACTTTGCATAAATTAATTAACTTGTTGAACAACAAAAGAATTATTAGGTCAAGCAATTGTCAATTAGTCTAAAGATGCCTACCAATTGTCAAAACAATCATGGAGAAGATTACTTTCTTCACTACAATATTTTATATTTACTTCTTATAGAGTATTCATAGGAGAAGTATTTTTAAGGCCCAACAAAATGATAAGATCTTGTGTATACTTGTATTGGTCTAAAAAATTTCAAATAGATTAGTATGAACTTTCAAACTTAAGAAGTAGGTAAGAGCGCCAAGATTCTTCATATGAAAGAAGGCTTGAAGATATTACAAATGAGTACAGTGCCAGTATGTTCTAGCAATAACAATGTCACAAACATAAATTGGGGGAGGTGCAATACCACTAAATATCTTGTCTATTTAGAGGAAAGTGAAGGTTGATCGTTCATAGGAGAAGTATTTTGAAGGCCCAACAAAATGATAAGATCTTGTGTATTCAAGACCCAAGGTTGAGCTACAAAGGGGATTAATCTAACAAACTCTTAGATGCAACATCAACAATATTGAGTTTTTTGTTTATAAATAAGAGAAAAAAATGTAACTCAACTTTGCACCTTTGAACTACTACAAATAGGAGTGGAGCACCTAATCCAACTATGACAAGAAGGATTCCATCGATTTTGCAAAAGAGAAGTTGGAGTCACCCCATAACAAAAAGTCACGACAATTATTAATAAGTCTGTCAAAGAAGAAAATATGACTGGTAACTCGAGAACCTTGTGTTAACAATCATCCCAAGAATAACATATTAGTCGACTTAGTATGAAGCCTAAGAGAAAAAATAATAATGCCACCAAAAATATAAACAAGGGAGAGGCTATTGATTTAAGGATCTAGGAACAACTAAAAAGCAACATTGCCATTTTCCCATAAACCTTCAACAAAAAATACACCAAGCAAACATCAAGCGAGTAGTATAACATAGAATCAATCATGCCATACCAACTTTTTTTTTTGGTTAAAAATATGATTTTGATTTTCAAAGATATGTTTAAAGCTTTCCATAAGGACCACCCAACATAAGAAACCTATTGCAGATAAAGCAAGCCTTCTTCATGATAGCTTTAGGAATGGTAAAGACCGAAGCCTAAAAATTGAAAATGGTCGTCAAAGTGATACATCGGAAATGGAACCAATCATCATAGGAGAGAGAATCACCCTTTCAACCAAAACATCTAGCTTAGAGTTTGTTAACTTTTCCATCACTTTAATGCCAATGGACACAAAAGGACCCCTAATTCATGCTGACAATATAGTAAAGCCCAAGGTTTAAAGGCTTACATCAGTCTAAATAATGAATTGAAGAATAATGAACAATCATATTAGGCACAAGAAAAAGTGAGTCCAATAAAAGCACTTGAAAAAATATATATAAATAATCTATTCAAGATTATAACACAGAGCTCCATAATCAAGCCATTTCTTGGAATATCTTTAGAAGAAAAGTTCAACTTTGTGAAATATATAACAAGGTTGTAAAGACTTGCAAGAGAGATACACTATTTATAATAAGGAATATCTCAAAGGCAAGCTCAACAGTAATAGCTATTGAGGAGAATAACTAAGTCAATTACAACAACAAAAGTTAAAAAAAATTCTCTTAAAATAGAAATCTAAAAGATGGGAACTTTAAAAGAGAAAAAAGGTTGAAGTGAAAGGAGGCCACGAAGATTAATATAAAAGAATGACAATGAGAAGGAAATCTTTAATCTAAATTTGCAAGCAAAATAATCTATTAATACCGTTATTGTAGATCTTACTAGAGTTAAAAATCTTATATATTTGGCTTAATTGAGAAGTTAAGATTAAATACCATACCACACCCAAGGCTTAGTCCTTGGGACAAATAAAGAAGGATTTTGAATTTAGGCTTGAGAAGCAATGCCTTAGAAATTTTCCAACATTGGATAGCATATTGAGATGCAACTTGTGATTTAGTTCCCCTATAAGGCTCTTATATAATCCTAGGGAATTCTTATTAATGGGATAGACAAGTGTATGGTAGGATTAAAAAAGTGCATCTATGTAAAAGAATAGAAGAAATTTATAGCTCATAAGCCTCTTGCATTGGGGAAGGATCCAAAGCCACTGTAAAAGACACAAATGAAGATGACCATCCGCTACAACTACAAGACACTTCACCTCCATTGTGTAGCACTAAACCTTATAGAAGTTTTAACACAAAAACAGAAAAAGAAAAAGAAATTTATAGCTCATAAGTGCATTGGGGAAGGATCCAAAGCCACTGTAAAAGACACAAATGAAGATGACCATCCGCTACAACTACAAGACACTTCACCTCCATTGTGTAGCACTAAACCTAATAGAAGTTTTAACACAAAAACAGAAAAAGAAAAAGAACTAAGAAAATCCGCCAAGAAGCAAAGGGCCTCTTACCAATCCATGTAATAGTTTAAAAAAATACTGATAATAGATTTCAATATAAAATAAAATAAAAACATGCTAATATTGTTCAATTAATCTTTCCAATTAAATAAAAATAACGCAAATAGTCTTGCAAAAATCATTTGGAAAGTTGCCCACAGAGAAAATGAAACTTCTTACGAGAATATGGCTAATTAAAGACAAAAATATAGTCAACAGCAAAAACTACAAGAAGGATTTAAAGAATTATAGAGCTAACATGACACATTTGAAGACATGATGTCATACATTTAAATCAACAAAAAATAATAAGTGAAATGCAATGTTTAATAAATAAATGGAACAACTAATAACATCAGACTTCCATATGACATTGAAGGAATTAACACATACCTCAGATTCAAGAAGTCTACAAGCTGATTCAAGACAGACCTCAAGTGCTCTGAACTCAAAAGGTAACACTTTGGTACTCCCATTATTGTATGCGTCAAAAGCGAGTCTGGGGCTGCCTGATTGTGGTTGACTAGTCGACAAAGCCTTACAAGTACCATCTGCATCCACTTCATCAGATTCTGCAACCTTTATAAATCAAAATAGTGAAGGATCAATGAATCAATAATGCATAGTGCATCTCAAACAATCTTCAAAGCTATTTACAAATTTGAATCCACATTCAATATAATTAAAAAGGGAGAAAAACAACAAATAGGAGAGATAGACACAAATTGGACAAAGCCATGGACCAAGTGATGATTTGAAAAATTAGAAGTTCACATAAGTACATTGAAGGTCTATACCTACTTCATTTAAAACCAACAATCTCCATTCAAAAGAAACGGGTTCAAAACAAGCGAGAACTGATGTGGACTTTTTAGGAAACAATTCAAGCCATTCGATGCAAGAACTAAGTAATAGAAAACTTATTCTATTAAGATAGGTTAAAAAGAGCCCGCTCGACTAGAAGTATCCGGATAGCAAGATTGCATCCTAGTTTAGCACAATTATCAAAATCTCCTCAAACATTTGATAGACATGTTTTTCTATTGCACTGAAAAATCTCACTAGTAGGGGCAAAAAAAAAAAAAAAACATATATATAGAAATTTAGGATGAGATTTGCTGCCCAAATATCCACTACAAATAAAGATTTACCTCCATATCCTTCTGACACTCGTATCGATATACACAACAACGGTTCCCCTCCGTAAAAATTATCTTTTACAACGGAGACCTATAAACATTATGTATAGCCATGAAAACCAATATCTCATACACAATATGAGAGAAATAGGCATAGTCATAATCACTATTAAATTCACCATCATCTTCTTTGTCCCCATTACTAGTCTAGTGCACAAAAAGGAAGATGTGATTATTGAAGATAGATAATCACGAAAAATTGTAAAACCATGAAATAATAGAAGAAATTTTTAAAATAAGTATTAAATAATTAATTAATTATTATTTTAAAAACGTATAAAAAAAATTTTCAGTTTAGGTACAATCACGTAAGTGGTGGCACCTCATCGGGTGATTTACTTATGGGGCGTATTACCTAGTCGCCCTTGTCGATCATCCATAAACATAAATCATGTGTGTGGTAGACCCAGCTTAATTTTCATTCGACCCATGACCAGCCGGACGACAGTCGCTTACTTTTCTTTCGACCCTGGCCTCGGAGGACAACAATTCCGGTTCCACCAATTCGGCTCCAGCCCGCTCAGCCTCAAAGCTTTTAGAGCTCCACCAGTCTGCGTTGGACTCTCCGCTCCTTAAGCTCGGCTCGACCACCCATCATAAAGTATATTTTCGGTTTCCCTAGTATTCAATTTTTTTGGGTGGTGTAAAAGGAGGAAGTTCTTGCAAGTGATATTCCATTTCTTGGAGTTGTAAGATTGCTTTTGATTAGTTCGGTTTCCCTAGTATTCCATTTTTGGTGATTGTGTATGTGCTTCAAATCTACAAAACAAGTAAGGTCGAAGTTCTTCTTTCTCTGTTAGGGTTTTTGTGGTGCTTTTGATGAGTGATGAGTTAATTTTTAGGATGCGTTAGCAATTGGGTTAATTTTTGTGATGCGATAAATTCAATGAGTGATGAATTTGAAAAATATTTTAGGATGCATTACAAATTGAGTAGATAATTTTTGATATTAGTGAAATATCAATTTTGTATTTTTATTCATTCAACACTATAGGTTGGTTCGAGCATATATTAGGATGAGTCGAGCTCGTTTCCGATTCTCTTATGGCAACCTGACGTTGATGATTTATTAAGTTATGTTGGTGGCAAAATCGCCGTCAGTCGCGTCATGCAAACAGATTTAAAGCATATGCTGCGTTATGGCGTTGATAACTTCATGAAACGTGTGTTTTTTACGCCGCGGGATACATAACATCTACAATTTCGATGATAAAGTCTCGCATCTTGTCTTGGATGAAAGCATCCATTAGTTCTTTATGTGAAAGTCAAGCCGATATCTTCGAGATTGAAATCGTTCTCATGCAACATATAATGTTTCATCGATTATGCCCATGATTTCACTTTGTCAGCGGTACCACAACACTACTTCTGATGACTCGAGTAAGGTTAGCAATTAACTTCACAGCAGTGTTAGTGTCTTCATTTTATGGTTTATACTATCTTTTATTTTTTTAAAGGATTATGACTTTGTTAACACGACTTCAGTATGTTCAAGCACGGCGCATGAGCAACCTAGTTCATCGTCTTGTCAATGGCGAGTACAAACAATGAATAATATCAATGCATCCGATGATACGATCTAAAGAGGATTCTTTCACAGGTATACTAATTTATGTGACACCAATGTTGGTCACGAGCTTATTCATCATTCAATCCGAATTCTTCAAATAATGCTTTGATCTATGATGCAATAATGACTATGTCCGCATATGCCAAATCATAAAAGATTGGGATGCAGAGATTGTATTTGATGGTCCATCTAATAGTTCAAATTTTTCAGATGACATCGAAGTTCCAATTGAGCTATGTGAAGTTATGTGTTTCTCAAATAAGAATGAGCTTCAATTTGCAGTAACGTTGATCTAATATATTGATTTCTTACTATCACTTGAATCGAGAATTTTTTCGTTATATGTGCATAACATAGCAATCTTAGCAGATCTTCCCAATGACGCATGCACTGTAGCAAGAGTAAAAGGTTGGGAGGTGCTTGGAGGATATCAACTTTAAGTGCACCGCACACATATGTTAACACTATTAGTGGTTCTGGACATCATCAATGCACTTCTAAATTCATTAGTTATTTCATAAAGTCAGTTATGCGATTTCAAATAGACTTGAAACCGAGGGAGATCATTGGAAAGATGGAATCGAAATTTAATATTAAAATATCTTTTATGAAGGCTTGGGATGCACGGCGTAAGAGTATCAGAGCAATATTTAGCGGTTGAAGGAAATGCCGCTCTCTTGGCTATTTATGGATTCATTATGCTCTGTTTGCCGGCTTTGAATTTTATCATCAAATACATTGGTTTTAAATTGTTTTGGGCATTTGGACCATCAATATCGTTGGGAATTTTTCGTCATTCTAAGCATGGATGAACATTCCTACTAGGAAAACATGCGTTACTCTGTATTGGTATTGATGCAACATGGATTATTTCCACTTATTTGTAGTTGAATCCGGTTGATCAATACTTAGTAATATTCGAGTTCTTACCATCACTTGAATCGAAGAATTTTCTATATGTGCATAACATAGCAATCTTATCTTCCCGATAGCGCTGTAGAGTAAAAGGTTGGGAAGTGCTTGGAGGATATCAACTTTAAGTGCACACGCACATATTAATGTAGTGGTTACATCATCAATGTAAATTCATTAGTTATTTCATAAGTGTTATCGATTTCAAATAGACTTGAAGCGGGGAGATCATTGGAAATATAATCGAAATTTAATATTAAAATATCTTATGAAGGCTTGGGATGCAGTAAGAATTATGAGCAATATTTGGCTTCGAAATGTCTCTATTTGTTATGGATTCATTATGCTTTCTGCGAAGCTGTTTAATTTTATCATCAAATACATGCAGTTTGAAATTGTTTTGGGCATTTGGACCATCAATATCGGTTGAATTTTCGTCATTAGCATGGTAACATTCCTAGAAGTATCGCTCATGATACGTTACTCCTATTGGTATTGATGCGACAATGGATTATTTTCACTGCTTTGCTGTTGAATGAATAATGAGTCCAGGTTCATTATCTGCGTTTGCATGTGTTTGTGAGCAATTTATATATTATCCCGATAAGCATGTTTGGTATGGATGATGTATTCTCATATTTCGTGGTCATTCCCTGAGAAAACTTCAAAAGCGGAATAATGGGTATTGCGGATGTCGAGTTTACGCAAGAAAGTGTACTTATGCAGCGACGGATGACATCAACATATTCAATCACATGGCGTCATAAAATTAAACAAAGCGGTCGTTAGTAGAGTGTGATGTGCAGTGGTCATTATTCATAATGGCGGTAAGCATATGACGACAAATGCATTTGAATGTTTTAATTACATCCCGTCAATATTAATGCATAAATGCAAGTGTTGGAGTTGCCGATCGCTTGACTTCACAAAGCGGTTTAGTTCATTTAGTTGTTTAGAACTAATTTATCATATGTCATGATCATTCCATAGCTTTAGTCCATGGATTGAATCATTTGGCATGTGTCAAAGTATTATACCATCAATGTGTGGCGTACATTTTAGCGAACTTTCATGTACATGATCGAAATAACAGTCGACTTGATGCGGGCGGGAACTTTATCCTTTTCGCCATTAAAGTTAGATCGGTGGCCAAGATCAAGTAGATATAAGAATATGGGCAGCGCGATGCACTCGTATGTGCATTTTTTTGATCGATTATTCGACATTACTGACCATCTTAGTAAAGGTTAGTATGGATGTAACAAAATAACATATACATAAACTCTGATTTTCTTGTTTCTTATATTTTTGCACAATTTTAATATTATTAACAATATCTCATTTTATTTTTCTGAATGCGATGGTATCCGCCTTTATAAGGAATTTACTTTCATCTTTTTTCTTTTCTAATATTTTAATTGATCAACGCTTGACAACGATTTTTTTTATATTGCGGTTCGGAAGTAGCTTCACATCTTCTTATGCTTAGAGAATCCGTTACGCATTTCATGGCGCCTCGCGCCACAGGCTTTTATTGTTAGCAGAGATCGATCTGACTTGACCATTCGGCGTTAGTTGGGCGTTGGTCTCCCTGATACTTTCATTTATTTGTGGCAGATGGCATGTGTGCAAGACGTTGCAATGATCTTGGGATTAGCATAGATGGATACCGTCGTCCGGCGTCGTAGTTGGGAAAGCGATGGCAGAGATGGCGATTCTTTGCGGATCTTGGACATCCATTCGGTATGCTCTCGGTCGACCCATCGTCCATTACATTCCGGATGGGATGCCGCCAGTTTTACGCTTACAAGTTAGTCCAGAAATCTCTGACCTTGAATATGGACTTAGAGATATTCTGGCGTATGTGTTATTCCTTCTAAGGAGTTTCTTACTTCCAGATACTTCAGGGTCAGAGGTGCATTTGCAGTACCTTCCTTTGTTATAAGATCTAGAAACATTCACATTCTCGTAGGCGACATGTTTTAAGAGTTGCATGAGTACCGGACAAGGAGCCAACAGGTGGTTGTCTTGATTCTCGGTCTGGTCTTGGGAGCGACTTCATATAGGGAGACCAACATTACATGTCCCCTACCCTAAGGATCTCGATGGGCTGAGCATCGATTTTAGGTCAGAAAACTAAATTGTTTTTCAATTGCTTTAATATATTGAGTTGCAATGTGATTTGTATATATGGCGGTTTACTCATGTGGAACGAGGTATATGCGGATGTCATTTGATAATATCAGAATTTTTTGGGATGAGCTTGATGGACTACTATTGAGTCAGGTACAACACTTAAATATTAAAACATATCTTATCTGAATTTTACCATACTACTGTGTAACAACCACTAAAATATGTAGGTGACTTGGGAGCCGTACGATATTCTGATTAGAGCTCGCCTGTCTGAAAATTGCCTTGCTCGTGAGGTTGTATGGCTAGCACGTGTTCCCCTGATCAGCTTGAAGAGGGTAGAGTGACACCTTCCTAGCAGAGTTCTTCGTCAGTTTGGTCACTTACCACGCATTGATATCGGTCCAATGGATCTCAGCTTCAAAAGAGTTGATGGCAGAAGAAAAGTTGATACCAATGGGTTGATTCATCGACATCATTGTGGGAGGCTGGGATCACATTGTCGTGGTAGATGACACTTATCGACGTCAACAAGCCCTCCAGTGGCATGTTATGGTTCAAGTTATGGGCGTTGGCGCTTAAGGCTATGATCCACCGACGACATCTTACGAGCACCTAGCGAGCACATGTTAAGATATTACAATCACAAATTTTCTTATCTCCTTAGATTTTTATAGTAACATTTTAAACTTGTTTCATATAAGCGGAGCATATCTTAGCGACAGAGAACATTTTTCAGTCTTTCTTTGGACGTCCAGGTGACTCGGACTTCCAATTGGCTATAAATAAGTATGAGAAGATATATCACGATCTGAGATTGCGGCACATCGCGCTACAACACACATCCGAAAGCTATGTCACATTCGATTACTCACTACACTGAGGCGGAACATGGGTGCGGGCCCATCTACTTATGCGATGACCATCCACCAGCTCGATCTGTCATATGGGCGTTGCGTCTGATATTGGTATCTTTAGAGACTCACGCCGGAGATGGGGTCGAAGCGTAGGATGAGGGACCATAATATCTCTCATCATTGCGTGATCGTCCATTCAACTCCTACCCCGGGTAGTCTGATAAATAGGCACGTCGTGGCGATGATATCTGAGATATATTTGTATTATGTCTTGATTTGGATATTTATGGTTGTATTTTCTGTATTTGTAACTAGGTTTACTTAAGATGTGAATAAATTTTTTTTTTGTATAATTTGTTTAGTAGTACAACAACTTCATGTAAAATATTTTAAATTTGATGTTAACAACTGGTTGAGCTTATATGCAAACTGCAGGCAAACTCTGGTCACATCTCCTTACTCAAAAAAAACATAAGAAAAGTCGCCTTATGGCTGTGCGATCGACGATTATCGAACCGGCTGGTAGCGATAAGTCAGCCCTGGATTAGCATTCTAACCACCTCCGGCGATGAGGTGGTAAATATATACAAGAACAACAACAACAAGCCTTAATCCCACTAGGTGGGGTCTTATATCATGAATCCTTGTGTGTCATAATGTCAAATTCTCATTTAATTCAAGTATACTAAGATCATTTTTATACATCTTAACCAAGTCTTTTGGTCTACCCTACCTTTCTTAACATAAGGCAAATCTAATGCATCTACTCTCTATGGGTCATGGACGTAGGCGCTTTATGTGGCCAAACCATCTAAGGCGACTCTCCCTAATCTTATCTACTTTGGAGCTACTCTTTCCCGAACATACTCATTTTGCATTCTATCTCTAAGAGTAAGCCACTCATCCCGAGCATCCTCATCTCGTAACATACTTATGCTTCTTTTTTAGCCAACATTCGCATAAGTCATTGTAGGTCTTACCACCATCTTATAAATTTTTCTTAAGTTTAAATTGAAACTTTTCTATCACATAATAGGCGGATGCATTCCTCCACTTCAACCATCCAACTTGAATTCTACTAATAACATCTCCATCTATTTCACCATCATTTTGAACAATGAGCCTAAATATCTCAAACTCACTCTTATTAATGACTTGTTCATCTAATGTCACAACTAATTAGAACTCTACAACTAAAATTACACTCCATATATTCGTTTTAGATCTACTTAAACGAAAACCTTTAGACTCTAAAGTTGACCTCCATAATTCAAGTTTCTGTTGGACTCTCTCTAGTCTTATCAACAAGAAAAGAGCGTCATCACCAAGGTACATCTTCTTGTAAATGCCTTGTAAGAAGATTCATAACTAAAGTAAAAGATAAGGGCTTAATGTTGATCCTTGATGTAATCCAATAAATAGAAAATATTTTGTCAATCCTCCTTGTGTTTGGACACAAGTAATGACTCTAGTACATATCCTTAATGGCTTGAATATAACCAATATTAACTCATTTTACGTTCTAACTCTCCAAAGAACATCTCTTGAGACTTTATCATAAGCTCTAAATCAATAAATATCATGTGTAGATCCTTCTTACTTTCTATGCTTCTCCATCAAACCTCTTAACAAATGTATAACATTCATAGTAGATCTACGGCATGAAACCTGATTGTGAAACATCGTAACTTGCTCAATTACTCTCTCCCATAATTTTAATGTATGGCACATTAACTTAATTCTCTACAATTTGCACTCTTGTGCATCACCTTTATTCTTAAATATAGGAACCAACAAACTCTTTCTCCACTCATATTTTAGTCTTTAAAATAACATTAAAAGATTGTAAGTAGAAATTCCTTGATCTCCTAAACATTTCTACACATTGGAATATTATCCGGTCCTGCTTTTCCATATTTCATTTTCTTTAAAGCTTCACTAACTTCAGTTACTAATACGATCATAAAATGAAATTCTATTTTTGTTTGTATTAAGGTTGCTAAAATAAATCATCTTTCGGATCCTCATTGAAAAGTTTATCAAAAATCATCCACCTATTTTCAATATCTTTTCTAAGAAAAGACTTTTATTATTTTAAATTATTATCACTTAAAGTATATTTTTATTTCTCCTATCTGGTTATATCTGAAATTTTGTTTTATATGTTCTTAAAATAATAATTATTAATTGTAGTACACACTTCGTGCTTTCAAGACCTAAAATGAAACTATAAGTTTCTGAATAAGTAAAAAGCAGAATCAACAAGAAGATGAAAAAAACCGGTATTACCACCTGCTGCGAAGCACCGTAAGAGCTAGAGGAGACCCTTGTTTGCAGATCTTGAACAAAGGGAGCAACCAATGGATCTCTGGAGTTGGGGACGAGCACCTCCGTCGCAGTTATAACCGCCTTGATGTGCTCTAAATTGATCACGATGGCTCGTTCTCTGCCCAGAATAGTAGAGGGATACGATAGCTGGGGATCGAGCACCCGCAGATCTCTCGCCGGCAGCCCCGTTCGCCTCATGATAGAGTGCTTCCCAGCTTCTTCGAGATACGACCTCCCCGAGTCCGATACCACCAGCCACGCTCGTATGTTTCCCGCCGCCTTCCTCCTCCCGCCGGCTTGCTGATGAGGCGCCGCGGCCGCCGCCCGGTTCAGAGCATCCTCCTCCGCCGCCACTGCTTTCGAAGACAGCATGTCTTCGTCGTCCCAGGAGTATTCTTCCACGCTGTTTCCCTCACTTCTTTCCCACAGAAGAAGCGCGAGCAGTTCGAAGACCCGTCACAGCATAACGTTTTCATTCAGCCACGCGCTCAGATATATAAATTCTCAAATCTGTCCCATCATCCCTTCCTCGCTGACCATAACTTAAAAAAAATAAATAAATAAAATAATAATATATATATTAGAAGTTTGCACCGCAACAATATATAATTAGAGGATTATTTTAAAAATGAATTTCTCGTGTGCATTACCGATGAAGAACTAGAATCAGGTTCGGACCGTGGGTCCCGCCAATGCACGATTTAAATAACGCATAATTCTTTTATATTTACATATCTAAATTTAAATTTTTAATATTTATTATATAACTTTTAAATGTTTAAGATAATGATCATTAATATTATTTTTTCAATAAAAAACTTTTTTTCATATATTTTATGCTAAAAATTATATATATAACATAATTTTTATGTATTTATACATCTTCATCTCTTACATCTAAAATATCATATTTATATATCTAATATTTTATTATGAATAAAAATGTGCATTTTATTTTAAAATAATAGATGATAATAATATTTTTTTTTAATTGATGCTCTCAAAATCTTAGTACAAATCTGATGAAAGCGATGATTTTGAGTGATCAGTCAAGCATATAAATTTGGAATCTTTGTCAATTAAATCTCAAAACACTCTCAAATATGGAGTGTTTATAGTTGAATCGGCGTCTCGGCGAGCGGATCTAAGAGCCTAAGATCTCATAATTCCAACGTTCATTTTGGGCATCCTCAATCTCAAGATATCAAATGATCGGAAGGAATCATCAAGCCGTCGTCAGGAATTGTACAGCTTTTGTAGATTCTGAGGCCGCACTCCTAGTATAAATGTTATTCCTCAGCATGAAAAGAAAGCGAAGTGGAGGAAATTTGAAAACAAGGAAGTGAAGAGGGAGACCAGAGGCTAAGCAGTCGGATCCTTCTTCATTGTCGATCACTTGAAAGCGAGGAAGAAGAGGAAGAACAAGGAAGAAGAGGAAGAGTCAGAGGAAGAAGAGGAAGACAGGAAGAAGAAGAGTCAGAAGGAAGAAAAGGAAGAGTCAGAGGAAGAAGAGGAAAAGCAAGTGAGGAGAGAAGCTCTGAGCTTGAAGATCCTCAACAGATCGCACCAAAAGGTGCACTCCGTGACCATCAATACCACCTTGTAGTCACTAATTGTACCTGTATTCCAGGAAGTTAGCATCTCCACCATCGATTACAATTACAACGATCATTGTTACAGTTGTTATTCCTCTCTCGTATCTGTAATCCATGTCGGGAAGATTTTGTACTCTGAAAGGATACATAGTGGAAGCTTTTCTTGGGCTAGGCCAGTGGTTTTCCCCTCTTTTGAGGTTTTCCGTTAAAATTGCAGGTGTCTCTTGTTAGCTCTTTAATTACACATGTGTGTCTTTGGACTTCCTGACAATAAAGGCGTAAACTTTCACTCTCTGGCGGTGGTTTTCCGCATAGCGGTTTGGCGCCGTCGTGGGAAGAAAAATCCTTCCAACAATTTTGAACATCACGTTATGGCCAATAGGCCGACACCGTCCTGTGGCCTCGCTCCAACTCCGTCATTCTCAAAAACCATGAACCAAGGGCGCCTTTTGCCTCACTCCCCGATAGGCATGAGGGTTGAGGCGCAGAATCTCTTTGGAAGATCGTGTCGGTCGAGTCTCAATAAGATGATCCGACTTTTAGGGGCTTGACGGTACTACTACGGCATATCTCCCAGATGGTCGTTGCCCGGAGGAGGTCAAAACTAATCCTCCGAACCTTTGGAGTTCCTCGCATGGAGGCTAGCGTTGATCTCCTTGACCTTGCTTCCACTCATCCATGCGTGCGGCTCAGGTTACTAATCCGGGTGTTGTTGATAACTTCACACATGCTCATCTTGTTAATCCTTTCGTCATGACATTCCTGCGAGAATCTGGCTTAATGAGATGAATTTCACGCACCAAGGCAATCATCTTCACCCTGTGATTATGAGGAGTCCTCACCTTTATTCTTGACATCAATTCAGTTGGGTTTCAAACTTCAGAGCATTGATTCTATGATGAGCGACCGCAGAACATCGACCATTCTGGGACTATCATGCATATCAACGAGCTCGACACTTTGCTTTGCCGGTCTTTCCCGTTACCCTCAAAGGCAAGCTGGGTTCTACTCTCTTCAGAGGATCCATCCATTTTGCTAACTGAACTTGAGGTTCTTTGTGAGCGATTCATTTTCAAATGAAGAATCATTAAAGATTCCTCCCATCTCTCGGCATTCGAGGAAGGGTGAATCACTTAAAGAGAGACCTTCCGGAAGCTTCTCGGGATAAATCTTGAATTATTAAGAGGAGTTTTCCTTGGAAGGCTCCGTCCAGGGCCTTTTTATTCATCACTAATGCGAGACATCCGCAACTTAGTTCATCGTGTGGAAGCACAAATCTCTATGAAGCTATTCATGCCCATCAAACAATTTGAACAATTTGTAGGAAAGCGTAAGAGCATCCCATAAAATGCAGAGGCGGTCCAAAAAAAAAAAAAAAAACCTCATTCGTGATCTCCTCCATAACCTCCATATCAATCGACTCAAGCGAACATGCCTCCAAGCTGGGGCAACTCTTAATCTCAAAAGATAAGCAAATTGACACCAACGAAAAGGCAAAGATCGATGGTCAACTCACGGTTGGCTCATGCAAATATTCGACCTCTTCCATACGGGTTAGCGTCATGAGTAAACACTCGACAAACAATCTGATAGGTCAAACGTCCTTGGTGGACTTCTGCGATCTTCCATACGGGTTAATCGAGCAAAAGCTATGACAAACAAGAAAGGTCAAAAAAAAAAAAAAAAACTTTGTACCCGCCATGCAGGTTAATGTCATCGGATAACACTCTGACAGACAACCTCGGATGGGTCAAAAATCCTCATCGTCGTCGGTCACCACCGTCGACTACGTCGCCGCCACATCGCCGACCATCGCCGTGGTCTTCGTAGGTCATCACCATTGTCGCCGGTCATCGCCATTACCGGCTTTAATATCAATCGCTGCCGACTATTGTCACTACCGCCACCGTCGGGCCGCTAACCCGAAGTCTTACCGCCACTACTGCCGCCGCCATCGCCACAATTATCGCCGGCATCTTCACCGGTCATCACCATTGTCGCCGGCCGCGTCGACTACCGACGCCAGTCGCCACCGTCGACTCAGCAGATTCAATTCAACCTTTCCATACGGCATCGCTATCGAGTAAAAACTCGGCTAAACAACCTGTGAAAGGTCAAACGCCCTGGTGGATATCCACGGCTTTCCATACGGTTAATGTCATCGAGTAAAGCTCGACAAACAACCTGTGAAAGGTCAAAACGCCCGGTGGACATCCCACTCTTCCATAGTTAATGTCATCGATAAAAAGCTCGACAAACAACCCGTGAAAGGTCAAAACGCTATTGGACATCCCACGCCTTCTTCCATACAGCACGTCATCGAGCAAAAGCACAAACAACCCAGATGGTCAAAAGGTTTGTGGATCTTCACGCTTCTTCCATACAAGGCCGACGAATAATATTCACCAATAACCTAGAAAGGTCAAAACTTTGTACCCACTCTACATGTGTTAATGTCATCGTAACATTCTCGACAAACAACCTGATGGGTCAAAATCCTCGCCGGATTCAATTATATCCATAACGCGTGTTAACAACATCACTATCAATGTTGAACCATCGTCAATCATTGGTCACCACTATCTTCGTTTGCCACCCCGCCACATCGACACTGCCGCCACCGCCGACTACCGGTTGCCACAGGCCGACCACCTTCGGCCGCTTATCGAGTATGTTACCGCCGCTTAACTACTCCGGTACGCCGCCACCATCGCTTAATCTCCGCTGGTCATCTCGCTGACTATCGACACTCCACATCGCTACTGCCGCTGGCCGCTGCTGACCACCTCGACGGGCAGAACCAAACCACGACGATACCGCTTGATCGCCCTAATCGGACGGTCGACGGGTAAACCGGAACCACGACGATACCGCGGCCTGATCCTAACTCGACGGCGACGTGGGTAAACCGGAACCACGACGATACCTGGCCTTGATCGCTCTAACCCGGACGGCCGACGCGGGTGAACCGGAACCACGACGAGGTGGCCTTGATCACCTTCCTAACCCCGGCGGTCGACGCGGCCGGTAAACCGGAACCACGACGATACCGGCCTGATCGCTTAACCCGGACGGCCGACGGTCGAACCGGAACCACGACGACGTACCGCGCCTTGATCACCTAACCGGACGGTCCGACGGGTCGGAACCGGAACCACGACGATACTGGCCTTGATCGCTTAACCCGACGGTCCGACGCGTGAACCGGAACCACGACGATGCACCGCGGCCTTGATCGCCTTCCTAACCCGGACGGTCCGACGTCGGAAACCGGAACCACGACGTACCGGCCTTGATCACCTCCTACGGCCCGACGATGAACCGGAACCACGACGATGCAGGGCCTTGATCGCCGCTAACCCGGACTCGACGAAACGAACCACGACGAATCCGCTTTGATCACTCCTAACCCGGACGACTGCCGAAACCGGAACCACGACGATGCATCGGCCTTGATCGCCTCCTAACCCGGACGGTCCGACGTGGCCGGTAAACCGGAACCACGACGTATGCACCGCGGGCCTTGATCGCCTCCTAACCCGGACGGTCCGACGTGGCCGGTAAACCGGAACCACGACGTATACCGTGGGCCTTGATCACCTCCTAACCCGGGCGACGACGGGTCGCAGAACCGGAACCACGACGATGCACCGCGGCCTTGATCGCCTTAACCCGGACGGCCCGACGAAAACCGGAACCATGACGATGCATACCGCCTTGACGCTTAACCCGACGGCCGTGTCGAAACCGGAACCACGACGATGGGCCTGATCGCCTTGATCGCTCTAACCCGGACGGCCCGACGTGAAACCTAACCACGACGATGCACCGCGCTGACGCTTCAACGCTTGATCGCTTCCAAAGGACCTCACTCAAGAGAAAGGGGAGGGAAAGGTGTGCCTCTCTCCTCATCCTGGGGTATTTATAACCCCATGGGAAAACGGTAAAACCCCTCAAAACGGTTCAAACGGCTCAAACCGCCAAGTTCTCTACTCATGGCTGAGGCCCATGGCTAAGGGCCGGTGCGGTGAACGTTACAAGGAAGACGGCGCTAGCATAGCAGCTCTGGCGCCAAGAAGATCGCTGATGCTGGCCCGCCCATTCGACCCTGTTCAATCTGACACACCTGGTCGCTCAGACGCTGATGCCGGAATGGCCCGCGACGCGTCTGCGACTCGAAGGCTATTCACGTTGCGCGAAGGAACCTCCAACTGTTCACTGACTCCAGTGGGCCCATCGCACTAATCGGTCCGCCGACGCACGGGCCGCTTCTCACCCAACCGCCATCGATGGACGGCCATACCATAGGCCATGGGCGCTACCATACTCATAGGCCAAGGACGCCGACGGCGCTCATGTCCTCAAAACGCTCAAAACTTCCAATGTTATTTTCGAGTATTTTGATATATATTTTGATGATTAAGCTAATATCATCCAAAAATAAGGGCAACTGATATGGCTCTCAAAATACCACTAGTCAAAGCACAAATCTTGATGTCGAAAGCGATATGATTTTGAGTCAAAACCAATCGAGATCAAGCACTTAAATATCATCGAATCTTTGGGACATCAATTAAATCTCAAAAGCTCAAATATGGAGTGTTTATAATAATCGAAATGCTCGACGAAATGGATCTAACGAGCCTAAGATCTCATAATTTCAACGCCATTTGGGCATCCAAATGCTCAAAATACATCAAATGATCAAGGAATCATCCGAGTCCGATCGAGGGAGTGGTTTTACATGAATTTACAAGAATGCCCTCCTCCCATCTATAAATAGGCCTTCATTCCTCACATGAAAGAAGTGGAGAGGAGTCAAAACAAGTGAAGAAGAGCCACCGCCGCCGACGCCAACCTCACCGCCCCGATCCACACCGCCGCAAGGAAGAAGAGGAAGAGTCAAGCAAGGAAGAAGAGGAAGAGTCCAAGCAAGGAAGAAGAGGAAGAGTCAGCAAGGAAGAAGAGAGTCCAAAGGAAAAGAAGAGTCCGAAGAAGAGGAAAAGCCCAAGTGAGGAGGAAGAGAAAGCTCAAGCTCAAGATCCTCCAAGCAAGATCGCACCCCAAGCAAGATTGCACTCCGCCGGGCTGCCATCAACCATCGCCACCGCCACCGCCGCTACCACTGTATTCTCTGAAGTTACGCATTCCACCATTACAATTACAACCTCGATCATTGTTACATTATTTCTCTCTCATATGCAATTCAGAATCCTCGACGTGAAGATTTTGTACTCAAACATACATAGTGGAAGCTTTTAGGCCGTGGTTTTTCCCCTCTTTCGAGGTTTTCCACGCTAAAAATTCCTGTCTTGTCGCTTTTAATTACCCGTGTACTTGACTTCACAACAAGGCAAGAACTTTCACTCTACCGCGACTGGTTTTCTAGCACGCAACAATAATACTAAATATTTCAGTATTATATGATACATATGTAAATTCTTCTTTTACGTTGTTATAACTCAAAAGCATTATATATGCAAATATTAAAGTATAGATTTTAAATGGGTGGATGCAAGAGAATTTAGTTGTATGTAAACCACTTAATTAATTTAAGTTAATAATTTAAAAATCAAAAGATTAAAACAAACTGGAAGTTTAAATAAATCAATTTTGAATTAGGTCAAACTTGTTTATTATATTTGGAAAAATTTATTTGATGTTAAAAAGTAACTTATTAAACGCTCAATATTAAACCTTGATAATACCTTTTATATTTTTTAAACAAAATTTGATCACATAAAAGTTGTTTAATTACATATTTAATACTAATAATATTTTGAGATTGATGAGGTGACGCGAGACTTTTGCTGGTATGCTTAACAATCTTAGTGAAAGGAAATGAAAAAAAATATTAATCTCAAATTAATAGTTGTTAGTTTACAATTAATTTACTTTTATTTCATTTGATTATTAAGTTGATTAGTTATCTATTTATTTAATAACCATTTGCTTAAATAATATTTTTTAGTTTAACCTTTATCAAATAATGTGTAGAGAATTCAAATACATGTTTGAATTTTAAATTCGTTTATCAACTTATTTTTAGCTTATTAGAGTACTCCTTCAATTAATTTAAAAATGTTAAATACAAGTTATAGTCTAACAATTTATAATATAATTAAATTAGTTCAATCCATGATATAATGAGGTTAACTTAATACAGTTACAATGTTATAGTCTAACTATATATTAAATGAAATATTTGTTTGTCAAATTTTATATATTTTCAAAAAAGAAAAAAAAACTACAATATCAGATGAAAATGAAATGAACTACTATGAAGTAGATATTTCAGAGATTTGTTTATCCATTTAATTAGATAAGATAATATTAAAAGATTTAGAACTTTATTTCAATCTTATGTAGTTATAGTTGATAATATAAAAGAATTGATAATGAGTGATGACAATAAGCAATAAATAATGATTTGATGATGGCAGCTATTAGACAAGTCAAGATAGTCGAGTAATATTAGTCTGATGACGAAAGACAACTTACGATTATCAATATAATAACTGCTTGACAGTAGCCAATGAATGATTAGTGATGAAGATGATAAATATGTGGCAATAATCTAACATATTACATAAACAGGACATAATAATCGAACGATTGAAGTTGTTGATAGTGATCATCATTATAGAACGTTTGGTTACTTGGTAGAGCTTTAAAGTTATTAATTTCTTCAAGATCTTTATAATTTCAAGTCTAAGTTTCTTTCATTTGAATAATGAGGTATATTTATTATTCGTGGAAGCTATTTTGCTAAATTAAGCTAAAATCCTTGAATCCTCAATAGATTGACTTGCATTATTTTCTTTACTATGTAATCAAAAACTTTGAGATTAAGTAATAAGATCTTTAAATCCAACAAACTCAAGATTATTAATTATAATTTCATTAAGGCACTTAAATATCAGATAAATGTTATATGATCAAATTAATCAATAAATGTTTTCTGATGTAGTGTTTTGATTTTGTGTCTCAAAAAAGTGATGCTCTCGAAGAATATAAATTGAGCCTCGTTCTTTACATGAAGGGGGTGAACATGAAATGAAAAAGGGCTTAAAGATTTGAAAAATTATATAGCTATACCCAATAATTAATGTTAGTGACCACCACTAATAACTATCATCCTCTAGTCATCATTGTCCGCACAATCATCACTTAATCGTCGTTGCATGATAGTCAACTTTCAACCACTATTGCTTGATAGTCAACTTTCAACCACTGTTGCTTGTTGCATAATTTTATCATTGCTATCCATCCACCTTGTGTGATTCGAACTTATGGATTGACTCATCAGGTTCCTATTGAAATATGATCTACACAAGGAAAAGGCCATTCGCTGTTTAAGAAAGCATCCCGAAGTGTCCTCTAACTATGGCTTTCCAATTAAGTTTCGAATTAGTAGATGTTGCCAAAGGCAGTAGTGATGCCATATGCAAAAAGTAAGAGACTCATAAATGGCAAAGGCAAATAGAGCTACAAGCTAACATGATCTATACAGACACATAGATCCATGGATCCATACATCTTGATTGGAAAATAATGAATAAAAAAAGAAAGAATCATAAGTGATCGAGATCTTTCTCGAAACAAACAAAAAGGAAAAGAAAGATGAAACATAAATATGGCATTACATACTCGAATTTCTATACAAAATAAAATCAAATGGAATGTATTAAGGCTATAGGACTTTGAATCAGAGACATTAAAAAAACGAGAAAATCGATTATTATCGAAATGATTCAACTTTCAAAGACCCAACATGCATTTTGTTGCATTGGGCTCTTTCATCAACTGATATAAAGATCAGTTAGTTAACCATATATTTTTTTAGAAGGAGAGAATGAGATGGCTCCATGTACTATGATTCATTATTTGTATCGTGATTTAGGAGCAATATCAAAGTGTTTCAAAGAAGGGTGACCTTTATTTAGGTCTGCCTTCGGCCTAGATCAACCTAAGTGAAATGTAGTCTCTATCGTTCTGCTGCAGGATTAAAATAGGAGACTTCATACACCTCTAAGTTCATAGGACGAGAAGAGATTATTTTGAGATCCTTATACTCATTATGTCTGGCATTGAATAGACTAGGCATTTACTTTACAATGACAAGTTCTATTTGATTTGGCACTGGAATTCACACTTGAACCAGATCAAACCAACTTTGTCAGGCTGTTTTTCTCTTGTTCCCTCGAATATACGGAGTAAGACATCGACTTCTCAAAAAGATCAATTATGGTCATTGCATAAAAGACTCCATTGAAAAATATCGACGCACGTGTAAACGAGGTGCTCTACCTAAGTGAGCTATAGCCCTTGTCATAACTATTTTAACATAGAGATAATTTCTTGTTAATAAGGGTATCCCATAATCCCACATGATAACTTTTGGATCCGTCTATGTTTGCTGGTAAAAGATTGATATTGCTTAGAAAACATATTTTACCTATAATTCATCGAAGTGATGGAGACATTTTTTGTGATAATAAATGACCGACTTAATCCAGTGGTTAAAGTATTATTTTCATACGGCGGGAGTCATTGATTCAAATCCAGTAGTAGGTAGAACTTATTAGATACCGGATTCCATGGTATCTAATAAGTTTTTCTACCCATCAACTTTTTTTCTTTTTCGTTCTATCATCATATTAATCAAATTAGATTTCATTGTGTTCAATTCGTGGAATCAAGACTATAATTGCCTAACCATTATCATTGGATCACCATTGCCCTAATGCCATCATGATTGCCAACTACTTCCATAATAATCAAAGGAAATTGAGCACTTTGTTATTTTGTATTATTGAATAGTGAATAGAAGTGGTCTTTTGTGGCCTCAATATTAAAAAAAGATTTTAACTAGATCAAACCTCAAATTTTATTTCTTTATTAAGTTTTTCTCATAAAAAATTGTGCATATGATATTTGTGTACAAGAACAACATGTAAAGTTAGGAGTCAGGACACAAAACTTTATTTATTGCCATGAATATTTAGCATGCATTAATTCTCAAGTTAAGAGCTTACATATTTAAGTCCATAATTTCATCAAACAATAAAATCTAAGCCTTATAATGATATAAATTTACAAATCTTTAAATTTTCTTAAATACTACCAACAAAAAAAAAAATCAAATAACCCCTAAATCTTAACAAATATAATTTTGAGAATTTTAAACTCTATTGTTTTAATAAATCATATTTCAAAGTTATTATTGATAAACCATATAAATTATCAAATCATGTAATTCATACAATATAAATGATCTAAGTTTTTTTTTTCTTATGAATTTTAATTATTGAAATAAATAACTAAATACTCAACCATAAGTTAAGAAGAGAGACATTTCAATGAAAAATATATATTAAAAAAATTAATTATCTTAAATGTAATTAAATTTAAGGGGAATTACTTCCCCAACAACAACAACAACAACAAGCCTTAATCCCACTAGGGGTCTACATGAATCCTTCGTCTCCATTGTGTCCTATTATGTCAAATTCTCATTTAATTCGAGTATACTAAGATCATTTTTATACATCTTAACCAAGTCTTTTAGGTCTACCTCTACCTTTCTTAACATAAGGAAAATCTACTTCAAAATTTTTTATTTTACATTTATTTGCATGATCTCCCCTTTCCCGCCTAAATTAAATTTCAAACTTTATTATTGTTAAAACTTAAAAGAATACTAAAGGAAATCAACCAAGTGTAACCCCTGTATGATCTATAATACATTTGTCTTCCCTCGAAATGACAAAAGAAGAGTGAAATTCTATATCATGTCCATCATACCATATAATGTTACATGCCAAAATAAAATTTGCATAAAATTCCATAGCCTTATTACAACCTCTACACACATGATATAATATCTTATAATGAAACAACTACTGAGGTTTTGATTGTGCAAATTTTTTTCATGTGTCATCCTTAATTTTTCCATGCCCAACATTCTCATTTCACTTGCCATTAGTCGTTTGTGCCGCTCAAAGCCTCGTCGCATTGTTGTTGCACTTATCAATGTCTATTCCCCTTCTTATCATTTTTGCTCATCGAAACCACAAGCTGTCCCAATCCACGCATATCAAAGCTCGCACCTATTGGTCTCTAATCTTTATCCTATTTTATTGCTTGCTAGCACACCACGAGTTCCTCAACCCACTTTCAATCTCCACCACCACCACATACTCTAAGTCTATGATGTTCAATTAACAATCTTGTATTTTTTGCTCATGCAAAAATAGCTCATTCACAAACAAGCAAGCACAAGGAGTCTCCACCCGACTTCTCCTTGCATATTCCTCTTGCGCAATAGAGCACCTTAACATTGTTACCAAATATTTATCCTCTTCTCATCTCTAAACACAAAACTGATCATAAGTAAGGGCATCTTTGTTCCAACAAAGATTAGCTAATACTGTTCATGCAGTGCTAGATAATTTAAATTTTGAATTTTAGGTGTAAAATGTATAAAATATAAGGGGCCATTATAGATTATATATATATAAAATTTTGTTTTATTTATATTTTGATAAAAAATAAAATATATTAAGTAATTATAAATATTTTCTTGTATTTTTATGTGATTATGTGTTTTTTTTCGAGAAAATATGATTATTGTTAGTTACAATGATGACTGATGGTGACAAATGAGGTCCGAAGCTGATGGCGAACAGTAGCTGATGACAAATATTGACTAATAATTGATATGGCTCTCAAAATACCACCAGTCAAAGCACAAATCTTGATGTTGAAAGCGATATGATTTTGAGTAAAACAAATCGAGATCAAGCACTTAAAATATCATTAATCTTGACATCAATTAAATCCCAAAAAAGCTCTCAAATGTGGAAATAAATCGAAATCGACCGGACGGATGAGCCTAAGATCTCATAATTCGACTTCATTTGGGCATCCAAATGCTCAAAATACATCAAATGATCGAAGGAGTCATTCGGCCGTCCGATCGGAGTGGTACGCCTACAGTTCTTAGAATACCCTCCTCCCATCTATAAATAGGCCTCACCTCACATGCTAAGAAGTAAGTGCTGGAAGGAAAGCAAGTGAAGAAGAACAAGAACCCGGAAGAACAAAGAAGAAGGAAAGAGCGAAGGAAGAAGAAGAAGAAGAGGAAGAAAGCAAGGAAGAAGGCGAAGAAGAAAGGAAGAGGCGGGGGAAGAGGAAGTGAGGGAGGAAGAGAAAGCTCTAAAGCTTGAAGATCCAGAAGATCAGACCATCGCCTACCGCCATCGTTAATTATACCCAAGATTGTTTACCCAAAGATTCCAACATCAAGAACTATTATAACCGATCGTTGTTAAATGTCATCCCTCTCAAATAATTCAGTAATCCATCGGAAGATTTTGTACTCGACATAGTGGAATCTTTTACTTTAGTGGTTTTTCCCTCTTTTCCAGTTAAAATTTAGCCTGTTCTCTTTTAATGTGTGTGCTTTGACTAATCAAAGGTACGTAAATTTTTTACTCTAGGTTTTCCAAAGCAACAATAATAATAGTCACTTTTAAAAATATTTAAAACATATAAAAATTATTTTAATTCATTTTAAAAATAAAAACAAACTAACAAAAAAAATACATTAAATAAATATATTTAAGAAATATTCAAATAAAAATATAAAGAAAAATATTTTAAAATAGATTTTAAAATATTTAATGCTATTATATTAATTATAAATTTTTTTAATTTATAATTTAAAGAATTTATTAAATTCTAATAGTTCCCAAATAGTCTCGAACATAAATTTTAGGGCGAAACCTATTTGAAAGTTAATCCGAGACATAAACCATCCCGTTTTTCAACCGTCGCCTTCACTCCTCTGAAGTGAAACCCTAACCCTCCAAGCTAGAATCCGAACGGCATTCTCACAAGGAGGAGAAGAACGAGAAGAAGCTTTGGATGGCGGCGGCAGATTTCGTTAGCGGCATGGACGACTGCCATCTGAAGCCACCGATGCTCCGGTCTGTGGTGCGTGATCGCCTCCCCGACGAGAAACGGCCATTCCCTGGTCCGTCACATCTCGCCTTTGTGCTCTCCCACGTACGAACACATGGACTTCTTTCCGAGTGCTGCTCGGACACCGCCGACCGTAAGCTTGTTGAAGCATGGAGGTCCGCCGTCGACAGCTGGGTCGAACGGGTCGTTTCTCTCGCATCGAATAGCGCGGTAGTTTCTCGTTTTCTGTCAATTTTTTTTTCTATGCCAGATTTCTTTGTACTTCTAGTTGCATTGGTAGAATAAGGAAAGTTACTGTTTGTGCCGTTCAAATTCGCACTTTTGCTGAAAAATCTTAACTCCCTGGTTTGCATTTTCATGATCTAGCCAGACAAGTGTTGGGCGGGAAGTTGTTTTCTTGGAATAACATGCGAAGAATGCTGCTCTGATCGTTTCCAGTCATCGTACACTATTTGGTTTCAGAAACTTCTGGAAAATATTCAGGTATCATACAAACGAGAGAGAGAGAGAGAGAGAGCTATCCATCTTATTATTATTTCATGCACGTTATGTCGCTTCATTTCTTTACACTGATGTACGCAGTCTCCATCAGCCACCCACATTATCAAAGTTGCTTGCTGTGCTTCATTGGTTGATCTTTTCACGAGGTTGGTTGACTGTATATCACTTTCTAATTATTATAGCTGATTTGTTTTTCTAGTGTATTCTCAAGCAAGCACAATGTCCAAGGTGATGATTTTAAATTGCAATTGATGTAAGACTTGATTTTTGTTTAAAATTTTCATGTGAACTTTGGAAATGATTAGCTTAAGTTCATGCAGCTAAGAAGTTAGATTTTGAGTGTATTTAGTTCTTTAGTTCAATTGACTTTTATTATATGTAAGGAAAATGCTGGTTATGCTTTTTTAAGTACTTTAAAGGGGAAGATTCAGGTTTGAGCAGCATATATTTTTAATGCAGTTTTTTTCTTCTGATGGTAGATGATCTGGTAGTTTTTTTATTCCATAATTTGTTACTTCAGCTGAACTTTCTTCTTATCATGCGAATTTCTTATTGGGGCAGATTGAATCTGCTGGACACAAGTTAAGTATTAAGGCATTTTCCACGTGTTCATGATGGTGATGTTATCATGCATAATGGTACCTCTTTGAAAAATTGGAATTGATCATGGCAAGTATTTGTCATATTACTTTGATTTATCACATCAAGAAAACCATGCCACAAATGTTATTGGATTTAGCTTATGTAAGCAAGAGTATTGCCAGTGCGTTTTTGTTTTTCCAAATTCGTTTAGTTTGGGAACAACTAATGAACTTATAAATCCAAATTAGATGCACCTGCTTTTTAGCTAATGTGGAAAGAGACTGACCTGTTGAGTATGCTATGAAGTAAAGGCAAACTGTAACTAGAATCTAAATGGATTTTGTTTTTTTTCCCAATTTCTTTACCTTGCAAAAGCTTTTATTCAACAAACTACTCCTTAATTCTATTAGATTGTCCTCTAGCATGATGTACGTTATGCTGAAACTGAGAATAAATGAACTTGGATGCTTGATTTCTGAGTTTTATTGTCTCCTACCTTTCTTAAACTAAATTCACAGTTTAAACTAATTGAATCGCTTTCCTATACCCTCAAAGGCGGCGTGCATCTTGAAGTTTAATCCTTGACCTGCTTGCTTTTGGAGGTTGTAGTTTAACAGATATTTAGCCTTTTATTGTAACTTTGTTTCTGGAAACTTGTGAGTTATGATGGAATTAATACTTCGATCCATTTAAAGCATTTGTTGTGATGCACTTTCCCTGCATCTGATTCACAGTTTAAACTTTTCTTGATAGATATTTCCTACAATAAGCATGTTTATTGACATCTTTCTATTGTTATTAGGTTGGCTTGCTTTCCAAATCTTAAAAAGGATGGAACATTGTCCGCTAGAAAAGTTATCCAGCCGCTTCTGCAGATGTTAAATGAGGATGCTGGAGAAACTTATTGGGTTTGGTTTCTTGAATAGTGTTTATTCATATTTCTATCATCACCTTTTGTAGATAATTGATGCTTTTCATGTCTGTTACATGTTCTTCCAGGAAGTTGCAGCGAATTTGTTATGCACCCTCATTTCATTGTTTCCATCATCCATGCAGCAGAGCTATGACAATGTAAGCAAAAGCACTTCTGCTCTCCTGTGCTTTTCTAGTGTGCTGACAATCTTTTCTTATATATATATGCTTTAATAGATGAATACCATTGTTTATGAGCCATCACTACTGATATGTAGTTTTGAGTATTATATTTAAAGTTCTTATGGTAAAGTATTTTATCATGGTTTTATAGTCTCTCAATCTATCTTATGAAAATAGGAGACTGTCAATTTATAAGAAAACTGGCTGATATGTCATGCACCATGAAGAGTTGATTAATTTGAGGTCAGTTGTTATTGTACAGAAATGAGTTAGAAAAGTTTGGTTATGTTGATGCAACTGGACTCGATCACAATGTTTCAGCCAATCATAATGATTAGAATAAGAGATGACTGTGGCAGAAAAGGTGTATTGAAATTATATCCCTTAGTCTGGAACTTTAGGATTGATGATTAAGTGAATGGTTTTTAAGCTGACCCTACCCTTCTTCCTATAATCTGCTCCTTCAATGCAAAAATTACAGTTTCCTGAAGAATTTTGACCATTGTCTTCCTTTCTTTTATGTGTCCTTATGCTATGACTACACCAATATTGTCCTCTGAGATTAGAATATTATGTCAGGTTGAAGCTGTTCTTACTTCAAAGATCATGGCAGCAAAATGTAACTTAAATACTTCCAAGGTGATAATTTTTAGAATCTTTCAGATTATATCATAAGAATTGTTACCAGTGATAGGTAACTGGCATGTATTTCAATGCTATTTTTAAGTGTGAGTTCTCATTTATGAGCATGGCCTGCCCCTTTTCTCAGAAAATTTCCTGCAGCTTAGCAATGCTTCCTATGGTGAAAGGGGATGGAGATAGCTGGTGTTTTGTTATTCAGAAGATTCTTATAGCCATAAATTCAATTCTCACTGATGCATTCCAGGGACTTGAAGAAGGTTCAAAGTCTTCATCTTTATTGAAGCCACTATCGGTCCTTACATCTTGTGTAACATGTATTTATTTATTTTGCAGAAAAGAAAAGTTCTGAGATAATGAGAATGATAGTTCCTCCGGGTAAGGACTCCCCACCCCCTTTGGGAGGTCAAACATTGTCAGGAGAAGGATCTGAACCAGCAACCAGAAGAATAAGTGAATTACTAGTGCCGAGAGTGACTACTCTAATGCATTCTTGCTGTATTATGCTTACTAATCCTTATCCATTCCCGGTATGTCATGAATCTAATATAGTTTTTATTGCACAACTTGTGTGTGTGTGAGGAGAGATTGGAGTAGAAGTGTTATCCTATATAATCTACAAATAAAAAAATAAAAAATACTCATTCATTAAGCTCTACCAATTTTCAGAATAGTTTAACTTTTCATTAAACATTTGTGATAAAAAATACAGTGAATTGAATCTCCTCTTAAAACTCGACTGTTATTTATGTATTTCATAATTAAAAAAATTCATTGTAAATATAGAAAAAAGGAAGCGGCTTAAAATTTGGTTTATTTATCCAGTGGGTATTAATACACAAAGTTATCTAGAGAGTAAATAGAAATTATGTAATCTTAAGGAGAAATACTAATTACAATAATTTCGAGTAAAAATTGTTGTTAATAATTTGCATGTCTTGTTCGCTATTTGTCCCTTGCTGCCTTTCTATTCTAGCTAGTAAAAGCAATCCATGGCTCGCTCTTTCCTTGTTTGCACGTAGATTTTATTATTTTTGAATGTAGGGTTACAAAATCCTTTAGTAAATATGTTGGCGTGTTGTCTTCCAGTTGGAATGTATAGATTACAAAGTAACACACTTTTTAATTTCTTTTTTATGTGTAATATTGATGTCAGATTTGTTGTCACAAATATTTTTATAAGCAATTTCTATTTGAATTTTAAATCTTATGCAATCTTAACCTATTGGAATTCATAGATGCTTTGTGTGATTGTTGACTTTAAAATAAGTTATTTTTTTCTTTTCATGTTATCACATTTCCTCCCAGCAATTGGATCTCTTATCGATTAGTGATCTCACATAGTCGTCATTAATATAGATTTGAATTTGTAGAGTTTCATGCTTTCTTAGAGATTTTCTTTTCTAGGATTTGATGTTAGATACCTGAGATTTTGTAAGCAGCTTGAAGTTGAGATTCCTATGGTTAATGCATAATTGACTTATAATACTTATTGCAAAAGTGATGTTAGGATAGATATGGAAATCAACTTATATTTCTCCTTCATCTATTTTCAATTTTTTATCTCATTCACTCATAATTCTCTTGGTTTGTAATTAGTCATATTTATTTATTTCAAAAGATTCATAACATATTTTTTGAGAGTTAAAAATTTATTTTTTGATTGGGCCACTTTTATATCAATGAAGTATTTGAGTTTACTGAGTTTTTTGATTTCAAACTAAGCTAAAAATTTATTTTTTGATTGGGCCACTTTTATATCAAATATATAATCATATCATCAATATCCACAATAAGAATTAAAAATTTTCTTTTACTGTGACATTTTCTAAAAGGTGTATAATCTCATTGGTTTTGTTTATATCTCCTTTCATATACAGCTTCTGTAACTTTGTCAAACCATATTTAGAGATTGCTTAAGACTATATATTACCTTTTTTAGGGGGTGTTTGGCAACGGATTGGATTTATTTCAAGTAGGATTTAGTAAATCCAAGATAACCTGGATTTAGTAAATCACGATAAATCTCGAAAAGTGTTTAGATGATTTATTAAACTCGCTAAATCAGGAAAGATGTTTGGTAAGTTATACGGGATTTAAGCGTTATAATTAAATAATAATATTTTAAAATATAAAAATAAATAACTAAAAAATAAAATATTAAAATTAAAATTACTAACATCTTCAACGCAAAAAGTATTCAAAAAATTCAAAAAATCCAACTCTGATTTCTATATACAAAACAAGATCTGATTTCGGCTGCAAAGCAAGCATCTAACTTCACAGTAAAAAAATAAGAAAAATCCACCAACACGAGAAGGCTAATAAACGACTCTCCAACTCAGCAACACTCAACAAAACACACTATCTTCATGTAAGAAAGAAACTTGAATTCTTTATGCATGCAAGTTTCAAGGTCAAGGACAAATAACACATTTATAAAAAAAATTCATAAGAAATACAGAGTTGATAACTCAAAATTTAGCCTAAAGCCATGCTGACGATCCATGGAAGCGTGGATGAGTTGCTACTATGTGTTCTATCCAACTACATAAAGAAATTACCTTCCCACCATTATTACAACTTTTATTGACTATCTGATCGTGATCTATCACAAAGTATACCCTCTTGAGATGTTAGGAATAGTAGATAACTTTGAGACAATCATCCATTGTGTAGGGCAATATTTGTTCGGTTTGAAATTCTTCTCGATTTTCAACATTTTTATTAAGCATGTTTGTAATGTTTCATGGTCCACCGTTTCTTGAAGTGATTGCCAATTGATGATCGCTTTGGATTTGGTTGATCGGAAGTGTGTTGTGTTAGCCATAAAATCACTGTCTCGCCTCCTCAAATTCCACTGAAATTATCGACAACCGCCTACCTCATAAATTAATATTTCGAAAGATATGCTATGATCCCTCCTAAAAACAAACACTACATCAAGATTGGAATTTAATTGTGCTCTACAATTAGGTAAACTTGTCACTGTAAATTGATAACTTTTCTATTGTTAATTGCTTTTCCATCATCATGCCACCATGGATCTTAACACATTAAGAGAGGGACATGAAAGATTGTCTAACATCTCAAAGGAATTAAACATATGGTTACAACACGTAAAATAGGATGACAATGAGTGAAAAGAAATGTGAAAATTTGTGAAATAAATTTGATTGAGCAACCGATCAGTTAAATTAAATGTCTAATCAAATGGAAGGCCTAACAATTCAAATGAAAAAAAAAAAAAAAACTCAACCCTTGGCAAAGGAACCTCCCATGGTGTTCCTTCATAGGAAATCCAACTTAAAAGACTTTCACCTCCTCCAAACACCTTAAATGATATGGTATAATTGCCCAATGATGCGATCTTAGGATATATACCAAATAAATAAATAACGACTTACAAAACCTAGTGACAAAAAAATGGTTCCTATATGAAATACATCATGTGCCGATAATCTAAACACGGTGACAAACATAACATGCGCAAGACAAATGAAACACAATTAAAAAAGAAAAAAAAAATCCTTAGCTTGACTTCTAATACTAAGCAATGGAGAGAAAGAGTATCCAAATAAATAATACGATCTCAAAATTTAAACTAGCTTGCTCACTGAAAATTCTAAGAGAGATTTTAAAATAATTTAAGCACTTTAGAATTACTTTTCATTCCCCGAGAATTAAAGGAGGGGATCATTAAACCAGCCTTGGAGATCTTTCACAACTCTATAATTGAGTTTTAATCTAGTTATCATATCAGTTCACGTGATAAATGGCAATGCCAACTGAATTGACAAGTTATCGCTTCCAAACTCCCAACTTTCCATCTAACTTATCCAGCTATGCACCATAAACACTATAAAATCTAACCATATTAAGGATTTTATTTTCTTTATACAAAATCTTGCCATGGAGAAGTTCATAAAAAAAGTGCAGAAACAAAATTCTATAACTCAATTAAGTATAAACTACTTTTCTAACTCATAAATCTAGAACTTAGCCCATCCTAAATCTCTCCTAACGCCAATTAAACTAAAGCACATTCATACAATCCATGCCCATTAAAAAATCACAACTATATCAAAAAAAAAAAACAAAACAAATGCCCTTATCTTCACAGAAAATCAATTATTCAAAATTGATAAATGCAACTAAAAGGCGAGGATGGAACATTGAGCCTCAAACAAAAAATAAATCCGCTAATGTCGAGGCTACTAAACAACAGAGCTCTCTTAAAAGAAAGAACGGAAAAGAAACGAAAAGCCTCAGCAAATAAACGAAAAAATCGAAGTATCGCCATACCGCGTCGCTAATGTCGAGGCTACTAAACAACAGAGCTCTTCGACAAAGATTCAGAACTAAAAGAAGAACGGCGAAAGAAGGAAGAACGATCTTACAGCAACCGGAGGTAAGTCGCTGGCGTACGCCGCAGGCGAGAGAGTGACCGAAACGCTGCGGCGAAGAAATGACGGATCGAGGAGTTGAGACGAAGGCAGCTCGCCATACCGCTGCGGTCCGTTTCTCAGTTCGAAATCCGAATCGGATTTAACAAATCCGGATTTATCGCGCTCTGGATTTACCCGATTTACGGCATCGCTGATTTACTAAATCCGGTGTTTGGTAGGGATTTAGCGAGCTAAATCCTTAGTAAATCCGTTGCCAAACACCCCCTTAATCTACACCTCATTTTCCGTGAAAGAGTTGTTTATTTCTGATAGAAGCTCCATATGTGCTACTTTTCAACATCCCCATGTAAAAGACATTTTTCACATCATACGGTTATATAGATTAGCTTAGGTTAATCACTAGGAGATAAGATGTGAATTATATTCATTTTAGCAACATGAGCAAATTTTTATAAGTTGTTTAGAGATTGCTTAAGACCATATATTACCTTTTTTTAATCTACACATTTTCTATGAAGGAGCTGTTGAATTTTCGTGGAAGCTCCATTTATGATTTTTCAACTTCCCTTTGTAAAAGGCATTTTCACATCATATGTTACATGGATTAGCCTAGGTTAATCCTTAGGATGTGATTTATATTCATTTTAGCAACATGAGCAAATGTTTCTTAATAAGTTTTCTATATGATCGAGTATATCCTTTTACCACTAATTTTATTTTATACTATTTTAGGTTTCCATCTGTGTTTTATCTTAATAAGAAAACCTACTTGCATCTTATAAGTTTGTTTTCCTTTTGGTAGCTCAATGATCTCTCATATATAGTTTTTTTTCTTCAGAATATGCATCTCTTCTCTCATGATATAATTTAAAATTTTTGTTTTCATATGTCTCAGATAATATTTGTGGAATTTAATGGTGTTGGAGTTTATATTTTAAGGAAGGTTTTGTGTGTAGGAGAAAAATTTTAAGAGGATGTGTATTGGGTTATGAGGTATAGATGAGATTGTGAGGTAATAGATTAATTTTTGTTATAAGTGTTATCTGATAAGAGTTCTTAGTTTTGAGCTTGTTGGAGACTTGTGGTAGGCTTTGTTCTCCCTGTATATGAAGAAATTTGGTAATAGGAGTAACATGTTCTTATGTTTGTGTAACTATTATGTTAAGAGAAAAGATAACATTTATACCTTTTCAAGTGGATGAATATCTTAAAAAGGCACACTTAAGCACCTTAGGATCAAGTTTATCGTGATGTTATTTGTGGATGTAAGTACATGACATATGAAAATCTTTGGAGGAAAATTTAAGAAAAATTATTTGCAGGAAAAAGTTCAACAAGCTAGTTTAGGGGGAAATCAATTGTTTCGGAGAGTATTCGATTAATGATATGTGCGAAACTTAGGATTGCTTCCCAATATTTTTTAGAGTTTGATTTAAAAAAAGAATAGCATTAGTAACTTCTAGGCGATGTCATTTTTTATCTTTTTAGCATGTCATTTTATTGTGTGGTGTTAGGACATGATTGATGAATAATAACTTTATTGAGGAAGAAGATACAATTTGATTAAAATAATTTCGAGCATTGTCATTACTATTTTTTTTTGATATTAATAGCAAATTAGTTTTTTTATCATAGAGATAAAAATTCGAGGAATATGAATGGTATCAAAATTTTATGTGATAAGATGAATGTATGTCATTCGAGTGCAATCATCAATGAATATGGCAAATTTTTTAGCTTTAGAAATATTTTGGATTTTTGAAGGTCTTGAATATTTAAGTGAATTATAATAGGAGTGGAGGATTTACATTCATTTTCTAGAAAGTGATTTTTATGATGTTTAGTAATTTCACAAGTTCGACAACGAAAATTTTCGATGTTAGTATTTATAAAAGTAGAAGAAAACATGTATTGTATGATTTTAAAGTAGGAATGCCTTAATCTATAACGATGGTCTTACATGGTAAATTAATTTAGAGTGGATACGAAAAGAGTAGGGTTAGAGGTTATTATATTCAAGTAGATATAGTTCATCCTTTGCTCTTGCTTGCCTGAAAATGCACAATGATTAGTCATAAAATATGACATTGTAGCTGTGATCTTTGGTGAATTTATGAATAGGTAAAGATTTATTGCTATGTGAGGAATATGAAACACATTGCGAGGTTTTGAAACAATCGAAAGAGAGCCATTGTTTGCTTTTATTTTTCTAGTGCTAGGATAAAGTTTGTAGGTTTGAAAAGTGTTGGCTATGTTTATCATTTGATCAATGGCTCCTTAATTTATTATTTAAATTTTAAGGGAATTACTTGAGACATTAAATGTGAAAGAGTTTGACTTTGTATTATTTTTTGTTAAAGAGCATGACCTAAATGATTTTTTTGGGAAAATTTCCCTCACTTTTGTTCAATGAGATAAGTTTACCCTTTTAATTGGCCTTCTTTGTTTCTATCATGTCTTTCGAGTTTTTCATGGAGTTTTTGACATTTTATTAGATGTCCCTTCTTCTTGCACTAGGTGCACATGTTACTTTTGGAAAAATGTTGTCTTTCTTTCTGAGAAGATTATGTGGCAATAAATTCCTTATCTTGAGTTTATGTATTTGTCACGATTAACATGTTAGAGTTGGGACTACTAAGTATTATCATCTTTCTTCCTTCTTCAATTTGTTTGAGTCGGAATACCTCATTTAGGGATGATAGGTTCTCTATGCTTAAGATTTGAATGCAAACTTGGTTGAATTCAACATTGAGTTTTGCAAGAAACTCACAACCCTTTTTGTTCTTACATATTGTTTAAGAATCACAGTATTATTACCACACATCAATTTGTGATTTTGGTAATAATCTAGTTGTAACCAATGGGCCTTTATGGCATTGAAATAGTCTATGTTAGAGATATTATTTTGGTTGTTGAGAGCTTCGTCTTGATCACATAGATAAGAGCAATATCTTTTACTTTTGAGTAAGTTTGTTTGACAACTTTTCAGATACCCTTTGCATTGTTAAGAATATGTATGATTCATTGATTTCATGCATTATAATGTTCCATAATTATGACATAGTCATGTAATCTGTTTATCACAAAGTGCAAACTTTGGATTCTTTCAATCAAGAGGATCAACAAGGTGATTTTTTACTCTTTTTAGAAAGGTCTCAGCAATCTAATATTACTTTAAGTTGTTTCTTCCATTCAAATGATATGAGATTTGTAGTTCCATCCCTAAATTTTTCTTTAGTCTAAATTTTACAATTCATGATAGTAATTTTTTTTGGAAGGGAAGTAAAAAAAATAGATATGATGAGGAGGATAAGAATGAAAGAGAGGGTAGAAGAAAGAGCGGAAGGAAGACCTTATCTTGGTTGGATATTATATAACAAAATAGAAGTGGCTGTAAATTTTTATTTATTCCTCCAATAGTTATCTATACTTTAAGCTACTTGAAGAATCTCTAGAAACTATATAATCTTAAGGAGAAATATTAGTTATAATAATTTTAAAAAATAGATGTTAATAACTTGTATGCCTTGTCTCTTATTCACCTTTCTATTTTAGCTAGTAGGAGCAATATGTGGCTCTTCTTATTCCTTGTTTGCACATGGATTTCCTTATTTAATATACGATCTCATGGTTCATTACTTTCCCTATTTGCTAATCGCATCGATCCTTATGTAGTCTCAACAATAAATATTAACAAGTTATGCATTCAACTTAAAGCTTTTTGCAAATCTCTCCACTTTAAAGTCACAATTATCTTCTTATGCAATCTAATTTAGTTATTGAGGAAGTTTTGATGGATTAGAACTACCAATACACGTGGGACATTATCAAGTACCCAACATGCATTTGATTCCAAGCCTCTTTACAAACTCTACACTTTGAAATGACAAATATTTTATCATTTAATCAAATCTATCCATTATAAAAATCTTGATATATTCGATTAATGGCCAAATGATATTAAAAACATTCTTGAAATTATATATGATACTATTTTTAATAATGTTAAAGAGAATGACTATGTTGATCTTGCATTGAAAGTGATAACATCAAAATTTAAAAGATGCTCCTAGGAGAACTTTAATCCTTCCAAACACACACACATGCATACACACATGCTCTTATACACTTAAATGATTACACCTTTTGACTTGGAAGAAATCTTATTTCTATCTTTTTATTTTCAAAGTTTTTAATACTAAAAAATTGAAACAAGATGTTTGTCTTTATAATCATATTTTAGCAAACATCAATTTTATTCAAATTTAAAGATTATCTGGTTGTTCATTAGTAACATTCACAAAATAATGCTATAGGAAGACCTTGATGGTATGATAAAATATACTTTATTTTATTTATTATTGGCGCTTCAAAATGATGTTTTTAAAACCTTAATTTTTGAAATGGGATCTACATTTGGCTCTTTGAACAAAAATTAGCAAAACCATTTAGCATCATGATATTGGCCATTCATTTTTTCTTTTAATCTTGATCGAAATGCAAATATTTAGAAAGTCAAAATTGTTTAAGATAAATTTTAGAAAGAAATAATTATGTTATGTCAATGTAAGCATTGGGCAATATAAAAGAAGTCAAGTGTTTGCAAAAACGAGATTGCTAAGATGGATATATTGTAAAGTTAGATAGGATATTGTTCCTATTCACCATTGGATTTTGTATTTGACTACCAAGATTAGATATACTCGAAATATTTAAATTAGATGGTTGGAGTAACAACTATTGAAGAATAGTTAATGAAAAATATCTTTGTGTGGCACAGTCATTATATTCATCATCTTAGCTGTGCCAATGGTACATCAACTAGGTAAGTTAATAGAATTATTGCCTCATAGATATGAAGATGATGGAATTACACTAAATGTAATATGATTAGAAGGTAACCTTTAACCTGAATTTATGGATGATTGGGAAAGTTGGTTTTAAAATTTGATTTTTCATTTTGTAAGTTAGTATTGTTAAATAATAATAGGATGAAAAATTAAAACTTTTCACTAGATCGGACCATTCTTGCTCACTTATATATGTATGCATATATGTATAATGTGCATGCGTGCCTGCACTTGTGTATGTGTGCATATGCACAACAATAATAACAACAAGCCTTTATCCCAGTATATGAGGTCGATTATATGAATCATTCTTCTTCATTGCGTCTTATTAAGTGTCAAATTCTCATTTAATTCTAATAAAATATGATCATCTTTTTATACTATCTAACCAAGTCTTTTTAGGTCTACCTATATACCTTTCTTAATATAGGTCAAATTTAATACATCTACTCTCCTAACTTGGTCATTGGATGGCCTGACTAAATCATCTAGGGTGACTCTCTAATCTTATCTGCCATTGAACTACTCCAATCTTTTTATGTATATATTGGTTACACATTTTGTCTCCCAAGTGTAAAGTCACTCATCCACCTGAGCATCCTCCTTTCTGCAACACTTTAATTAATATTATGCCTCTCTTCTATTGGCCAACATTCTACGCCATAAATTATTGCTAGTCTTATCATCATCTTATAAAATTTTCCCTTATCTAAGCGATACTTTTTTATTACACAACAGATTAGATGCATTACTCCGCTTCAACTATCCAACTTGAATTCTACTAATAACATCCCCATCTTTTTCACCATCATTTTGAACAATCAATCTAAGATTATCTAAAATGTTCACTCTTTTAATGACTTTATAACCCAATGTCACAACCCTACCGCTAGATCTTTGCAATTAAAATTACACTCCATATATTCAGTTTTAGATTTACTTAAACTAAAGCCTTTAGACTCTAAAACTGGCCTCCATAATTCAATTTTCTTTTGAACTTTCTCTGGTCTTATCAACAGGAAGAATATCATCAACAAGATGCATACACTAAGGGACATTCTGCTGTAATATCTAGTAAGAACATTCATAACTAAAGCAAAAATATATGGGCTTAAAGTTGATCCTTGATGTAAACCAATTGAAATAGAAAATACTTAAAATCTATGTTCAATTACTCTCTCCCATAGATGTAATATATGGCACATTACCTTAATTCCTCTATAATTTGCACACTCTTGTGCATCACCTTTATTCTTAAAAATTGGAAACAACAAACTCTTTTTTCATTCATCAGACATCTTTTTAATCTTTAAAATAATATTAAAAATATTAGTAAGTCAAAAAATTCCTTCATCTCATAAGTATTTCCACACTTATATTGGAATATCATCAAATCCTATTACACTTGTGTATATGTGCATATGCACATGCACATATATTTTGCGTATGATATTCTAGAAGTTTTTTAAATACACATTTTAAAGATGTTTAGCAAAATGGACTTTTTTGATCTTATGTTTGGAGGGCATGCATCAAAATATTAAGAGGATTAAAAGCCATACACGCATACATTTGTAGGTACATCCTTAAGGCATTTATGTATGTATATATATATATAAGTACTTTAATGTATTTTTATTGGATTGTGAGTGCTAATTTCTCAATGTTTTATTAATCCAGCTTTTAATGCCTCTTTTTGCAGGTGTCGATTCCTGTACGCCCCCTCCTAGCTACAGTTGGGAGAGTGCTTCAAGTAGATGGTTCTTTTCGTGGATCTTTGCTTCCTTTACCACTTCCATGCATCAGGAACTTCTTTGTGCAGAGCTCCCAGCCCTTCATCTGTGTAGCTTGGATTTTCTTATTGCAATTATTAAAGGTTTACGAAGGTGAGGTTTTATGTATCTTTTGAGTCGTTCTTTTGGCTCAAATGAATGATTTTGTTCTTCCTGCTTGGCAAGTTTACTTTGTAAATGCTTATCTTTGGCTGCAGCCAACTCTTGCCACATGGCGCCAATGTTGTGCGGCTCCTCACTGATTATTTCTGTAGAGTCAGGATGCCTTCCATAAGGAAAAAAGTATACTCCATAGCGCAGATGCTACTGATCTCAATGGGCGTTGGTATGCTTGCCTCGTTTGTTTTCTAAATGTAATTCTCAGTTTCCAATCCTTAATATTGTTCCTACTAAAAAGCATACATGGGCAAAATGCTAACTTTGTAAGCTGTCTTCAGAACTGAAAGATTTCTGTTTTTGTTTTAAAGAATAGGTAGTCCTATCTTCATTATCTCAGGCATCCAGAAGGTCACTACTACTAATCTTCAAATCATTATTTTAACTTTATCTCATTAGCTAGTTTAATTGTGGCCTGCTGATGGTTTGATTTTACTTTTAATTACATGCTTGCCCTCTGTGGATGAGTGGCTTTACTCTTAGAGATAAAATGCGAAATGAGTATGTTCGGGAAAAACTTGGAGTAGCTCCAAATGACAGAAGAGCCTTAGATGGTTTGGCCACATAAAGCGTCGGCCGTCCGATGACCTTGTTAGGAGAGTAGATGCATATTTGCTTTATGGTAGAAAGGTAGATGTAGACCTAAAAAGAGTTGGTTAAGATGTATACAAAATGACCCTAGTATATTTGAATTAAATGAGAATTTGACACATAATAGGACACAATGGAGATTCATGTAAATTACCACTTAGTGGGATAAAGGCTTGTTGTTGTTGTATTACACAACTCAAATTTCTTTATTTTACTTTGATCAAAATGCAATCTACTTTTATAAATAAATGAATATTTCTAACTCTTAAATTTTGTTCTTGATTAGGAATGTCTCTGTACCTTGCCCAAGAAGTAATTAATAATGCTTTTGCTGATCTTACGGATAACCTTGAGCTTCGGGATAGTGCAGTGCTTTCCAATATAAGTGAGTCATTTCAACAAAATTACCACAAAAAGAGGAAACGTGCCTCTGTAATTTCAGTGGAACATCCTAATGGGGTTGATTTAAGCATTAAAGCTTGCAGCAAGAAATCACAACCTTCTCTTTCTGTGAAAATTGGTGCACTTAAAGCATTGGAAGCTCTTCTTACAATGGTATGTGTGTATCGGCAAAATTGTTCTAAGTATAAAGATATGTCTTAGAATGACCTTATTTGTTCGAGACTCTTGGTTGTTCCACTTAATTTTGACAATGTTAATTGTTAGCTGATGGCAGATATTTCCATTTAATCGGGATGGACAACAAATCTTTCATCACATAATGGTGTGCAGGAATGATCATAAGACATGGAAAGATATTTGGCTTATTATTTTATCTATGCGAAGGGTATTTGGGTTTTCAGATATTCAACATTTACGTGGTTTCTTATATTTGTCTTGAAGCGATGGAATCATAACACCTTTTTTTGTGCATTACATGATATGTGTGTGTTGTATAACAACAATTAAAAGAGTTATCACCCTCTTTTTGGACCCTTAATTTTAGACATTTTACATCTCAACTTACTATCTCATATTCCAATGATCCAAATGAATTACTTTTTGCGAAAAAGTTCAAGTAATCCCCCATTTATTAGCAAAGGGCCAATTTAGTCCTAGAGTTTCAAAGTGATCCAATTTGTCCCCCAATTATTAAAAATTGATCCCAATTGATTCATAAGTTGAATTTCACCGTTAAATTAACGTCACCCATTAAATGTGAGGGTATTACTAAAATATCATCACATTTAGTGGTTGAGTTAACTTCAACGATAAAATTCAACCCAGGAATCAATTATAATCAATTTTTAATAGCCAGGAGACCATATTTGATTACTGTAAAATTCTGGGATTAAATTGGTCACTAATAGGCGGAGGACCATTTTGGGCTTTTTCTCATTTTTTACATGCCTCTTTGCTAAAACTGTTTGAAATTAACTTGCTGCATCATTTCCCTGCCTTATAATATTTTTGTTCCAATAACTATTTTTAAAAATTTAATAGGGTGGTTCGTTGAGATCCGAGTTCTGGCGATCAGATGTCGATTGCCTCGTGATAACTGTGGCAACAAATGCTTGTGATGCAGGATGGGCGAATGAAGATAAGGTGTCTTTGCTGGCAGATGAACCTTCTTTTGCTGATTTTCAGCTGGCCACCTTAGAGGTGTTGCTAGCATCTCTTCTTTCACCAACCAAACTCGGCCTCCATATTTATCCCAAGGTCTTGATCTTTTTAGAAGAGGTAATAATGCTAGTAACTAGGGTTTTTACCATTTTGGCAGTATGATCAGTTTTACTGGCGCAACAAATTATTTACCTATTTATTGCTCATTTGTTACATAGTTGGATCCATTATTTATTGCACACCTTAATGATTATTTATTCTGGGTTTGGCATAATTTGGAATATGATGAAGTTCTTTAAGGGAAGTTGGGCTTGTTCTTTTAAATGAATTACTTCTTGTTTAGTTCACCTTGTGAGTGCTTTGTCCAAATCTTCCATCAAAATTTTCTATATTGATTACTTGGTTGCCCATTAGTGCCGTAGTTGAGTTTTAGGATTAGTTTCTATTTGTTCCTGGAAACGATTTAATGTAATGAATATTATAATAAAAATGATAATCATCTTCACAAATCAGACAGCTACACTTTTCGGATTTTGTTTTCTTTATCTTGTGAAGGTTCATAATTAGCATATCATCAAACTTGAAGAATAGGTTTTTTTTTAAACCTTGTAAATGCTTTTGTTTTTTTCATTTTCATGATTCTTTTGGAAATTATGCTGCAGGAAGGCAAGAAACTGGATCAAAGATAGCTATCTTCTGTGCGCATGCCCTTCTGGCACTTGAAGTTCTTATACATCCTCGTTCCCTGCCACTTGTGGATCAACCTCTCAAAAATCTGTCAGTTGATGAAGAATTCAACCAGAGATTCACAGGTAGTACTTTTAACAATGGCATTAAAAGAAGCTTTTCCTCTTTATCAAAAGGCGATCTAAAACTCCTTGATGAGGAGGAAGAACTATCAAGGGGTTGGTTTGATAAGAATGACGAACAAACTTTTTCAGAGAGCAAAAACCTGCATGATAAATCCAATGAAACAACTAAGCAATTACCAAATTCTACTGAAGATATTAGGAAGAAATCTTCAGAAATTAATGCAGAAATCGGTCACCATGTTTTAGAGTATGAAAACAATGTTTCACAAAATGCTGATTCAGAGATGGCATACTTGGACAGAGATGAAACTACTGCTAATAAAGAAAAAACAGAAGAGTCTTTGCCTAAAAACGAGATTAGCTTTGACAAATCTTCACCGAATAAGATGGGTTTTGGGCAAGGACGTTCTGCAATCTCTGTTGCAGAGCTTGCGCCAGATAAAATTGACAGTCCTGTGCACCTAACTGCAAAAATGAGCAACAATGGCAGCGACGCACCCAACCTCTCAGCCGATGCGATTAAAGAATATTCTACTCCTAAAAGATTGCCTGATTTGTACAAGGGAAAGGATGCAATGTTATCTTATGATTCAGACTCCGTTTCTCTGGATTCATTGCCAGATATAGTGGACGGTGATCCTGACTCTGAATAGATTATTATTAAGGTTTTAATTTAATGTAGAGCTTATGGCCATAACGGGAATGAAATATTTTAGTCCCTGCAAGTGAGTTGAATATATTTTTTTCTGGAATATATTGCTTTTATCTATTCGTTTAAGTTCTACTGATCCATGGAACTAGTCACTGTTGGGTTTATGAGTCAGGTATAGCACATTCTAAAATTTTAAACTTAATGAATTGTAACAAATATGTATAGTTCTATAGGATTGAAGGGAATTAGATCACTCCAGTATTTATTATTGCTGACATTTGCTCTTCAAAATGTTAAACATTTTATCACGTTGCAGAAAACATATTTTTATTGGAACATTCATATACTAGACCATGAAATCATATGCCTTTATAACCTTGATAAAGACACATTTTAGCAATCGAATTGTATGCTGGCTTTGATCTTATTTTTTTGCTGCATTTTGAGAAACCGCTCTTTGAATTCCAAGAAGGAAGCAGTCAAATTCTTCTCTATTATGTAGAAATTTCTAGTTTAAAATATGATTAATTGTCTCAACATCTTGCACAATGATGTCTGTGTTTAGTTGATTTTGTAGGAGAATGATGTGAATCTTAGAATTCCAGCCTTAGCTTCCTTGAATTTTTTTGGTGGTTGTCTTGTTCTTATATTAGTTTTTATTGAGGTTGGTTATATTTTGATTCAATTTGTTTATTTTTTTTAAATTCTAAGATTAAAATTAGTCTACTATCTATGAGTAGATCAAATTGTGCGAGTGCTATTGTTATATTTTACTCTGATAGTTACAATTCTTTGCATTCAAATAGAGGTCGAGGCTTTTTTTCAATGATTTATGAGACCATAAATGTTCATTTTAAAACTGCTTTACTATGAAAACATTATCTGCACCCTGATAATCTAATGATATTTTCTCATTGTAGAAATTCCTGTTCACGAGCCATGGATTTTGCTAAATAGAGAATACTAATATGGTTGAGACACGTGGAAATTGATTCTTTTGTGTAGAATCTAATTAGGGTTTTCCTTTATTTATCAAGAAATTAATATCTGCATTCAGATTTGAGCAATAATACAAGCTTAATTAATGTGTGGATCATTTAGTATGTTAGTCTTCATAGTGTATCATTAGACTTGTCTTGGAGGAAAATAAGAATTATAGTCAGATCTAAATCACATATTTAACACTTTGGGTGCGAGGACGTTTTGCATGTGGTGCAATTCGAATCGTATCACTTTGGTGTTCGGAGAATAGTGGCGAAATTGTGTTGAAGCTGTATTTTGAAGAAATTGCTGTGATAAAGTTGTATTTTTCAATTCGATCTGTTTTATCTATTAGAAAGTTGTGGTTTGGTTTTTTAAAATTTTGAAAAAAAATATATATATTCACTGTAGTTTTTTTATAGCAGTTCTACTACTATTTTTTTTTCTTATAGCTGTAGCTTTCTCCAAATAGACTCCTAAATTCAAACTTTTTTTATTTTTGGAAATAAGCCAAAAAATTCATGTTCTTACTTTAGTTAGATTTATATTTTCTCTCCCTTGTTTACTTTGTGTGTTCATGCTTCAATAGTTCCATGGAACTGAACTGCAAGAAACTGCGCTAATCTCTATTCTTCTTTCTTGTATGAATATCATTTTTTGTTTTCACAATTGCAAGAGAGGAGCTCAAAGTCATATCTATATCTTCTGTGCCTGAAACAAATAATTGTCTTTTCTTGTTCACCTTTTATTATATTTATATATGATTTGATTTCTATTTTGAGGTATGGTTGATTTGACCTATATATAGGCTTATTTTCTGAACAATTGAACCTCTTGCTTACTGTTTGATGGTGTTAGCAAATGATTGATAGTCAAATCTCCTAGTTTTAGCCATGATCATTTTACTTTTTGTTTTTTTAACCTTGTATTTGCTGTAAATACTAAATTTTAAGTGTTAATTATGTAAATCCATAAAAATTGTGCTATAAAGTTCCCTATTTAAAATTAGATGGTGAGAAGAAATGTGATGATAAAGGTTTATGTGTGTACAATATACCTTATTTTCATGAAAATTTGGTTTGGATAAATTCTCTAATAATTTGATTTGTCTTTAGATATGTGCTATAATAGTTAATTAATTATATGCTTTGAGATCATGAACTAAATCTTTCGTACATATTTTTAACACAAGCTTATTAGTTTATTTTAATTATTAATATATTTAGTGTTATTAGGACAGATCACTTAATTTTAATGACTTTTTTAAAAAAAAAAAAAAATCTTTATAAATCATATATGCGTTGCTCCATAGAGTAATCTTCTTAATCCACATACAGTACAAAAGACATTTTGCACAAAAAGCCATACACTGTTACAAATATCAATGATTATCGTTTTAGCTCTTATATTTCCTTTGATGTTGACTTTGATAATGACAGAGACAAAGGTGGTCTAATATAGTTCAATAAAATTCAATAAAAAGTTAACAAGTTTATAATCTTATTAGTTTGATTACATATTTGCCCCTCTTCTTTGAGGGGATGACTTACCATTATTTTAAGGAAGAAGTTAAAATTCTTAATGGTGGGAGGATAAGAACAAAGTTTATAACTATAAATTATTGAATATGAGGAGGAATTAAATGTGATATTCACTCAATTGTATTGCATGAGCCAACCAACTTTTTCTAGAATAGAATCCTTATCTTGAGGAAGAATATGCTCTAGAGATGTATAATTTAAGAATAATTTGATTAATAGCTTAAAATTTCATAATATATATTTTTTTAATACAAGTATTAACATGCATTATGCTATTGGAATGCAGCAAGTAAAATTTCTTGAAGAACTCCTAATATCATTTCTCATATTCTCTTGTATCTTTGGCCTCTCCAATAGCCAAAGTGCCCCTCTCTCTTTACTAAAAATTATCTTTCTTATTGGAGGCATCAAGAAGAAGAAAGTGTAGGGAAGATAGAGCCATCAATTAAAAAAATAAAATAAAAGAAAGAAAGAGTAAGAGCCAAGTAGTCATCTATAATAAAAACAAGACAAAAATTGCCAAGTCTAATGGTGCATTTAGCTTGTGACGTGGTTAAAAAAAAAATACTATAAGTGCTATTTAAAAAATTATATTTTAAAAAATTTGTGATGAAAAAATTTGATAGATTGATCGGAACTCTTTAGATAGATGTGTGAAATAATTTTTAAAAAATAATTATCTTTAAGAAAATAAAATATAATTTACCAAAAATAATGTGATTAAAAATAGATTTAAATGATTTAGATATATGCGATGAATAGTAAAAAAAATGCCCATTAAACTAGTTAATAAGATTACTACAAGAGAATTAAAAAGGAAAAATATATATAGACCCAACATTAGATTGATAAAAGCTATTCAAAATAATTTGAAAAAAATTAATAAATTTAACACCTCAAACAACATAAAATAAAAATAAATGAAAATTGAGGATTAGGTTCAATTATTCAATTGTGTGATTAGGTTCTCCCCTCTAATCCCTGAGCCATGTGATTCACAATTATGAGAAATTTAAAAGAAACCAAAATTATAACAATTTCTAAGAGCTGCAGGAAGAACAATATGGGAAAATTACATTGTTCACAGGATTAAAAAAAGAGTTCAGTTACTTGCAAGGGACAGCGTATATACAGAAGAGACAGATCCACACACACAGGCACTCACAAGGGATTATAAAGTTTTTATTTGTTTACAGTTATACGACCATTCTCACTCAAAGTTCTCGGCACATACAGCAAAATACTACAGAACAAAGAAATGCATCAGAACTTGTGACTCTGGAGTTCTTGTCATTTCTGCACAAGGACAAAAAAAAAACATGTAAACAACACTGAAAAATGTCATTTTTATCAAGGGGCAGTTTGATTCACTAATGTAGTATTATGCTATTAATAACACCAATTATTTGGTGTGATGACATCTTTATGTACGAATTTCTTGAATCATATGTGAGTTTAATTACTTTTGATCATGATTTGATGATTATATTCACATCTTAAATGATTTTACCAACCTTATTAAGCTTAAGTTGTCTATCGGATGAAAATATTATAGATTTAGAGAACTTATGGGATAAGTTTTAGATTTGTAGTCGTTGATTTAAAGGTTTCATAGATTTATCCACACATAATATTCTCACCAAAAAACTTTTGGAACATATATAATATATCATATTATTCTTTTAATTCAAGTTTCATGATATATGATCTATCCACACATGCACGCTACATGTTGATCGCATGCCCAACGTGAAGACTGCCACATGATTTAATCAGCTAGTTCTCAACAACTACTTTGATTATTTGGCAAATTTTGGGATCTGAATGAAGGAGTTCTTGTGCTTGGGATTGACCTCGTGGTTACATAATTAGGGGTAGCCATTTTAATGAAATGAAAAGGGAGATGTACTAGCTTTTAAGTGCTTTACTCTCGTAAAGGTTTCTAGTGTTCTCGGAGGTCTTCTTTGAGCTATAAGATGCCAAACTTCTCTCTTAATCCTTATTCTTACTTGTTCACAACAACCTCTTTGTATATGACTATGTTTTTGTACACTTTGTACTCACAAAAGCTGAGGGAAATTTTGAAATGGCTCACTCGCCAAGAACCAAGAATGGTTTATTCTAATCCTTAAAAATAGAAAGAAGTGATTCTACAAACAAAGTGTACAAGAGAGTAGGGATTATAAATTTTCCATCAGCATTGTGCAAAGGATGGACAATAGCGGTTCCCCAAAGAGGGTGCTTAGGACATGGATTTTACTTCTTTACTTGCATTTACTTAATTGCTCTTTGCTTAAATATTATGAGTTAATTGGCATGAATGAATATTACACATGTTAACCTACTTTCTAAAAGTTCATAATTGTCCTAGCCAAACAAAAAATCTTCTTGGTTAACTAAGCTATGCGTAGTTCATTCATCAAACAAAGGCACAACCAGTTGGGTCATGGATCCTACCTGAATATTCGTTGTATGCTTTCCTATGCATTCGGTCAACTCAAATTTGCATTCTACTTTAATGTGAGCTTTTCAGTAGGGCTGAGAAGGGGCTTTAGTGGGCTTCTCCTTTCGTGTGACTATCTAAATTTATGTATAATCATCATCAAGGTAAATAGTGATTCAACCGAGTCATTCAAATGCTTCAATCAGAGTGGGAAGTAACTCATGTTATTAGTAACATCCTAAGTAAATGATCTTACAACTAAAGCAAGCCTAGAATCGGGTGTGTCAACATTTGCTTATACCTATCTTTTTGATGCGATGATTATGATTTTGATTCAATTTTGGAATATATAGATAAATTTGTAGCTAACCAAAATTTTCCTTGTTTTGAAGCATATTTCAATGAGGAATATGATTTCATAAAACAAAAAATTGTCTTCTTATCTTTTTATATCTCCCTACTAGCAGGTCTGTTTCCCATTCTTAAGCACGATGAGCAGCTTTGACAAATCTTCATTACCACATAACTCATGGGCACAAACAAAAAGAGAGCTTAATGAAGAATGCTCCACTTCTCCTTCCTTTATGTGATTGTCACTTGCTTCTAAGCATATTTTGGTGATGACATTGTCAATTGATATGTCATTGCAATTACTAGACGTACCATCAACTCTTCTTATATTATGAGCCTAAATAAGGCTGCAACTTCGCCATTGCAAGTTTAGACAACATCACCTTCGTCATTGTGTTGTAAGTCTATGAGGGCCACGTTAACTATTTACACAAGTTTTCTTAAACAGAAGGTGGATGTGCACCCTTTAACATGTGTTAATTTTTGTAGCTATCATAGGTTAGTGTGAAGAGTCAAAAGATGAAGTGACTAATAAGTGATATAAGTATTGAAAAATCTCCATCTCTTATTGACCTCATTGTGATCATTGCTTTACCAATGCGAACACCTGCTTTCCCATGTTGCAGTGGTTCCGTCCATCTTCATGTTTTCCACGAGCAACCAAAACTACGACATTGTTGATATGAATTCAGAAGATAACATCTTCAAAATCTAATATAATCAAAATGTAGAGGCAGATTCATTAGGCTAATGATGTTAACATGAAGTTGGATAAGTATTTGAATGATAATTTTGTCTTGACAAGCAAAGTGGTTAGAGCAAGAAAACCTTGTAATAAGTATCAAGCATCTACCACACAAAGGAGAAACTTATCAAACAAACCTCTGCACTTTTCTGTCTTTAAAAGGTGATTGATTTCATTGTTTTAGTGAACAGGTTGCACAATTGCAACTTGGAAGTGACATGATTGTGGTCCATATAGGTAGCTTGATGGTGAAAATGGAAGATTTGATGAGTGTTTCATTGTCCAATTGAAAATCTAGGGATTGTAACAGCTGTGAAATGCCAACTTTATGTGGTTCGATCTTTCGCTAATTCGACTGCTAGAGTTGGAAGAGAAGATGAGATCCGATTTTATTCCCTAAAGGCAAAGTTCAGCCAACTAACTTATGTCCATTCAATGGGACCAAATGTTCTTGCATCTCCTACTAAATAGCATACCGAGTTATTATGGTCGTCAACAAACCTATCTATCTTCAGATGTGATCATTACAAAGAAGCCCAAGAGTCACAAAGTTTTATTTTCTTATACAAATTTCAATGTCTTATTTTAATTCCAACTATAATCTTCTTACCTTGTCTTCTCACTCAATTCCCTGTTTATCCATTTTAGATTCTAACTCTTGGTTGTCTGTTAAAATAGAGTAAATTGATATACTTTATCGTCCTAACTGAGACAAGTGGATTATATGATTTTTTAGAAATATATCAACGAAGTAAATGCCCGTTCAGAATCATATAAGTTTAGAAATACATGTTGAATACAAAATTAAATAGAAACACCATCACTCGTTCAATTACTCACCAAAATCGAGCTTAAAATCAGTTTAAAGAACGAAAAATTCCTAAACAAGTCATATTGAAACTCAAGTTTCCTAAGTGACAAATTAATCCTGAAAATCAAACAGTAGGCTCTAATCATATTTAATTGAATAAAAAATAAAAAGTTCTTAATATATAAAGGAAGGAAGATCACAGCAAAAACCTTATCCGCTTTTTCCTTCTCCGCTTCGGCTTTCTCCTTCTCCGCCTTCCGCTTCAGTTTCTCCAACTTCTCCCTCTCCATTTTCTATCAAAGAAGAAGAAAAACAAAAAGAAAACATAAGTCAAATCAGAAGCGATGAAATAGTTAGTTATTAGATATTCGATTAAGACCTGAATGTAGATCTTCTCAGCGGCCATCTCCTCTTCACTAAGAATTCGACCCTTGCCTTCGGTGAAGCACCGGGAACTCCTCTGATTTGCTACCGCCGCCGCCGTTAAGGGCGATCGGGAAAGACGGGGTAACACATGGAGCACAGATTTCATGGCGCTACTCTGTTCAGTTTACTGAAAACGACGCTATCGAAGGGGTTTTACTCTTCCTTTGAGCTTTTGGATTGTTCTTTTATCCCCTCTTTGTTTCCCGAAGCTACTTGAGCTTTTTTTAATATATTTTTATGTAGTTTGTGACCCTCTCTCTCTCTCTCTCTCTCTCTCTCTCTCTCTCTCTCTCTCTCTCTCTCTCTCTCTCTCTCTCTCTCTCTCTCTCTATATATATATATATATATATATATATATATATATATATATATATATATATATATATATATATTTGATTTTATATGTCTGATATTAATTTTAATTCAAGAAATAAATATATTATTAATTTCTTGGATAGTATATATGAAAGTTTATTTTAGACAAAAGTATAATACTATTTATGAGCATAAATAAAATCATCGCTAAATCAATTATTATCTGATTTTTCTATTGTAAATTCTTGAAGCTACATTAAAATTTCACATAAATTTTATTCATCATTGATTTAAGATTACTAATGAAATACGTTTAATTATTTATCTACTCTAAATCCCAAATCTAAAATGTCATTAAATATTACAACACTTGTTACAAATTTATTAGAGTTGCTTTCAAATTATGATCAAATCATCTTTTATGCGTGATTGAATCGTGGTTGAACCATCTTCAAATAATTTATGAACTATAATTGAATCATTTTTGAATTATGATCAAATTATCTTTGAACCATGGTTAAATAAATCAAATCATAATAAAACATATTCAAAATATTATCGAGCCATCTTCAATTCATCTTCAAATCTTGTTTTTCAACATGATTTGCTTAAAGTTCAATCATTATTCGAAGATGGTTTGATCATGCTTGAATATGGTTTAATTATAGTTTGAAGATGGTTCAAACATTGTTTGATCATTATTAGAAGATGGTGCGATCGATTTTGAAAATATTTGGACCATAGTTTGAAGATGATTTGCTTTACTTTGCCTTTATTATCTCTTTTGGAATTAATATATTTAATTTAGTTTGTTATATATATTGATGCATACTCTCATTATACTATAGATAGACATTATGTCACATACAAAGTTGGGGATGCAATGTACAAAGTAATTATAAATTTTCAAGCTAATGACCTCATTATCATGGTTGAGGGATCTCGCTTTACTCAATTCTTCAAATATTCTGAATTTCACTTCTCTAGCGCATTAACACACCAATTATTACTATGGAAGCTGGATGATGATGAAAATGAGAGTTACTCCATTATATTTAACATTAAAAGTATGAATATGATATTGACATTGTTGTATTTGCTATGATTAATGAGTTAGGTTTTAGAGAATATCTATCGAAAAAAAAATTAATAAGATATATAAATGAAGTAGTTTATTAGACACCAGCAAGGCCGTTATTTTAGCTCAAAAATCGAGGATTGCTCAAAAATTTAATCTAAATTTGGATAAGATATGAATTGATTACATTTTTATGAGTCAAAATTTATTGAATTTTTTTTTATCTAAATCGGATCAACATTTGAATTTATCTATTATTAAAATATTTAAATTTATATATAATCTAAGTTTGTAATAATAATTATTTCTAAAATTAAGTGTATAGAGTTATAACTTGTAATCTTTTAAAATAAATATAATATATTTATAAATATAAATATTATTTTTTGAAAATTATATATATTTTTATTTCAAGCACTTAATTCAACTTTTTTAAAATTTATAATAATCATTTTTATTAAATTCAAGCTACTCAATCAAAATGAGCCAATTCCATTAGAATTTGAGTTAAAAAAAAGTTGAAAATATTCAATTCAAGTCAGCTCGAAATCAAAATGAGCCAGCTCGAAATCGATTAGAAAACGAGCTGAGCTGGCTTGAAATCAAATGGTCAAGCCATGAGCCGATCTCGAGCCGCTTGAAAATATTTTAAGCTGATTTCGAGCCTCAGATCATCTCGAAAATCAAAATCAGCTCGTTAACAGCCCTAGACACCATTGAAGTAAAATTTTAAAAAATAAGTCCTTGAAAGAGCATTTTGGAGTGCATTGAGAAGGCCGATATTTAGCATTTAGTTTAAACTTTTTATATGGCATCTTTATATTATAATTGAATATGTCATATTATTCAATTATAATTGTGAAGCTTGTTGAGTTTCTTGAAGAGATGTTACCAAGAATGTAGCGTATTGAGAGCAATAATATGTCAGCAATGCAAATGAATAAAAAATTGCGTGGTTTATCTAATAGTATAATATCATGAATTTATAAAATAAATTTATTTATTATATATATAATCATCTTTGTTCTGAAAATTAACTAATAGCATGTTTTTGAGAACCCATATAATAGGTTAAAATTTGAAATATCCTATTATTACAAATCTAACTTCACTTTATTTGCAAATCTATCCAAAAAAAGTTCTGGTATTTAAATTATCTTCATCATAAATATTACATATTTAAATTTTTTTTAAAAAAAAGAAATATTATAATTTTAGCTGGACATTGTACCAAGTTCAAATGACCAGCTAAGTTAAGCAACCTGTTAGAGATAAGAAGACCTCACAGTTGTCAATTTACTGATCCTCACCTGTGAGCTGATTTAGTTTCTTGCCTTGTCTATATCTCCTCCTCCATTTTATCAGCTAATACATAGGATTCATGTGAACTCCATTATATATTATAGTTGTGGAGATTTTTTATTGGATGCATGGCTGCTTTAATATATATATATATATATATAACATTATTTATATTTTATATTAAACTTTTAAATATGTTTTGTATTCACAAAATGCTAGTGTTAGGCTCAACATGCAAATGAGCAAACACAAATAGAAGATTTGGAGTACTTTGCTTAATTAAGTTTAGGTAGAACAATAATTGAGCTTGTTCAAAATTGACTCATTTATACGACTAATTTGAGTTAACTGGCATAAGATATTTGACTTCATTTGATGATATGATCAAATCAAGTTGACTCGCGAACTGAATCAGATCCTCTTCAAGAAATGGAAAAAAAATCAAAATTTATTACGTGCAGAGTCTAATATAGCTTCTACGTCTAAATTTCAATAGTATAATCATGTGACAATCAACTAATACAATTACTATGTATTGATGTATATATACATGTTGCGTATTATTATGTGGTTAATATTGAATCAATACACAATAATTGTGCATTGAATGAGTGACACGTAACGTTATATTATTAGAACTTGGATATAAAGCTCCATCCAGACTTCACATAATAATCTCAAATGGATTAATGGATTGTCATTCAATCATAAAGGCTTGGCTTTCTAAACTGAAATATCAAAAAGAAAATTCATTTCTTTTCAAGATTTATGTAACAAAAACAGAATAAAGTTAACATTTTTACCAGAATTAATTCATATGAAAAAGAAAAAACCAAACTAAGTTGATTAAAGATTAAAATCTTCAACAACCTATAACCTATTCTTCCTCGCCTCCTTCCTTTATCTCCTCTTCCTCCTCTCTCGGCCGCAAAACTCGCATCGTCAGCCTCCCATCCTCCCTCTTCGCTTGCAGCAATCTCTGCGTTGGAATTTTTATTTCCCTCAAAACAAATCTCCCGTCTTTCCGAAACGATTTGAAATACACTCTCGGCTTCCCGCCGCTTCCTATAGTCGTTAGCGGTGGTGGAAACCCCGTCAGGCCGCCGCCGTCTCCGGCGGTGATTCTCTGTCTGACATCAGAGTAGCTTCTCCTGTGTTCTCCGACCATCTCACAACCGCTCCTTTCGTTCGTCGACTTGCTCCGCGTATACCCAAGCCGCTCCTTTCCTTCCTCCATCTTCCCGTTGCTGTTGGGATAAAAATTCGATTTTTCGGAATAGCAGAGCTCGCCGAAGATCTCGACGGCGGCGGCGTTATCGTGTTCTGGCATGGTGGCGATGGACTTGCGGGGAGGAGAAGTGGGAGAAGAGGTAGAGGAGGGGGAAGGATGGCAGAGTTCGCCGAACATCTCGAAGGAGGGGACTGAAGGAAGGTGCTGCCCCCATGGAGAGTGTGAATCAGTCATTGGTGGGTCCTCGAAAATGTTCTTCAGGTTTCCCCATGCCGCCATTTTTGCTCAGAATAGAGAGAGAGAGATGGGGAATAATGGTGGAGGACAGAGAGGAAAAGAAGGATATGGTTGGCGGAGAACGAAGGATTCTCTCTCAAGGAGAGGAAGGAAGGCAACTGTGCAGATGCAGCAACGGTCCTTTGGTCTGATCCTATATATATATATATTCTTTGAGAACAGCGGAGTTATTCGTTTTTTACTGATAATCAGAAAAATTTTTTTATAAAAAAATGATTAATTTTAAAGAGATTTATTGGCATTATTACATATTACAAGATATTAATAGCATCAATATAATTATATTATTGAAATAATAAAATTATTTTAATAAATAGAGATTCGATTCTACATATCCTATTTAAACTTGTAGTTTCACATTTTCATAAATAAATATGAAATTACATATACCTAAATAACTAAATTTATTTTTAAAAATCACAATGTATCATTCATTATAATAGAATAGATTCACAAATCTTAATACAATATAAAAAAAAATTAAATATTATCTTTAAAATATAAGTGATTTCTATAAAGAATGATGAGTGTCAATCAATCAATGATATTAATTAATAAAAGTGAAGAGTAATATCTAAGTAAAGAGTAGTAAAAAATTATTGGATCAAAGAGTAAGAGTATGTCAACTAGTGAATGTTTTATATTATAAGATTATTGAAGATCAAAGGGGAAGGCAATTAGAATTTTGAAAGTGTCAAATTAGAGAGAGGTGGGAGACATTAAAATACAAATGATACCAATCTCTTGGATCGACCACCAAATTACTCCAGAAGGGATTTGTAAACATACAAACTCCATATTTATACTATCTTTCAACAGTGTACTAGATTTGATTTTTCCCTATTAATTAATTACAAGAAATCAATTTATTATCATGTTTTTACTGATCATATACAATACTTATTCATAATCATAATCTTAATCAGTCAGCCATTGATCTAATTTGATTAATCCGAAATAATTTAACCTATTCACTAAACTTACAAAATTTGGCTTCACATGACTATTACATTAATTATAAGAAAAACGAGCTTAATTTCATTATGAACCAAACAAAATAAAATCTTAATTATGTTTCAATTAATTCAATATATTTATTCAATCATAGTAATTATGTTTCAATTCTTAAATACAAATTAGATCATATCCTTAATTTCATTATGATCAACATTCTTCGGTGAATCAAATGAATAAACATTCAAAAAAAATAAAAAAATAATTTTCAATTGTGCTTCTGGCCATCCTATTTAGGGAAAATTTCAATTACAAGTTTATTAAAATCATTGTTCATACAAACCAAAACCACATAACATAATAAGTTTTTTATTTTTCAAAAATAAAAATAAAAATAAAACTCAGGGATTAGTGCTGACAGCGACAGAACATTATTGTAGTAATAAGGACATTAAACAGACAAAAAAGTGGCAAACGTAGTTCATATGAAAGCTTATTTAATACAAAGGCCATTTTATTTAAATGCACTAACCCCTTTTTATGCAGTCTCATTCTCGTACACCTCGATGGCATATTTCCAGTTAATAACGCTCCATATGTTCTTCAGATAATCCGGTCTCACATTTTTATACTGCAAAAATTTATATATATATATATGCAGGTAATTAATTAGTCATGGATTAATTAATTCATCAGAAGAAAATTAAACAGACAGTATAAAGACAGGTGTGTCATTGATGCTATAAAATGCTATTAGAATACATGAAGATGATGAATTTGATATTATCTCTGAGAGCTTAAAACAGATTAAATAATAAAATTCAGATTTGAATTTTATTGCAATTATAAATGGAGATAATTGATTATTAGTTTTATAAATATACAAATAAAAACCATGACTGGAACATTATTTACATAGAGAGAGAGAGAGAGAGAGAGTTCCTATTTTATTAACAACATCTACTAAAATTGTGTAAGTCAATATCATGACTTATTCATCTCAACATATCTAACGATCCATCAACCAATCTGATAGTTTAGTTAAAAAGGAACCCTAAAACATGCAGATAAGAAGTAAAAAAAAGTTTTTTACGTAAACTGCACCCACTTCTTATATATTTATAAATCAACCACCCTTCTATCTCATAATTTCAAATTAACCCTCAAATATTTGAAATCCATGACAAAAGCCCAACTCATATTTTTCTTTTCTTTTTTTAAATTTTCCAATAATTTGATCGAGGCACCAACAGTTCAAAAAAATAGAGTAAAGTGTTTAAATTGTAAATATATAAAAATTGGGTGGTTGGTATGTAAATTTTGCCAAAAAATTGAAAAAAAAAAAAAAAAAAAAACAGCATTGCCTCATTACCTGCAGGTAGTAAGCATGTTCCCAAACATCAATTCCTAGCAAAGGAACGAAGTTTGTCCCTTTGGTAACAAGTGGATCCTGGAAAAAAAAAGTGAACAGTGAAATAATATATCAGCAGCATTTAGATTTCTAATGGAGTGTAAGATTAGAGGATAATCTAATAAGCTAAATAAAATACAAGATTGAAAAACCATTAAAATTTTAATTGTGATAATTAGAAATCAGTCATATATTATTTGCATGGATGGTATAAAACCAAAATACAGTACATCTGTGATTAAACAAAAAAGTATTTAATAATAGATAATTGAAAACAAAATGTAAAAGAAAATGGGAAACATTTTCCAAAAACACTTATTAAAGGTATGTGCCATCGAACTAAAAAAACAACTGCTTCTCTGAGATTTCTTTTCTTCTGAGGAGAACGGTATGGAGAGAAACTGATAGAAGAGAGAGGTTTAAATTTGATTTATTAGGAATAAAATCAGCCAAGTCTTATACTAATAGAATCATAGCAAAATTCTAACTGCATAAACTATGCGTCACCTAACAGGACACTTTCATCACCACAGATCTCCCATTCATTATACACAAAATGAATGAGCTTCTCTCTTTATCATCACAGATCTAAATATTTAGGGCATCAGAGACCCAAAGCATCGTCAATTTATTTGTATTTAATCTACATAAAACTCTGATTGAGAGTTGAGCCAATAAAAGAAAAGACTAGGGAGCGAGGGAAAAAAAATGAATTGCATTCTGACTTAAAGCCCATCTTGGAAGATAAGTGGTCCTATTCCATACTTGATTTTTTGCTAGCATGACTCTTCAGTTTTTAATTTCTCACTTACCCGTTTCATTCTGAGCTCTATTCTAAAAAATTATGAAAACAAATTTATTTAATGATAGTCAAAAAAGAAGAAAAAATGTTAAAAATTATTTTAGCATGTGCACCATTATAGAGAGAGAGAAGTATCATAATTATTAGTTTTATCCCAACTATTAGAGCTAGCATTATAAATCCTCAATTTTCTTTTCTTCATGGTGAGTGTTGTACGAAGTGTTTAACATATTTATCATAAGGCATTTTAAACAGCTTCTATCCATGCAACCTATGGTCAACATAATTTCCTTCATAATCCTCTTAACACTTATTTTATTTACTCGTCTAATTGATACATTTTTTACCTTTTATTATATATATCCAAATCACCTGTGGGCTCCGAAAATTCAGCACCGACCTCTCGATAAATATGAATTGAAGAGAGTGATTTAACGCAGATAATTTTCGAAGGCATATGAGATAAGTACATAGAACTTTCGACAAAAAGGATCGCTAAATACATAAATAGCAATAGTAAGATATTGAGGTTTAGAATTTAAGATTATGAAATTCATCATTTCAAATTAAACCGGATGGTTGGGGAATGATGACGTCCGATCTAGATCTCACTTTGGCCATCCCTACGTCGGCCTGCCTACTTAGTCGAAGAATGACCCAACGATCGAAAAGATCCTTATCGAACAACGTTACGCCCTCCAAGAAATCCTGTAGATCCGGGTGGTGTTGAACGGGCTTAAGTCTACCTAAGAGATTTTCTCTTATATCAAGATTTCTATGATTCAACTCAAACTAAATCGGAGTATACTGCTACACGATCATAATATAATAAATGACCAAAACCAATCGACCAGACTCGAATCATTATGGAGACCTACTACCAAGCCACGCAATAATAAGCACGCCTCTTACCAGTGTGAGATTGATTGAGAGTGAATATAGAGAACACTGATTTGACATCATTCAAGTAGCTGAGTTTTCTTAATTTGTCATCTTGAACAAACAATTGCTGAAGGTGAATAGATTGAGTTTTGCTTTAAACTTTTAATGATTGAGTTTCATTTAAATAATTTTTTAGATTGATGTTTGATTTGAGTTAATTTGATTTGAAATTAGAATCACATTTTGATGGAAATAACCCCTCCGGTTGAAATCACCATTCAACACAGCCATCATCGGGATAGTTAATTGATTGGTTGAATCGAATATATTTGAGAGCTTTAGATCCTCCAACTCGCTTAACTCTTAATGAGATCACATCTACCATGAAAGAATTTTTTTTATATTTTAATAAGTTGAAATTTTATAATGATTTTGGTTTTGTTAACCCACTCAATCCCAAGACTAAACCGAAAGAAACCCAGCGATCCTCAAACACTTGAATCAAAGCATTTAACATAATATCGAAATGCGTATATTTAAGAATGCCTTAATTAACGCCTTATATTTTGCTTTACGTCATGAATTCGAATGTTTTATTGAATTTTTAAATTCTTAGATATTGTTTGGCTTGTAGTCTTTAATAAGCTTGTATATTTAAGAATGCTCATTTTTAGTGAAAATCTCTTTTGAAATTCATTTGATTTTCACTTTAATTTGAAAATAACATTCAACAAATTTCATATGTAACAATTTTATGTTTAATAGTAGCCTTCTTTAATCCATTCTAAGTTAGATATTCCAATATATGGATTAAATAAGAAGGCTTATTCTTTGTGAATCTCACTTTAGAGTTTGATTTGGGCTCTACCCCATTTGAAAATTAGCCTTCTAGCTTCATGTAACCTCCCATAAGTATAACATGAATTCAAAGTTTTGAAAATTAGCCTTCTAGCTTCATATAACCTCCCATAAGTATAACATGAATTCAAAATTATATTTTAATCACACTATAAATCTGCAATGATTCACTAGGATTTTCTTTTTGGACTATTTTAAGCAAAATATTATGCGATTCGGCTCATATATATCAAAAGAATTCAAGTTTATTTCAAATTTTATAGGTTCACTTAAGTTTAATCCCTATTTTCTTATTTGAAATATGATTTTCAATTTTATTTGTAATTAAGTCTCTTTCAAATTCATTTCAAGTTTATTTATATTTAATTTCGAATTCATTTCTTTAGGACTTTATATTTTATATTTAACTTAATGTTAAATCATTTTTTTAAGCCCCAAAATTTGATAAATTTCAACACTGATAAGATTCTCGACGCCATCCCCATGGAGCTACATCAATTATTTTACCACCTCGATGAAGCTGACGGCTCAGATTTTAAACAACTCGACCGAATTTCAATCGTACTCAATGAAAGCATAACGAAGCTTTCAATCACTCAGATAAAAGCAAATATATATACGCAAATACCCAAATTTCAAGAAGATTTTAAAAGCACACATCCGACGGTTTGGCTACTTTGATGCCTCTAATGAAGGTAACGAAGCTGCTTCAACACCACAAACCATCTCTGCCATACCAAAGTACGCATAAGGCCTTCAACCAGAAAGAAGCACATACACATATATTTTCCCACATTTCGATACACATCTATTAATTGTATCTTGAAATCTCGATATACTAAAAAGAAAGTTTCGCCCAGCTAAGCAAACTCTTATGTGTTCCATCCATTGGTTTTCTTCCTGAGATGATTTCCAGCAGGAAAACACCAAATGCAAAGACATCAGTCTTCTTATCAACAATCCCATGCGTGAAGTACTCAGGCACCAAACATCCAAATGTGCCTTCGATTGGCGCCACTGCTCGGTGACTCCATTCTGTTGGAAGCCATCTTGCAAGTCCAAAGTCTGAGATCAAAGGTTCAAAATTTGCTGATAACAAAACGTTTGATGCTTCGATATCTCTATGAATGATTCTTCTTTGACAGTCCTTGTGGAGATCATAGAGTCCTCGAGCTGTTCCGACGGCAATCTTTTGCCGGATTTTCCATCCCATGGGTGCTGAATTCTCAAGCCGATAACTCCAAGCTCTGTTAAGAATTCTCTCTCCTTCTGCTCATCAGTTGGAGCCCTATCAATTTCTTTACAACAACAACTTGCCCACTCTCAAGCTCTCCTTCGTAAACTTCTGCATACCCTCCACTTCCAACAAAAATTATCTTGATGAAAGCCATTGGTTGCTTTGTAGATCTCCTCGTAAGAAAAGAATCTCCAATTAGGCTTCTGAACACGCTTGAACTCTGGCTCTGTTTGGCCATAATTGCTTTCTCCATCAACAAAAGAGCTATTCCTCTCTGCACATCTCACATTAAATGGAGATGAGAAGAGGCATTTGAAGCTTCTGCCGTTCAGACTCCATTTTTCCATTCTTCCTGAAGAATTGATACCTACAAACGGATCCTTCGAAAAGCGAGCCAGCCAACTCGTCGCCGTTGACTCCGACATCCGAGGCCATGGCGATTAGTGGGTCTGAGAGAAGTGTATGAGGTCATCGCGAGCAAGAATGCATCCAAGAGTCTCCGTAACAGCGAACCGCAACTTTCTCTGCCACTGCATGAGAGACGCGTGCTCTTTTGCGCCGCCATAATGCTTCCCGCGGCAGCGGCCGCTGAAGCAGTGGGCTCCAATCTTGGAAGTCCTCCTGCAACCACGTTCATCGACTTATTCATCACTAGGATAGGCGACTTTGAGATAGCCGACCTTGGCATCGGTGGCTTCTCTTTGCTTGAATTGAGCACGTTGGGATCATTCCCCCTCTTCAGGTCTGCCTTCACCGGCGGAGACGACTTGTCAGCAAAGTTTGGCGACGGCGGCTTCTTCATGGACTTGGCGGGGTTCGATGTATGGTGAGCGCATGCATGCAAGAGCGGCAAGAGAGGAGATCCCTTCACTGAGAGAGTGATGGACGCGGAAAAAAACAAGGACGCCGGCAGCCTTCGGCATCTGTATGGCGAGGGGAGCCCAGGGAAGAGCAGTAGCGAGTACTAGGTGTCCTCTTATGGAGCGTGAACCACTCCAAGTCTCCAGTAACGCCCACGAGAGAGGACGAGTGCCATGCATGCAGAGAGGCTTGTGGTTATTATTACCCCTTCTTTGTTTTTGGAGGAAGCGTCCTTTTTCTTTGCAGCGGTTTCCCCAGAAAATTGAATGGGAGCGGTTTTTTTCTTTTTTTGGAGAACGACTTGCGGTTGAGGGAGGAATACCGGAGGGAACGGTTGAGGGGAAACCAAGGGCCAAGCTTACGGTTCTTTTTTAAGGATATAAACGAGAGCCTCCGCTTGCGCGATAGACGAAGCTGAGGCGGGATCGACTTTGTTTTGGCCGAGCAGACATATGTGAGGCCTCTTTTTTTTTTTCCTTTTTTACTAACGGCAACATTTTCTTTCTCTTTTTTTTTATTATATATCAACGGTAACTCTTTTTTTCCTTTTTTTATTTGAATATGTAATACCTATTTATACTTTATATATATATACACAATTTTTTTTTTCAACAATGGAATACAAAAGAGGGTCAACATCACCTAAATTTATTTTCAATCATATTATCTTCAGAAGATATATGAGTGTTGTATGAAGGTGATCCGGTGTATTCAATCTCCCAAATTGGACATAATTTTGGAATACATAAAAAATGAAATAAATTGAATCTCAAATATATTAATAAATTATTTTGAATTTCTTTTTCATCTAGCCAAACAACTAAATTTCTAAAATCCCTGGATTCATTTTGCACTACACTTAAAAAACTTCAAACCAAACATCCATTAGTAAAAATCTCACCTATTAAAATTATATCATCTTTAAAAAAACATGCATTAATGCACCACTCTTTGAATATTCATTATATGTATTTTCATAACCAATATAAAAAGATGTGGACTCAACTTAATTCCTGATATAAACATAAAGAAATTGGAAACTCCAAGATGACTACATAACTACTAATATAAGTGTGTATCCAATATATTTTTGATACACATTTTTGCCTTAATGCAAGTCAAATAAATTCATGTGATAATCATGTCTTCTTAGGATCAATAAAAATGATATGAAAATCATTTATCTATTCACTATAAGTCTCTATTAATAAACTTCTGTTATTTAATTAAAACAAATAATTTGCATATTAAACAAAATTCACCAATGCAAATTCCTTTCTCTCCATTTCCCTCGGATTGGAAAAAAAAAGAAAATCATCCATATAAAAGAAACTCTTTCCTTTCTATTTCCTTATTTTCTTCTCATTTTAAACTCTCCAATGAAAAGAAAATGCTCACTTCCATTTTAATGCCCTTCTTTTCTCCCTAAATTTTGACACTGAATCAGCGTTGTAAAGTTCATGCATCAGATAAAATATGTACAATCATAAGAAAATGATGAGTTTCATGCTCTAAATTGACCACTGATTAATTTTTGTCCTCATCTCAACGTAGAAAAGGTCTGCATGTTGGAGCAAAAAGAACTTGAAAATGGAAAAAGAGATTATCAGGCAATGCCAAAAGGCAACCAGTTCGATGCGCTTGTAGAGCATAGTGATGCAGGACAACTACAAAAAAACTAAAAAAGATACTTAATATAAAAAAATACCACATGGATTAAAATAAACAAGAATGCTTATAAAAAATAATCAAGCCAAATGAGATCACCTCTCCTGAAAGTGCTTAAAATAACACACTGATCGAAGATCAAAATCACAGACTTGAAGAAGGGACTGAAAAAAATTTATTCATGCCAAAGGTTATCTTACATACCTATGAATTCGTAGAAGGAAGAAACGACAAACTATTAATAAATTGTTGAGAAAAAACTAAAACAGCCATAACAAAATAATGAAATTTAAAATATAAATGACTCAAATATCATGACAAAACAGAAATTCAAAATTCAAAATATTTGGTTGGGCTTACTTCAGCAAACACACTTTCCAATATTCAGCTTCTGTGGCAGGCTACTCCAAATTATGATTTAAATAAAAATAGTCTTGCTAGTCCTAATTAGGGTTTAATTAAATTAGACAGTACACTAGGCTAATTAACTGAATGATAAAATATTAAATAAAATAATTAATTAAGAATGAACTAATAATTTGGATAGCAATTTAAAGCGATTAATTAATTTAATCAAGAATAAATATGCTAAATAGTCCTCATCTGATTATTGGCAATAAATTAGCACAATTAATGATTGATTAGAATAATGAATTATTGATTAATTATTAATATAATAAAGTTATTTAACTGGTCATACATTAATTAAAAATAATAATATAAAAATAGATTTTAATTAATGATTATGGGGCGAAGTAATTATTGATTAATTATTAGAATAGTAAGGAATTCAAAATTTTCACCCTTAATAAATTTAAAAAATAAAACGTCTATACCTAAATATTAAGTAGTGATTATGATAATAAATTAGCCTAATTAATTAGATTAAAGAAAGATTAATTAAGCATATTAGTTATTGAATTCTATCAATTATTAATATAATGCTTAATTAGTCATAAATTTCTTGATTAAAAATTAAATATTCCAAACAACCAGGTTTTAATTAGTGATTAAGGCAACGAATTAACATTATAAATCATGTTACATAAAAATTAATTATGAAAATTGTTTAAATATTAATTATTGGGATGATAAATATTCCTAAATAATCATATATTCATTAATTACCAAATTAATTAATATAGGTGGCTAGGAATTGGTACTAATCATATTAAACTATCCTGATTAATAAGACTTGACATGACACTTAAAATACTACTAGTCGAAGTACGAATCTTCATGTCAAAAGCAAGTTGATCCTAAGTTAAAACTAACCGAGATCAAGAACTTAAAATATCATTGAAAACTTTGGGATATTAGTTAAATCCTTAAATAGCTCTTAAACATGGAGTGTTTATAGTCAAATCGAGCGTCTTGTGGCCGGATCTAACAAGATCTCATAATTGACTTTATTTAAGCATTCAAATACTTAAAATACATCAAATGAAAAGAATCATTTTGATCGATGGAGTAAGTGGTTGGATTTTGCATGTATCCACAAAACGTCACTCACCCAATCATAAATAGCTCATTCTTCATGAGGTGCCAAGAGAGGAGAGAGTTAAAGCTTGAAAATCCTCCGGCATGTCGTGTCACTGACGGTGTCGACTCACCTGTTGGTTGCAACCACCAGCGCCGATCCTCAGCGTCGTCAATCTCATGTCGGTCATCCGTTCGTCGGCCACTGCGCGTCAACCATCGTCGTCGGTCATCATCGCACCACCACGATCCGAACCGCGCCGTACCATCGTCTTACTCATCATCCACGACCTTCATCATCGTGACCCCGTTGTTTCACCGTCATCTACTACTACTAGTATTATAACGCGACGTGATTATATAAGCTTTGTTGTCGATTGATTCTGTCCGCCTTCTCTATTACGTAATCCGTTATCGGAAATTTTGTACATCTTGAAACGATATATAGTGGAAGATTTTTGGCTAGCGCCGTGATTTTCCCTCTTTTCGAGGTTTTCACGTAAATTATTTTATTAATTCTTCTTCAAACATCTCGTATGTCTTGAATTATTAAAGGCGTAAATTTTTTTACCTAGCGGTGATTTTCTAACAACAATTTGGCATCCATCGACCCCCAATCACAATTTCGTGAACACCGCATCATGGCAATAGCAGAGCCTCCGCTCCAACTCACTCTCGAAACCAATCCTTGAATCAGGCGAGCTTCGCTTCCCCGATAGTGACCCGATGAAGGCACTGAGGAATCTCCTTAGAAGATCGTGTGCATCAAATGGAAGAGTCTCAAAATAAGATGATCCGACTTTTAAAGAAAGCACTACCACGCGAACACATCTTCCACAAGATCGATCGTTAGCGTGGAGGTCAAAATCTTGCGCTTCTCCATCGGTAAGTTCTCTCCACTGATGTTGATCTCCTTAACCTTCTAGTTCTCATCATCACGCGTGTCAACTAATCCACCAATTATTCTTTGGTAAAGCGCGTTCTCATTGACTCTCACCATGTTATCGCGTAATTACAAAGCTTGGTGCGAGAATAACTTCATTATAAAGATGAAAATCATCTTCTCTCTCATCGCAGCTATCAGGAGTCTTCACTTCTGATTAAGGTTATTCTTCAACATCCCATTCCCGTAGGGTTCAAGCTTCCGAGCATCGACTCTTATGATGGCGACCCGTATGAACCATCGACCATTACGGACCATCATGCATATCCCAGCTCGACACTGCTTGCTTTGTCGGGTCTTTCCGTTACCCTCAAGGGCAAGCTTCGCGCAGTTCTCTCCCTTCAGGGGATCCATCCATTTCATCTAACTCGCCAAGATTTTGTGGAACAAAGCTTCATGAATCGGAGATCACTAAAGATTCCTCTCATCTCTCAAGATTCGCCAAAATGAGGTGAATCACTTAAGAATACTTCCAGGTTCTCCTTAAACTCGCCAAATACCCGAGTAGATTTGAACTATTAAGAAGAGTTTTCCTGAGGACTCCCGTGGCCTTTTACTCATCACTAATGCGAGATACGGTCCGCTCATATGTCGACTTGGTTCATCGTGTGGAAGTAGAAATTTCTGCCGATGAGGCTATTAATGCCCATCGTAAACAATTTGAACAATCTACAGGAAAACATAAGAGCACCCCAAGGAACGTGGACCAATCCCCATCAAAAGAAGGCAACAAGCGCGCGTGATCTCCTCCATCCCTCACATCAACGAGAACTACCATAAAAGGAATACACAACAACACATCTGTTAACTCGATCCATTCGAGATGAAGAAATCATAAAGTGGTCACATCCGCTGAAACCAAATTTAAGAAATCAGCAACAATATTATCACTTTCATCGAAGTCGTGGACATACTACTGAAGCGTGCAAACAACTCAAAAAAGAAATCGAGATGTTCATTCAACAAGGATATCTACGTCGATTTGTGAAGAATCAATCGACTCAAACATCATAACTCCAACTGGGGGAGAACCAAGACAATCATCACAGAAACAACAAAATAGTCATCAAACAGTTAGGGAAATTGAAACAATCGCAGGAGGACCACTACTATCTAATCAAGTCCTCATTGTCACCTCTGAAAAACTAGTATTGATCATCCATCACTTTTAATGACTCTTGAAAGAGTCCATGTTCTCATCAAGATCTTTTCATCGCGTGATCATAATGCTATAATGTTAAGAATTTTGATTGACAATGGAATTTCGTTGATGTCTTATTTTACTCCACATTTCTTAGCAGCTTGGAAAAGTCTCCACGGCAGACCATTATATATGGGTTTGATAATCGCCTCGCGAGTAGAGGACAATCATCATTCCGTTATCCCTGAGAATTTCGATAACTAACTTATTCAATTCAATGGTGGTCAAGTCGATTCAAAGATATAACACTATTTGGAAGGCCCCTCCAATCAATTTTCTGTGCCACTTCGCATTCTCATCTTAAGATGAAATTTCCAACTCCCCGGATTGGGTTTGTGGAAAATCAACAGATAACACAATCACGTTATCTCATAAAGCTCAACCACGCTTCTCGTGACCTTAAGATCAAGATTTTAATTTTCGAGATGAAGAAGTACCCCGTAAAGTTTATAAAAGACTTGCTTCGTGGCATTATCGATGACCAACCACTACGACAAGGTAAGTGATCTCGCTCGTAAGAACAAAGAAAAAAATACATAAACTTCTACGCAAATCAAGACATTTTCGCTTGAGTCTCGATATGCAGGTCCACCCAATGTGATCATGCATTCCCTTAAAATTGATCCAACATACAAACCAATCATCCAAAGAAAGTGGAGTTTTGCACCTGATCGCCTCCAGGCTATTGAACAAGAAGTTAACAAACTCCTAGAAGCGGAATTCATACAAGAGGTACATTACCCTACATGACTAACAAATATTGTCATGGTTAAGAAAACAAATGGAATAAAGAATTGACATACTAACCTTAACAAAACTGAAAAGATAATTTTCCTTCCTCGAATTGATCAATTGGTCGACGCTCGACATCAAATGCTCAATTTTTTGATGCTTACTCGTTACAACCAAATAAAATGGACGATGAAGAAGACAACATTTCAAACATATAAATATTTATACTATTACCAAGTTATTTCATTTAAAAACGCGGTGCTTTATCAACGCCTTATGAACAAGGTTTTAAAGACCTATTAGCCGCACAATGGAGGTATATGTGGATGACATATTAAGAAAAGCTTGAAGAATCACAACATATTTTCGACGAAATATGCTTTAACCTTCTTCGACGTTTTAACATGCGATTTAACTCGACCAAGTGTGCTTTTGGAATTACGTTGGAAAAAATTTAGGTTTATGATAACCCACCGTGGGATAGAAGTCAATCCCGAGAAAATCAAAGCTTTCAAAGATAAGATTTTTCCGAAGAATATCAAAGAAGTTCAACGTTTGAATAGACGAATTGCTGCCTTATCCCATTTCCTAGCCCGTTCTGGGATAAATACTTGTTATTCTTTAAAATATTAAAGTGAGTTAAAATTAATAAAAGGACGATGAATGTCACCGCTTTTGAGCAACTAGGAAGTATTTAGATCTCCACCCCTACTATCCAAGCCTATTCAAGAAGAGATGTTATACTTATATCTCGCAGTCTCTTCTCACGCGATAAGCTCGCTTTAGTGAAGAAAACAGATACAACAACCAATTTATTATGTCAAGAAATTCTCTAATATAGAAAGTTGTTATCCACCATAAGTGGCTCACTTTAGTTTCTTCAAAAATTGCGTCCATACTTCCAAGCTCACACTATCTGTTTTACACTCATTTACCATTAAGAGTCATTTTACGTAAACCAGAATGGAGGTTAATTAAATGGGTAGAATAGAGAGTTTAATATCAATTTCTACCTCACCGATATAAAGTCTCGTACTGACTTTATAGTGGAATACATCCCCAACTCCAAATGAGCTATCCACTACACGCCTTTCGCCTCCCTCAATGGACCCTCTGGAGCTTCGGAAATACCTGAGCAGAATCTTATTTATTTCCCAGAATACGGAACTTCACCAAATTCTCAGAACAATAATATATGAATATGAGGCTCATCGCAGGTTGAGACTCACATCGACAGAAGCTCAAAACTTAGTGATCCACACTGACTCTCAGCTTGTCGCTTCCCAGATTGAGGAAAACTTTAATACTCATAATCCTCAACTGACGCAATACCTCAACTTAGTAAAGTCACTTCTTACCCATTTCAAGACACATCAAATCATTCACATACTCTGAGAGAAGAATACCGTACGCTCGCTAAGCTTGCTACATCTCGCTCGGAGATCTATTTAAGAGAATGTATTGAAAAAATATTTTCAAGATCCAAGGGTCATGGGTAATACAATTTAATGAGATAAAGGAACTTTCGTGAATGGACTCCATCTGCCTTTTCTACAAGAAGGACCCTTCTCAAGACCCAACCGAACTGCCTCCACGACAAGCTTCAAACTTTATTATTATCGGAGGTGAACTATACAAACGAGCTTTTTTCTGGGCCAAACCTCAAATGTCTCTCACCATCAGAGGCCGATTATGCATTAAGAGAGGTTTATTCGGTGATATGTGGAGAACACCTAGGAGGAATGACGCTAGCCCTTAAAATTATAAGGCAATGGTTCTATTGGCCTACAGTAAAATAAGGGGACTTGGAGTTCACAAAAAATATGTGTGTCGTTTGACTCTAACCTCTCTCACATGCCACATATAAAGCTCTCATCCCTACAAAGCCTGTGGCCTTTTGCTCAGTGGAGAATTAATATCATGGGACCTTTTCCGATAGCATCAGGGCAACGAAAGTTTATCATTTTAAATTTAATTACTAATTAAATGGGTGTAACTACTGCTAAAATCATGGAGGCAAATGCTAAACAATTTGTTTGGAAAAATATAGTATGTCGATTCTTCTTCGCAAAGATCATCACCATACAATGGAACCCAATTTATCGAAAATCTTTACGCCTTTTGCAAAGATCTTCACATTCACCATCGTGATACAGAAGACATACTCAAACTAATACGATAAGCTACCAATAACTATACTCAAAGGACTAAAACACGCCTTGAGAAAGTGGGGAAATGGGTTGATGAGCTTTCCAATGTTCTTCTGCATCGCACTACATAACTCGACCGGTAAGACACCATATAACTTGTGTTTCAAGACGTATTATTATACCAAGTGGATATGGAGTTCCAAATCCAAGAGTTCAATTATTCAATCATGATGCTAATGAAGAAAAATGACGACTGACCTACTCAAACTCGACATGACCCTACATGACCGCTTCTATCCCCAAAAAAAAGTAGCTCGTCACTTCAAATGTAAGAGTAAAACCTCATCTCATATTTGACTTGTCCTGCCAAGTCAAGTCTGGCAAAAGACCCTCAATGCAATAAACTCTCACATTTTTGGAATGACCCATACGTAGTTATAGCTATAGTCAAGTCAAGAACATTCAAGCTCAGGAATCTGAAAGAAAAACTTTACCTCAACTCGAACAGAGAATTTCAAAAATATTATCGAATTCCTACGCATAATTATTGCAACTTTAGTTTATCTCGTTTGTCATCTCCTCTTCAAACTCATATCTGTATTAAAATCATCTTATGATTGTATCACCGACTTTATCAGAGTAATGAATATATAATTTTTTCTTTCAAGCTTGTTACATATAAATAATCTCATTCATTTAATCCTCCCAATTGAGAAATGTGCAACTCACTTCAGATCAATCGTGACTTGATCAATCTTCCATGGTAACACTTCAATACTTGATATAAAGTGTGGACATCCACTCTTCCATATGTAAGATGTCAAATGACTAATACGGGATGCTTTTGAACTTATCCATAGATATGTTAGTCAATAATATTCACCAATCTGATGGTCAAGACATCTTCACGCCTCTTCCATACAGTAAGATGTCAAATAATATTTTGACTAATACCTGGATAGGCCAAAAGGTTTTGGTGAACTTCCACCTGCCTCATCCAGGTTACCGTCAATAATATTCACCAATCACCTGATAGGTAAAAACAAAATAAGAACAAATCAACTATAAAAAATAAAAAAATTATCATTGACAGCACTAATATGATGATATAAGAAAAAATCAAAATTCTGATACAAAATAATAACAATACGTTGATAAAAGAAAAAAAAATGCATCCTTAAGTGATACTACAGGATATCAACGCCCTCCTCACCACTAGGAGATGCTCCCTTGGACTTATTCTCGACTCCTTTATCTCCTGAATCTGGCGAGATACTTAGCTGGGAGATAGATTCTCGATACTATCTCCGATTTTGCGATGTACTAAGCGGATTCCTTTTAAGAACCCTCGGATAAAACCCCCCTCTAAATATTGGTGCTCCAAGTCCTTCACTTCAACATCAAGAATATGATCACGAGTTTCCTGGACATGGTCTTCAATAGTATCGCGATAAGCCATGAAGTTCTTACAGTCTTCCACCGCCTTCAAGGAGATTTCATTTGCTTCCGCTTCTGACATTATAAGCTCCTTCTCAGAAAGATGATCTTGTAATACTTTCTTCTCCAGTTTGAGAGCTTTCTTCTCCAGTCTTGAATCTTTCTCTTTCTAGCGAGTCTCGCCTCACCTCAATCGACTCATCATGAGTCGCTCCACCTCGGGGAGAAAGAGAAGTCGACATGTTCGCTAGTTTAATTCTACACCCGGTTAGCTGATCCTCCAGAGTTGCCACTTCTTTAGCCTTAACACTCATTTTTCGCTCATACTCGCCTTGCATTGTAAATATTTACTATCACAAATTCCGTATTCCACTCGTCTAGAGCGACACTCAAATGAGTCATCAGTCCTAATGTTTGAGCTACCTAAAAAAAAAGCATCACAAATATTACAGAAAAAAGAAAAAAGGAGGAAGAGAAGACAAACGTACTAATTCATCACTTTCGTTGGCGTCCGATGCATCGCTTTAACACCTCTTCAAGAATGTGCGAGAAACGAACTCCCCATTATGAGTTGAAGCACTAAACTCTCGAGGAGGCCAAGCGGGGAGAACATCGTCTCATGAGATATTGTGAGTCACTTTGGCATGTCTGAGCTTCTTGAAACATTCTTACTTCTGATTTGTAGAACTTCTTGAAAAATCCTATGAATATGAAACCTTTCATCACCTTTACTTGACCTCTTGATTGGAAGAGCATGAAATATCACGGATGGAAAGGCAAACGAACATTTTATCTTATTATATATTTGCGATATATGGCGTAACTCATGTTGTAAACTTCCTGCATCAGGAAATTAAGAGTTATTAAGATTTCATTCTCTTCAATCAACAATGGATCTGTAAGTCATTCAATCTTCCCCATTTCTAGGAAGGCCCCACTCATTTTTCACAAAAAAAAATTCATTAGACCAATTTCTAGATGGATCCTGTGCTGAAAATTCTATCTAATTCTTTATAACCTGATAAGAAACACGTCTCTGAGCATCACATGTGAATCTACACATTCGACATAAGTATTTAATGTTCAAAGTAACACCACGCTCTCTAAAGAAGACACTCAAATCAAGGATGATCACTAAAGCTCGAAATGAAAATTGTGACAAAGCTACACCACATATTTTATAAATCTCAATCAACTTCGGGGCCAAAGGAATCTCACGAAAGAATCATCTGCGATAAAGTATCCTGGCGGAGGTAAACTAGCTCGATCAGACTTTTTGGTTTAGAGGAGGGTTTCATCCAAGTGTTTTTTTTTGGTTTAGAGGAGGATTTTCTCTAAACCAAAATGTCTGATCGAGCTTGTTTACCTCCGCCAGGATACTTCACTGTTTCTGAGATGATTCTTCGTGCAAGACTACGATTCCCTTTGGCTCCCTAGTTGATTGAGATCTTTAAAATATGTGGTGCAGCTTTATCACAATTTTTATTTGGAGCTTTAGTGATCATCGTTGGTTTGACTGTCTCCTAGAGCGTGTTACTTTGACATCAAATACTTTGTGTGAATGTGAGATTCACATGCTCAGGGGCGTGTTTCTTGCTCATATAAAGAATTGGATAGAATTTTCAGCACGGGATCCATCTAGAAATTAGTCTAATGGATTCTTTTTTGTGAAAAATGAGTTGGGTCTCCCTGAGAGATGGGGAAGATTGAATGACCTTCTCCATCGATTTAAGAGAATGAAATCTTAATATTCGATCGAGAAGCTTACAACATGAGTTACGTCACATTGGCAAATATATAGTTGAAAATAAAATGTTCAAGCTTGGTCTTTCCATCCAGGCAGAGAGATCTCATGCTCTTCCACTGAAGAGGTCGAGTAAAGGTGATGAAAGGTCTCCTCATATTCATAGGGTTCTTTCAAGAAGCCCGTTACGAAATCACAATGGTAGCAATGTTTCAAGAAGCTTCGGCGGCATGCCAAAGTGACTACGTCAAATATCTGCGAAGATGTTCGCCGTTATCGAGAGTTTAATTGTTTCAACTCATAATGGGGAGTTCGTTTCTCGAAGCCGCACATTCCTGAAGAGGTGTTAAAGCACGTATGCATTGGACGTCAACGAGCAAATGAATTAATACGTTGTCTTCTCTTCCTACTTTTTTTTTTCTTTTTCTTTTTTCTTTGTGTAACATTTGTGATGATTTTTTTTTAGGTAGCTCAAACATTAACGATGACTCATTTGGGTGTGCTCAGGCAGTGGAATCTGAAATTGTGTAGTAAAATATTTGCGCAAGGCAGTATGGCGAAAGATGAGTGTTAAGCAAAAATGGCGACTGGAGGATCACCACGTGTAGAACGGTATGAGCACTACTTCTCTTTCTCAGTCGAGGTGGAGCGACTCGTGATGGTGATTGAGGTGAGGGTGAGACTCACCGAAGAGAAAAGACTCAAGGCACTATGGGAAGAAAGCTCGACGGAAGAAAGCATTACAAGAGCGTCTTTTCGAGAAGGAATTTATAATGTCGAGAAAGCAAATGAAATCTCCTTGGCGTGGAAGACTTTAAGAACTCCATGACTTATCGCGATACTATTGAAGACCATGTTCAGGAAGCTCGTAATCATATTCTTGATGTTGAAGTGAAAGACTTGGAGCACCAATGTTTAAAGGAGGGTTTCATTCGAGGGTTCCTAAAAGGAATCCGCTTAACACATCGCAAAATCGGAGGTAGTATCGAGAATATATCTCCCAACCAAGTATCTGAAGACCCTTCGCTAGATTCAGGAGATGAAGGAGTCGAGAATGAGTCCAAGCGAGCATCTCCTAGTGGTGAGGAGGACGTTGATATCATGTAGTATCACTTGATGATGCATTTTTTTTCTTTTATCAACGTATTGTTATTATTTTGTATCAGAATTTTCATTCTGTAGGGTAATGTACCTCTTGTATGAATCTCGCTTCTAGGAACTTGCTAACTTCTTGTTCAATAGTCGGGAGACGATCAGGTGCAAAACTCCGCTTCTTTTGGATGATTGGTTTGTATATTGGATCAATCTTAAGGGAATGCATGATCACATTGGGGTCGACCCCCGGCATATCTATCGGACTCCAAGCGAAGATGTCTTGATTTTTGAGCAAAAATCTATGTATTTTTCCCTTTGTTCTTCTGAGAGCAGAGATTTCACTTGCACTGCTCGTAGTGGTTGGTCATCTGATAATGTCACGGAGAGAAAGTCTTCTACGGGCGAAACTTTTTGAGGTACTTCTTCATCTCAAAAATTAAAATCTTCGATGTTGAAGGTCATGAAGGGTGGTTGATTGTCAAATAACAATTGTCTCTGTTGATTTCATACCACCCCAACTCAACGAGTTGAAAATTTCATTTTAAGATGATGCGAAGTGATTGCATTGATTGGAAGAATCAAGAGTGTTATATAAGATACTTGTATGAATTGAATTGAATAAGTCACTTATCGAGGGAATTCTCTGAAGATAACAGGAATGATAATTGTCCCCTCTACTCGCACAGGGCGATTGTAATTAGTCAAACATAAATTAATCAATAACTAATTATTTATTTACTAATTAATTATTATTGCATCAAAATCGATTATATAAATTAATAACTTGCTCATTTTGACCATTTAACAAATTATTAATGTCAACTATTTTTATGAACTAGCCCAAACTTTTACGTCACTTTAAATAGTTTTATTAACATGTTATTAAAAGCACGATTTAGGAGTGAAGTGATGTAGCAGTTCAATGCATTGTGCGTGCCACAAGCTTTGTCACCTCGCATCATAGCAATGCACACTCCGCTTCGACTCAAAATGAGACCCTGGCTTAAATTTTTTTGTTCAGCTCAACATATGCTACAATAAGCCAACTATTAGGGCATGAATATTCACTCATCCTCATTAGTTATATCATAGTCTTTGAATCATTGCTCGTTAACTTTTCATCCCTACATCTCGAGCTAGTCCCTACTTTTGGTGGACCTTCACATTTCACTCGGTAATTTTTTTATGCTCGCTTGGTATTTAGTTATAATGCATACCATATATGTTTCTTAAAGTCTAATCTTCACACTTTCTGACTTCATCATGCCTCTGTCCCTCAATTTCTAGCTGATCACTCAAGCTCACGTGATTCATGATTTTTAAGTATTCTTTGATCACTTCATTTTTTTATATCTTTGGCTTTTTTAACAAAACTAAAAATATAATTATTGCATGTAAAATTATAGTTGTTAAAAACTATTACGTGATATCATTTTAATTTGGTTAATTAAATAAATATTATATCCAAGGAATATAAGGCATGAGCACTCTACTTAATAACTTTGCTTTGTGCTATGCATTGAAGTAAGAAAAGTGCTTTGTATTTTAAAAAATTACTTAGCACACACACCCATGCCCACAGACACATTGTACATATAACATGCTTGATTTAGATGATATAAATAAGGCAGTAAAAAAGGGAATGAAACACTTTTGAAGAAATGCCTCACCTTAATTCAACCATTTTCATTTTCCATGTTTGCTCCCTTTACTATTTTCGTGGCTTGATCTCCTAAGATTATTTATCGAATGGTAGTAATTTTGTGACCAGGAATGACGGTGCTAGATGTGGGTTCAAAATTGATCTTTGAGATGAGGAATCAACAATAATTACGAGTTGCAATATGGTGTCAGCAGTTGCAGGGAAACCTTATTTACTTTTTGGTATGCCCTAAAATAAAAATGGGCTTATAGCCTTATAGGGCTAAATGAGTATTCGTTCTTAAGATAGCTTCATAAATGGGATTTCAGCTGCAATCCATGAAAGGCTTAAAACCTATTTAAGCGGACTTTATAAATCCTATAACCGGCTAACCTGCCAGACTGATGGATAATGTAGCCCAATTTACACCCCCAAGCGATAATGTGACCTGAATTATAATAATTTAACTAGTGTAATTAGATTCAGACCATAGCATCTCATTTCATCGCCAATGTGTCAACAACTTTCTCGCTCATAGCAATATTGGGTAGTATAGTTTCCTACTTATCACACCTTCATAAAGAATTGAAGATTCAACTAGCAGATAATCATATTACAGAATCTTTACAATCAACTAATATATAGATATATAGATATATATATATATGTGTGTGTGTGTGTCGATATTAAAGGATTCTTAAAAAAATACCTGGTTTAATGTGGTTTCGACTCTAAGTTTCTTTGTCTCCTTATCCAAAGCTAGCCACTGTCCAAGATTTTGAGAATCAACAAGAAAATGTATAGAGTTTGAGAAAAATAAAAATATAGGAAAGCCCAGCTAAGCCTACAGACTAAAAACCAAGAAAGCACGCAGAAAGACTCACCACCCATCCCGAGCCTTGCAGAGCAGCACCTTCTGTATTGATCTTCTGAATAAGGGTTTCCAAGGAGCCAAAGTCTTGATCAATGGCCCAACCAAGCGCACTGTGGGGAGGCTCACCACCTCCCTCCTGCAAAATTCTTCTCGTTAGCTAATAATGTGCAAGTAAAAGAGTCGGGGCAGTTTAAAAAAAGTACAAAAAAAAAAGATAGTGACAGTTTCAAAATGAAAAGAAAATTTACCCTAGTAGGCTTAAGATTTTTCCAAAATATAGAGTGGTTGACATGACCTGAAAACATGAATAAAAGTTTCGTTTAAAAAAATGTGATGAATGTTAAAATCTGACATGTTCCTGACAATCTAAAAACAACGGTAGAACTTGACAAAAAAATGTAGAACTGTCTTCATAATTGCAAAAAAAATCATACAAGCAATAATTGAAGAGGTAATCTCACTTTCTTTGAAGGAGTTGTATCACCTATAATAATAAATTCACTGATGGGAAAGGTCAAACTTGTTTGGCATTTCTTTACTTAAATGTCCAAAAAACTTATATTGACTTACATAGAAGTGCGTAATAGAATGGTGGAAAAGACGAGTAGTTAAGGTGCCTTTTTTATTCTTGACATGAGACCTACAAAACATAAGACAAGCTAGTGAAAAAAAAAATTCCTCTGAGATGACTTTGGTAGTCCACAGGCATCTCTTCTGAATGTTTTGCATGTATTGTAAATCATAGCCGAAAGAATAAACAGTAGGTAGAAACTTCCTATTAGAAGCAATCACTATCCTTTGTTCCAAGATTGAATGACGATTTCCATAAGTCACTGAACCACTTCTATCATTTCACTGCCCAAATTCTCCTCTCTTGATGAAGTTTTGGTTGATTCAACTCAATCAAGAACAGCTTGAACAAAAATAGTTCATCCAATAAATGTAATTAAGCCTACAGATTCTTCCCACTGGTTGGCAAAATCAATGGTTCGATGGTTCAGAGCCCGTTAAGTCATCGAGAGGATGACTTGGATCATATCAGTCCTCACCTCATTAGTATTATCCGAAAAACATGGAGCAGTCTTTTAACTGACATTGTGAAAAAATTAACAAAAAAATAGGAGAACGAAGAAATGAAAAATATAATACTCTTCATAGGTAGCTGCTGGTGATATGAATACTTTCTGCTGAGTAGAACTTCAGAGGAAAAGATTGTATGATCACTAATATTATATTAACTATATAATAAAAAAAAGGGAAAGCAGTGAGTACTCATTCATTAAAGAAGTGTGTGACTTGGAATCTGATTAATGGATGACTTACCAAAAGCTGCTACTCCAAGGGTAAGATAAATTTAAGGTCAAATCATAAAAGAACAAAGCTTGAAATTGGCAGGAGATATCATACAATGTTCAAGCTTTACGCACAACATTCAAGGAGAAAGACATAACTCGATAATCAAAACTCCTTTCAAAACATTAGACAATGCAATAGTTGGCATTGTTACTAAAAGGCTATTTTTGTTCAGTGTTATTAAGATGCCAGTTTTATCTCACAAATTTGGTGTTTTGATTAGCGTAATTGCATTAAAATATGTTAGCGTTGAGTAGATTATTGCTATATTGATTTGATATTACTTGTAGTAAGTGCAACTTTGGTGAGATTACCCTAGCATAATTGGCATATATGTAAATATTCCTTTTTAAGAAATTCAAAAGCAGCACAAACATATTTCAAGCCATGCAATAGAAGTTTAAAGGTTAATTAATCATTAAAAACTAAAAAATATTTAATCCAAATAACAAAATAAAGACTGATTATCATCCTCTGATAAAAGGAGCATGCAAAAGTATTCATCCTCTAATTCAGTGGAGACAAAACATCTCCCTAAAGAACCTATCCTAATTAATATAAATATATCTCTTCTTCCTTGAACCAAGTTATTTTTCCTCCTACAGACTAAATAACATTCAAGCGTCAAACAAGTTTCTCTCAACAACTTTTGTTCCAATAAAATCTCTAAGGATGCCCTCCTCAACAAAATCACCTATGAGTATGACACCTGAGTGAAGGTAGCATCACAACAAAACAAGCACATGCAAAGGCAACTGAGATGAGAGGGGTGGCAGAAGAAAAGTAGAGGGATATCAGCAAGATGCAAGATCTATGTTTTGCAAATACCAGCAACATTTAAGCATCACCTAATTATGAATCAAATGTTATTTATACATTTGTTGTCTAGGGATAAAATAACATCAAACACCTAACATCAACTAACAACATGAAATCATGTTGTAAATGTCAATAAACCATGAGCAACCATAAATCTTAAACCCATGTTATTTTTAGTAGCGCTTATTCGAGTACCTGATTCTTAATATATGATCATTTAAAGAAATTTGCTTCAACGATCATGCAGCAAACCATAACTATAGTTACTTGGAACCATTGATATTTAGAAGAGAGTATGAATCTTATATTATCTATAAGCAGCTTACAAAATGGTAATTTTCAATGGGATAAACTTTGCAACGTTGCAGTAGTAATAAGAATTTTATTTGCAATTATTTACTCATAATTTAGGGGCTATTTGGCCCGGAGTTTTTCACGCATTCCGCGTTGAAATCACGTGTGAACTATGTTTGGTTGGAGCATTTATCATGCGTTTTTCGCACGCCATTAAAAAAACCACCGCTTTGAAGCCTTCGCTCCCAACCCGCGTTTGGGCATTTTACAAAAAGTATATTCCTTAATTGGCCTTGCGTGGACATCGAAGGGTTTCTCATTGCGAACGAAATCAAGGAATTGGCCTCGCATGGACATTTCAGCTCCTTCGATTCTCCATTTCACCCTGTTGTTGCGATGTTGAAGCCTTTCCTAGCGGTCTCAATGACAAACGAAACCCTCGACATCTATCATTTTTGTTACTGCCACTAGTCCCGTCCTCCCCGACCAATTCAACTCTCTCGCGCCCTCACAGAGTGATAGAACCCATCCTCCCCGCTGTCAAACAACCCAGGTAGGTCTCTTGAGAGTTCGCACTGCTAGAATTTTCTCTATTTTGGGTTTCCCTTGTTAGCTCCCTATCTTTCTCATTGTTACTGCATGTGCAATGATTTTTTTTACTATTGATCTCTCTTATCTCTTTGCCTAGGTTGGAGTGTCCTGCATCTCTTAGAGGATTTCTTTTCTGCTGCATTTTTTCCCTTTGGTATTCTTAAAATCTTGCTCATTCATTGAAATTGCAGCCATCTATTGAACAGGATGATTGTTTATAACATGATTGAATAACTTGTATAAGTTTTGCCACTCTTGACATTAATCTCTAGCGGTTCATTTGGTTTTATGCCTGTGCTCGCATCTTTTAATTCATTTGAACATGTAAGAAATAGGCCCATTCTTTTCCTTTTTTTATGTGATGAATTTTTGCCAAAATTTTAATTGACAACAAGGTTTGTCAACAAGAAGGAAAATGATGGACATTTTATTCTTCCCGAATATCTCTCTAAACTGATACGATGTTTTCTAGGTTCACCCTCTTGGCACCTATTCAACTGTTTTTTCATTTTTTATGTTTTAATTTTTTTTTAATTCTTTGATTACATATAGGTAATATTGTAAACAGGTTATATTTTGCAATACTATCTATACATGCAATCAAATGTTGCATACCAACAATGATGCGACATTTCATTTTGTTCAAATTATTTACAAAAAATAATTATTTACATTGTATTATTTGCTCAATATGATTCTTGCATTTGATTTTCTGTCATTTTTTGTCGAATAATAGCAATCTTTTGTGTTTATAAATTTGTTAAAGCTATTAGTATTCATTTTATTAACTATTTTCATCTACATTCCTGTTTGAATTTGAGGCTTGGTCAATTCTCATATATTAGTTCTCAATAAAAAGTTTTACAAAAAGATATTAAGAAGGTAGATGATAAAAGTTTTGTTATTCATTTGTTAAGAGAGAATATTAATTCTGTGAAGTTTGATTTAAGAATCATTTCACTATTGCGATTTTTTTTTTTTTACTTCCGATCTTCTTATGCAGAAATTTAACTGTTTTTATAGTTAAACTTTTTAATGGGTAAATCAAGAGAATGTGGATCATATGCAATGTGGGAATGAGATGCAAAGATGATTTTCTGTGAAGTTTGCCTAAAAGAAGTGGAACTAGGAAATAGACTAACAATGTATTTCAACAAAGAAGGATGGCAGAATGTACTAATATGTCTACAAAAATATTTAATAAGCGACACTCCTCTCTACGTGGTGTCGTAGAGAGGGCATTTGTCATTTGAAAAAAAATGAGTCATTCTTCGAGATATGCCTACTTGTCCATTCAAAAAGCAAGTGAAGATTGTGGTTGCAATAATGGCGCTCTACAATTATATTCGTCGTCATCCTTCACTAAATGAAATTGATTTCACTACTGCTGAGAAAAATCAGTCATATGTCCCTCCTGAAGTGAATGAGCATACATAGGGCAATCAATATTATAAGTCGATGGTGATCTATCTGAGTCTTGCACCAAAAATGGGGAAGGTGTTGACGAGATGATTGCATTACGAGAGTAGATTACAACTGTATAAGTTAATGGGTGAATTGATGTTATATTTTAGTTTTTAATTTTTAATGGGTTTTGTTTAATTATGTCTAAAATATTGTTTAAACTTTTAGTGTTTATTAAACTTATCTTTCATCTATTAAACTAAAGAATTTTGGTTTAAATTATAAGGTTAATTTATTACTATAGTTAAATATAAAGATTAATAACATTTGAATAATCTCTATATTAACTTAACAAATACATATAAGGATATTTAGATCATTTATCCATAGACAGCTGCAGCACAGCAGATCTACAAATATATTTTCCAAACAAGAGTACTGATTTAACAACCACGATAACAATTTTTCTACTGCTACATAGTCTTTTGCAATACCAAGCCAAACAGACTTTTAAACACCACATAAAAATATGGTTCAAAAATTATTTCAATGTATTAATATAGTTTGTAATCAAGATAAAAGTCATTAAAACATCTATATACTTTTTTATTCCCACCAAACATGGAGATGCAAATCAATCTACATGTAACAATATCTTGAGCTTACTGATGATGTTGCCGCACAATGACATAAACGTCTGACCATTGCAATTCTAACCAAGAAAAAATGTTACAAATTTTTGTGCATTTTAATAATTGATGAATTCATCAGGACATCAACATACAAAGAGAAAATAAAATGGGCAAAATGATTTAAGATATGATTTAAAAATAATATTGTGGAAAATTCTAATAAACATCAACTCTATTTATACAAAGATAATGTTTAAGAAGATAATGATCAAAATTTCTATCCCAATTCCCAAATAAGAGCTACTCTTCGGTTGTTGGATCTACCTCATACCCCAAATCTTATAGCTGATTATGACATCTTTAGGAGTTATTTGGTTGCAATAATTAGCCAAAATATAACCAGGACTACGGCTAAATCTTTCCGAATAGTTTTTAGAGCCACATAAATCCTATTGCCTTTTTAAATTCCATTTTCTCCTGTTTTTAGCTATATCCAGAATTGAGTAAATCCTAGGGGAAATATAATTTGAGAGATTCATACTTCCCTTCATTGTGCATCTTCTTCTTCATTTAAATCCTAAATTCTAAAAATATCTTCCAAATATTTTACTAGGATTTAATCATATTTAACATCTATCATGCAAAATGATTTTTCGGATTTAACTCTTGCGGTATTTACTGAATCTGGATTTACAAGATTTACTAAACCATGCATGTATCCAAACAGACTCTGAGGGTAACAATTTTAAGTGACTAAGTGGTATTTAGGCTTTCCCTATAACAAAAGGTCTTCCATTCCAATCCTTAAAAAAAATACATAATCACTCGCATTTGAAGAGAAAATTATTCAAGTATACTAAATCTCAAATTCGATCAACAGAGAAAACAAAAATCTCGAGCTGGACAAACCTCCACCATTAAATTTGATAGCACTCTGCAGATGGACAACCTTGGAAGCATCCCCCTTGTTCACGGCTTCCTCGAGCTGCTCGAGAGCTTTGTTGTAGTTTGTGATGTACGTTTGATGGTGCTTCTGGTGGTGAATCTGCATGATCTCGGCGCTGATGGCCGGCTCGAGTGCGCCGTATTCATACGGCAAATCAGGAAGAGAGAATGTCTGCAGGCCTCGGGATAGTCGGTGCCCCAATCCTCCCACGGTCATGGGTTTTCCGACACGAAACCAAAGCTCTAGGGTTTTCCTCGCGGCGGAAGCTCGGAACGCCATTGATCTTAGATGTTCGACGAGTGGAAAAGAGGGGAACGGCGGAGCAGGATTATATATAGCATAGGAAGTAAAGCAGGAAATGTTCCGTACTCTTGTACAAATATTTTATTTTTATAATATTTTATATATTTATATTTTATGAATTTATATACAATAAAAAAATTTAAGTATAAATAATTTTACAAATATATTAAAAAGTATTATAAAAATATAATTGTAAGTACAAATATGTCATTCATTTGATCATAAAAATCAAACAACTCATTAAAATTATATTATTTGAAAGAAAATTAATCATATAGTTTTTAACTCAATGTACAAATAAATGATATATTTATATTTATTTATATATTGAGTTAAAATTAATCATATAGTTTTAACTCAATATACAATTCTACTATTTTTAACTCAATATAGATTTTATCTGAATTTTTCTTATATAACTCTCATTAAATGCCTTAAAGAGACTGTCCGCTATCCCTAACTCTATATTAAACTTTTTACTTTGATTTTCTTCTCTCTTTTTTAAACAATCGTCCATCGTATACCCCAACTAATCACACTTAAAAGATTATCATGCGATAAAGTATATTTTTTTTTTTTCAAATGCCTCTTATCACATATTCTTATATTGTCGAAAGCCCAATTAGTACTCCTTGATTCTAAATGATATGAGCGAGTGCCTGAAACTATCTTAAAGTCTTCTAAATCACATACACTCATAACATATATGTAAATTATTATTCACCATGTAAGAAAGTAATATCATATGAACATAAATATATATGAAATGCAATAAAATACAATAAATAAAAAGTTGATCCTCACACTATTCATTCTCTATAGATCAACTTATTACTCATTTTTAATATACATCGTCTGAAAATAATACTCTAAAATTACTATTTTGATCAAACTTAAGATGCGTTTGAGGCAGCTTTTTGATTGTTTTGCTTTTTTCAAAAAGCAAATCAACTTCATTTGACTACTAACTTTTTGGCTGTTTTTTAAAAAATTTTGTGGTGATAAATATGTTTTGAGAATCAAATGTGTTAGAGTGTGGTGGTTGTTATAAAACTATTGTTTGAATTTTTTAAAAAATAAATATTTATAACACACACAACAACTTTTTCAAAAAAATTATTTTTTCTTACAACTTCAAAAGTTCTTGTCTCAAACAGACCGTTAATAGAACTCTCATATTATGATATTACAATGAATTACATCTAGTTAGGAAATGGAATGAGCGATGAAGAGAATTTTATTTTACTCTATTTCATAATATTAGATTCATTCTATATATTAAATTCACTTGAAAACAACAAAGATTTACATGAAAAGATCAAAAAATTGATTTATATTGTACATAAAAAGCCACTTAAAAAATAGCAAAGCATAATAATCACTTAAGTAAGAAAATACATACATTATTAAAATAAGGGCCTTAATAACTTAAAAAATAAACCACTGATGAAGTTAATGCAACTAATAGTAATACAATAATTAAAACCTTACACTCAATGTCAATATGCTTATTAGCAATAATATAAAATATATAATTAGCATAATTAAATAATAATAATAATAATAATAGTGCTGATCAGGCCGCTAATAATAACCATAATAATAATTTTAAAAGCAATAAGAAAAAAATGTTTTTAGTAATACAACCAGTGATGCTAATCAATATGACAAAGCAGGATGAATAAATGTATTAAAATATTAATGACATTAAAAAAATAAATAATTATAACGCTAATTACAAGAAAAATAATTAAAAAATAAAATTTGATTTATTAATTTGATAGAACTGGAATTCGCCCGTTGTATATTGAATTGTTTGGTGTGCCGCCGGAACTGCAGAGTCATGGTTTCACTGTATGGATACCACCCATTGGATTGATGATGTGACATATTTAAACAAGTTTTTTTACTGTAAAAAACGTTTACTTTTAATTTATTATTTTTTCCAAAAAAAAAACTTTTAATTGACCTTTTAAAATAATGTCACTTTTAAAATTTTGGCCGAATAAAAATTCCACAAATGTGAAAATTTTATTCAATTTATTTAATTATCTAAATAAATAAATATAGACAAATGTTTAAGCCAACCTATGATTTTAGGGGGATTTACGTCCAATTTTAGTGTCAAGAAGGCCAACTTTTAATTGCAGCCAAGACAAAAATGACACGAATTTTGTTTAACAACTTAGAGACAATGTTTTTAGGTTTGACATTTAGGAATCCTATTGTTCCAATAGTCAATATAGAATATGCTTTATTCAACTTAGACTATCTAGCATCGATATCTTTTTGTTTCTTCTTGAGCTAATATAGTATAAAAGTCGAGTACAAGCTCACCAAGAATGCGATCATAATCTCTCCTCATCGGTACGTCAGGATCCGACGAGGTTGCAAAAATGATTTGATCTAAGGGAGCATGCGTGAATCTTTGAAGTTTGTATATATTTTTTACAATTGTGCTTACTTCAGACTCCCTACGAGCTGTTTTACGACCTGACTTTTTCGAAGGGTTGGAGGGACCCAGACCCAAATTTCAATTCACGAACACATACTTATAATATCTCACACTTGTATAATCATTTTAATTGGATTAGACTAATATTTATCCACTTATTAAAACTTCTAAATAAAAAATGTCATATGCTTCCTATGTTGTTCTTATCTATATGTTTAAGAGAGAGATTTTCATATATATCTTAGACATTAAATCCTTTATAACATCATTAATACCCTACTATATGACAAAATTAATTCTAAATAGAGAGTTTGTGGATATTTAGTATAAGAAATATAAGATTATATTTTAAATTGTGACATATACTATGAGGCTTAGGGAGTATAGAAAGAGCTCTAGCTCAAATGGTACAGTCTCATGTTCCTACAAAAGAACTCACATGTTTGAATTAAATAGGATATAGGGTGATAACCTGATCCATGTATATGATATGACCTATATAAACTATAAGTGATATTCCAATATAATTAAGTTTATCTCGATGTATATGAGGTAAATTTCAAATAATTTTGACTGATCTAACATGATTTGAATTTAAATTAGAAAACTTGACCCAAGTTATTATTTGACTTAACTTTATATCATGTCAATCAATTAATTCTTGAAAATTTGACCATTTTTAAACATTCCAAATATGCCCAAATCAAAATCAAAATCAAATGACCATTTATCACAATCTAAATATAAAAATATTAGGTAATAACTCAAATTATATTTAATATATATATAATATTAAATATCAGTCTAAACTTAAGATGTATTTACAATTTAAACTTTCTTTTTTAAAAAATCAAAGTAATTATATATTTATCAACTTTTGACTACTTTTAAAAAAAATTATGGTGAAAAGTTATTTTGAAAATTATTAGATTGTGGTGACAGCTAAGAAATCATTTTTTAAATTAAAAAAATATTAATAATACATAATAATTTTTAAAAATCTATTTATTTTGCAATAGCTTTATAATAAACATTTCAAAAAATTATAATTGGCCCAAAAAATACTTGAACTCATGACTTAGGAGCTCATTCATTAGATGTATCCGGAGTCCGGACTAACTCGCGAGCAAACTCCAGCAGCCCTAGTCAAACTGAGGTAAGATAAGATTCCCAAATCCGACAGCTTTCCCATTTTGAGCAGCAAAACAAACTTGCGTTTTCTTCGCCCTCGCTGATCTCTCTACCTCTCTCTCTCACTCCCTCGAAGGGTCGGTTATCTACACATATAGGCTGAAGTCCATACACCGAGCCTCTTAACTACTGCTTGGAATCACTGGTAGTCATCTCTAGGGTTTCTCTCCTGTGTGCAAAGAGAGGAAATCAAACTCTTCCTTTTTGTTGCTCTACCTTTTTTGATATAACTTTTTAAAACCTGTTATTATCAAATTGTGTCATTACGTTAAGGATCTGATGGAAGACAGTGGCCAAGACCATCCTGTTGGCGAGTTGAGTGGCGACACAAGGAAGGATAGGCCGTCCGATCAATACAGCTCATCGGCGGCGGCTGGCCGCGGCGGTTATCAGCTCTTCGATCGCCAACATGCCATACACCAAGTAGTCGGGGGTGGTAAAGGTGATCCTTGATACTATCATTCTTACTTGCCTTCACAGGAAGTTGCACTAACACTTAAATGCTACCTTATTTGGTTGTTACTCTTAGTTACTTTTATTGTTGCTCTTCTCTTCTTTGTTAGAATTGGATTAACTATGAGGATGGCTAGTGGCTTTTCGTCTATGTTATGAGGAAAAGGTTTCGTTTGGATACTAGGAGGTTGAGTGAAAGGAAAAAATAAAAAAAAAGAAAAGCTGAAATGGTTAAATCAATGGCTGCAGATTCATCATTCATAATAAGCCCATAAATTATTGGGAGTTCGTTTCATGTCCTTCATATTATTGTCATCCAAACAACGCTATAAGGGACCTGCTTTTGAAGCTGCTTATAGGAAGGCCTAGAATTACACAAATTTAAAGTTTGCGTGTTAGAGAATTTAGGTATTTACTGGATACAAACAATGAAACTCCGTACTCCTAGTATTTAGCTTTTAGTTGGTGCTATTAATGGAAATTCATTTAAGTTACTGTATGATGATAATTTTACATCCATAAGTTGGAAAAAATTGAAATGGTCTATGATCAACATTTCTAAGTTATCGCATATGGTAAATATTTATAGTTGGCATACATTATTTAGCATTATTGTATTTCCTCATTATTGAGGAAATTATCTTTATTATAAATGCCTTTGTCGTTTATTGTTTTGCCTTATAAGCGCATGCATGCTTATATTATAAAGACAATTGAAATTATAACATGGTATCAATGACAACCTAGAATTCCCCCAATCTTCTTTAAAGACTTTCACGCTGATGCTGCACTACTTGAAGTTATGATTTTCCTTAGTCTGCTCTCATACTTCCATCTAAACGCAACACATATATGCTCTATCAGCTTCTTTCTCCATGAGATCCTCATCTATCTCATCAACTATTGATGCTCTTTTTTTTTCCTGTAACCTGCAAAAATATTTATTAATATACTAGCACAACAATGAACTATTTATAAAGATAGTTCACATTATATTTGATAAATTTTGTTACTAAACACGAAGAGGGGCAACTTGATTGCTTTGGTACAACAACAACAACAACAACAAGAAGCTTTTATCCTACTACGTGACGCCGGCTACATGAATCCTTCTTCTCCATTGTGTCCTATTAAGTGTCAAATTCTTGTTTAATTCTAATAAAGTAAGATCATTTTTATACTACCTAACCAAATTTGTTAGGTCTATCTACACCTTTCTAAACATAAGTCAAATTTAATACATCTACTTTCCTAACTGGGCGTTCATTGAATGACTGATGATTTTTTGTGATCAAACCATATAAGACGACTCTCTCTAATCTCATTTGCCACTAAATATACTCAAACCTTTTCATGTATGTATTTGTTTTGCATGTTGTCTCTTATGTGTAAAGCCGCTCACCCACTCGAGCAACTTCATATCTGTAGCACTAAACTTAATTTTCTATCTCTCTTTTATTGGCCAACATTCTACACTATAAATCATTGCAGATCTTACTATCATCTTATAAAAATTTTCCTTAAGTCTAAGCGTTACTTTTCTATCACACAATAGACTAGATGCATTCCTCCACTTTAGCCATCCAACTTGAATTCTACTAATAAAATCCCCATATATTTCACCATCATTTTGAACAATATACTCGAGATATGTAAAATGTTCCTCCATAATTCATGTTTCTCTTGAACTCCCTCTATAGTTTTATAAACAAGATGAATATCATCAATAAAAAACTTACATCAAGGTACATCCTCATGTAATTATCTAGTAAGAACATCCAAAACTAAAGCAAAGAAGACAAGCTTAAAGCCAATCCTTGAAGTAATCCAACTAAAATGGGAAAATATTTGGTCAATCTCCTTGTGTTTGAAGATAAGTAATAGTTGCAATATTGACTTGAATATAAGCAATATTAACTTATTTCTTTTCTAGAACTCTCCAAAGTACTTCTTTTGGAACTTTGCATATGCTTTCTCTAAATCAACAAATATCATATGTAGATCATTCTTACTCTCTTTATACTTCACCATCAAGCCTCTCAACAAAATATAGAGCATTTTTATGTTTTATTGGAATATTATCAAGTCTTACTGCCTTTTTCACACTTTATTTTTTTAAAAACCTCTCTATTAATTTTACTGATATGATGATAAAAATAAAATTTTCTTTTTTTATTTAAGGTATTAACATTGTTAAAATAAATCATATTCTCACAACCTCATTAAATTTTTTATCAAAATGTCTCATGCATCTATGTTCAATATCTTGTTCTAAGAAAAATACTTCTTCTATCTGAGTGCTTGGCTAATTTATATATATATTTTTCATTTTCTTTAGTATCCAATCTATTATATAAATAAGTAAAAATTGAATTTTTTTGCATCACATATTATATTATTAGAATTCCTATGGGCTACTCCATGTCTTTCCCAATTCTTTGAGCTTTTATATATAAACCAATTTTATAATAATTTTTTTTTTAATTTTTTCTTACATATTTTGACTTTACCATTAACCATTTGTTAAATAGCATGACCGAATAGAATTGGGAATAATCGGTTCAAATTTCTTCTTCTTCTTTTTTCAATAGGATATCACATTGACTCATCTCACAAACTCCTTTTAGTATAAGTTGAAGGGACTATACATCTTTACTAATGAGATGTCTGGCTTGGACTCTTTCCGAGAGAAGTCATACCTAACCATCCATGTCATTTGCTTTGAATTCGCAATCTCCCTCCATAATGTTAGTGATGATGACGTGTCAACTGCTCTTCATCACAGTTATGGATATTTCCCTGCAATGATTTTCTTGTTTTCCTTTGAGGAGCATTACTTGCTTCGTAGACTTCCAGTGAAAGTCAATAATGTAATTTGCTAGCATAGAAAAGTCGTTAAAGTATTCCTAATGTTTATTGTACATTAGACAAAACCCTGGCGAGTCACCCCGTCACATGACTTGTCTTTGGTGCAAGACGTTGGATGTTCAAGATGTGAAGGAAATTGTCACCCAAGCAACATTGATTGATGGGATTTAGTGGTGGTGTAAATTTAATGTTGAGGCGGGACTTGGATGGGGTTCAAGTGGATTAGAGTTAGGGGTTTCAAGGGTTAACAGGTAAGTTGATAGGTGGAATAGAAGAGTGGATTATTTAGTTGCTTATGAATTGATGCAAGCTGGTATGAATTGGGTTAGGAGTGGCCGAAAGGTCAAAAAAGCTTGTGGGGCTTAGAGAGGAGATGAGATGTTGATGGATGGCTTGGAAGTGGTCACGATTGTGGGAAAACACAAACACAAGAGGGTTAGGCTTAGACTTTTGTGTGTGGAGGGAGAACAAAGAGGTCATGAGCTTGAGGAAGATGATATGTGTTATGACTTGGTCCAAGAGTTTAGAGTTAATAAGGCGAGAACAAGGGGTCAAATACTGATTAGCTATATACAAGTAAAATAAATCTAATACAACTTCCAAAATTAACTAAAGAGTCACTAAGTAAAATTGTTTTCTTTTATAATCAATTTACATATAAAGTTCTTTGTTCCATACTATTCTAATGAAAAACATCTTTAGCAGATAAATTTATTGTTACCTATTTTCATTCCTTTATTGTTACCTATTTTCATTCCTCTTCTCCTATAAACAAATTCTCTTTAATCTTTCATTTAGAAATAAGGAGCCTCACCTAAAAAAATAAGCATTTAATAGGTTGAGTTATATCACAACTCAACAAATGATTATAGTTTTATTTATAACAAATACTAATAATATATATATATATATGCATGCATTTTTCGGCCTATAAGTTACAACATCTATAATATATAAATTAAATATTTCTTTTCATGAAACAAAATTTGACTTTTATTTATCAAATTATACCCCCCAAATGCACATACATATAAATTTTAACACTTTGTCATTCACATAATTATAGGAGCACCGTCTACAGGTACAAAGAACTTTCTTTTACCGTTATTTTTTCAAATTTTTTTCAATCCATTTTAAGTTTACACTCACAGGAACATTAGCGTCTCTAGTTAATACCCTAAGGGGGTGAATGTCTGGGTTTAACATGCACATATATTTTTTCTATATAAATATGCATTTATTTTTTTCTACATATGTTTATGACATTTCAAGTGTATACAAACATATGCAATATATTTATTTTTGACCATAATAATAATTTAAAAGCCGACATAGATGCTAATGATAAATAATCTTTTGTTATATATAAACAAAATTTTTTATACTTATTCATATAGAAATATCAGAATATGCATTTTTTTTAAAAGAAAATATAAGTACTATAAAATAAAACAGTAATCACTCACCTCATTCTTAGTGTTATGTCTATTTGATCTTCCAACTTCGTCTCTTTTTGTTCTCATATAATCAAAAATAAAATCTTCTTGTAAAATTTTTATATATTTATTATTTTATCTACCCAACTTATTTATCTTAACCAAACTTTGATGAGTTTATATTTATAATTATCTTAGATTCTTTAGATATCATCATGCTAATAAAGATATTAAATTTTTTTCCCTAATAAATGGGTTTGTTATTTTTCTAAAGAGTTTATGTAAACTGATTTATAAAATATACTATGATTAAAATTTTTTTCTATCATTCCACCAGTACTACATAAGTAACATTTAAATCTTAAATTATGTATCAAAATAAAATCTATTTTTTTGTCTTCATAGGATTTTCATTTAAAAAAAAAAAGTGGATATTAAGCTAGGATTTATCTTACTCGTAATTTTACAAGGGAAAATAAGATATTAAGATTCCAAGTTCATCAAAATTTGAATTTGGCGTTCTCAACTTTCAATTTTGATCCCCAATCAAATGTTGCACGCTTCAACCATGTTTGAACTCATTCTAGCACCCAATTTCACAGCGTTCTCCCTCTTTTCTTTTCCTCTCTTTCAATCTCTTTCTCTTTCTTCCCCTCTCCCTCTCTCTCTCTCTCTCTCTCTCTCTCTCTCTTTCTCTCTTTCTTGTTGGCTGGTCCAGCTCCCTCTCTCTATTTTTTTTTTGTCTGTTGTTTACTTGCCCCCATTTTCCCGTGTATTGGCTTCCCACGAGATGAACTGCGGCATCATAGGTCATTTTATTTTATTTTTTAAAAATGGTTGCTCCAAGCTCTACTTTATATAGAAATTTTATTCTCAAAATTTAATGATTGAAATAAAAATAAATATATCTTTAATTGAAGACTTGTGGATAACATTCTTGTATTTTTGATTCCTTCTCTTATATAGCCTCCTTTTTTATTCTATATTTTCATAAGTCTCATACAAATAGAATATCTTTATTTCAGTCGTTTTAATCATATTCTAATATTTTCTCAGGTTCCTTTACATAAATCAAGTTAGGCTGTATATCCATGTTGGCATTCATTATCTATGCAAGTCTTGAGCTTATAAAGGTGAATTGACCGACTTGCTGAAGCACAAATCGAGGAGATGTGCCAAACATCATCGAAATCTGTCCAAATGACCTTTGATCAACGAATGAACTTCGTCATCGCGTTTAAAACATCGAAATGGTCAAAATGTAAATATTGCATAATCTAAATATCAACCGATCAAGCGATTGAGTTATCAATGTGCCTACGCGCATATCGAAGTCGAGAAGCTGCGATGATATCCAAACGACATTCGTTCATGAAATTGATCGGTCATTAGTTTCGAAATGTCGAAAATTATCAAATGAGATTGTCCACGCTCAATTTGGATGAGTCTATGCAAATGTCGAAAGATCGGAAGTAATAACGCGTAAATCGAGGCTGAAGTACATTTGACGTCTCCAAAATCAGCCCAAATAACCTCCGATCGACGAATGAACTTTGTCATCGTTGACGCCTTCTGTTAAAATTTAAATATTATGACGATGATCAACCGACAAAATCGAAGTCGTGAGCGCGCGCACATATCGAAGTTCGGGGCGCGGCGAAACCAAATACCTCCGTTCGGGAAATTGATTGCGTCATTAGTTTGTAATATCGAAATCTATCGTAAATTCGCGTTCATTCGGATGAGTCACGGCGAATGTCCTTCGAAATGATAACTCGCATTTAAGTAAATTGATCCAATTTGACGCCGACAACCAACGTCGGTTCTGCAGTTGCGCCGTCTAACACTAATATATAAGATTGATATATATATATATATATATATATATATATATAATATGTGATTTTAGCAATGTGAAATTTACATTAAGACTTAAGACTAATTAAACTTAAAAAAAGTTAATAAAAATCTTAAATCCCTCTATTCATTGACCGATATTCCTCTTTGGACCCACTCGGCTCTCACGAGACAATGCGAGGCCTTCCTCTCTTGATCCTTCTCAATCAGTTCTCCTCGCGCGAAGAGCAGTTCCTCCCCTCTTTGGTTCGAGAACACATGCTCAGAACCCGTTCCTCTTCTTCTTCTTAATGGCAAGCAAAAACCGCAAGTTCCTCCTAATTCTTTTGCCCAAACATCACGCAAACATCTCCCTCTCCCTCGTGAAAATCGAAAACGACAAACTCTCACATCTCCTTTTCTCGTTCAATTCGCAAGCAAAGGTAGGCTTTCCTTTTCTCTTCTTCCATTCTTTTTTTCTTCAGAATCTTCCTTCCCACTCTTCCTCTCTTTCCATTTTTCTCGCCTAGTTTGCCATTTCCTTCTCATCATTTGAGTAGAGCTCTTTAACTGAAATCCATTCTTTTTCTTCCTTCCCCTTCTTCTCCTCACAAAACCAAAACTGAAATTTCCCCACAAAAAAAAAAAAATCTCTCAAACTGAATTTCCCTTTGCCAAAATATGAAATTTTCTATTGCCAAACTCTACAATCCCCTTTGCCTAATCCACTCTTAGCCGACCTTCTTTCTTTTCATGGCGGTAGAGTCACACCGTCATTAGTGGGTTCCTCTCAGATACCTCCTCGCTTCCTCCTCTAATCGAGCATAGTCATTGCAGATCAATTCCATTTGCGATTTAGAAAAGGAACATTATCAGTTCTTCTAAGCTTCCGACATTTTCGTCTCCTTCCGACCTTTCCATTTGCTATAGTCGGAGAGGAACACCGTTATGGTTCTTCTCTGTTTCACATCTCTCATCTCCTGTGATCATTGCAGTGCAGAAAAATGAGTCCAACGATTGTGATAAATATGTGAATGTGTATATGTATATGTTTGTCTCTTTGCAGGTTCAAAGATCTCGTCGTGCTCATTAGGGCGTGACGAGATGAAAAATCACATGCGCAAGACGCGCTTCATTCATTGAAGCGTCGGTAACATCTGTTAGATGACGCTCCACCTAGTCGAAATACTACTAAAATTTTGCTAAATCTTTTGACATGAAAAAAAAGGGAGAATAAAAAGAACTGGCTTAAGAACATTAAATAAATAAATCTAAAGCTAAGTTCAAATTAAAATAATCAAACAAGAAAAAAGAGGGGAGGGAAAAGAACATTAATGAACACTTGCATAATAATTTGTATCATATCAAATGAAGTGGAAGTGGCTTAAAAGAATCTAAGTAAATCTCATGATGAATCTGACATTTCATACAAAAAAGAGACTTGTGAAATCCTATTGAATTTTCTGGAGATTAACTACTAAAGAAGTGAATGCAAATTTAATTTGTTATTTCAAATTACAATATAAATCTAGAATGTCTAATATCGTTGAATCCGAAACACATACGTACAAGTGGATAGAAGATATTAGGTTTCAAGTGAGTATTGTCTATACTACGAGGCAGATATTTTTGCAAGTACAATGTCTCAAAATCTATGCAAATATTTACATGAATTGAATCCTTATATGTATTTTGAAATAACTATTTGTTTAATCAAACTACTTCAAAAACAAATTCATTGCATGCATTTTGACAGCAACCTCATATCTTTTTTGTTGTTGTTTCAAAACTCAAGCCTAAAATGATGAGGTATTAATACACATTATGAGATAACTTCATATTGAATTTTGTTGCATCAAAATGCATGTAGAAGACTTAAAGAGATCAACTTTGCAACTCCAACACGCTTAAACTCAATGCTCTGAAAAGTGTAAAGCAATCTTAATCAACCCGATGGCATGCCATGATGAATGTTTAGAAACCGGCGACAAATCTATCCCTTAGGATTGGACTGCAACAAAATCTAAAAATCTATCATAAGAGTTTCAACTTAGTAAAATAACAAGTTAATTTACGCTGACAAGAGATGATATTATGCAAACAGAGTTGACAAGATCTAAAATTTTTAAATATATTCGATTCAATCAAACAACTACTCTGATGATGACTGTGTTGAATGGTGAACCAGAGGGGATACTTCCATCAAAATGTGATTTTAATTTCGAATCAAATTAACTCAAATCAAGTATCAATCTAAAAACTGTTTAAATGAAATTTAATCATTAAAAACTTAAAGCAAAACTCTAAGCTATTATTCCACAATCATTGGATAATTTAAATTACTCAAAGGAACTCAAATCCTGCGCTATATTCACTCTCAATCAATCTCATGACGCGACCTGGTCCCTTATCAAGGCTTCCAGACCTACATATGACGTAGATTTACTAGAGTTCTAGATCGTGGTTTGGCCAAGAAGACTCAATTATATTACGATCACGATCAGAATCGTATGTTCCATAACGACTATGCCAATCATAGATATACTGATAAGAAAAGCTTTTTGCTAAGATAAACTGTCTCCTTAAAAACGCCACCCGTGTCTAGATTACATAACCCATGTGTCTTAATAGCGATTCTTCCCGGCCGACTACCTCCTCCTCGATTAAGTAGACTGGGACCGCTCGGATTTAAGAAACCATGAGATCGACGCCATCGTTCTCCCAACCATCCGCTTTAAGCTACTAATGATGAATTTCATAAATTTCAAATTTTTAAACTCCACATATTGTTACTATATGCTACGCATTTAACGACCTAACGACTACCCTTAATCAAAAGTTCTCTCTCACTTATTGAGAAGGGTAATTAACTGTAGGGGTTTGCGCCTATAGGAAACATGGAACCAGATCTACAGTCCTCACCAAATGAGGACGAAATCTCTTGGTAGTTTCTTATTTACTATCCCATCTGCCTTCTGAAAATTTCACCGACATTTTAAACCATACTCTTTTCATTTGTCGAAAGGTCGGTGACGAATATTTGGAGCCTACAATCCATTAAATATGTAATGACTTTACTTGATTCATCAGCTATGTATTTTATAAGTGTATTGAAATATATCATTATTATATATATTTATGACTATCATTATTTGGTGGAACCCTACGTAAAAACTTTTCGGTATGTGACTTTTAAATTTTGCTGAATTATGACAAACTGTTTTACTATTTATTTGGGAATTTAAGATATGAGAGAAGTCTTTAAATATGTCAAAATCCTGCTAATGGTGGGGTTTAGCATTTCGAACTAATAAGGAGATTGAGCCGAGACTTAAAACAGTAGGATTAAAAGTCCCATAAATCCTGTTTGAGTGAATTTAAGCTGAATTTTGTTTAAATCCTATCTCAAATAGGATGCCATACAATCCCTTATAGCAGCTTTTTTTTACTGGAAGCATTTTAATGAATAATATTGAATCTGATATCTTGGTCTTTTTAGCTGCTGATATCATGCTATGGAAATGCTGGGGAGTTTCAATTGTGGTTATTGTTATTGCTACTGTCGCATGGCTTGTGTTTGAGAGATCAGGATTGCCATTCCTAACAATCTCCTCGGATGTGCTGCTGATTTTGATCATTCTTCGTTTTATTTGGGCCAACAGTGCTGGCATGCTTAACACGTAAGTGCCATATTGTGCTTGTATTTTGCCGAATGATTTTATGCCTTGTTTTATGGATGCCTAATGATTTTTATGTAAATTTCCCATTATTTTGGTTTTTATACACACACAACACCCAATTCTCATGTGTTTACAATTAAACCACCCTCCTATTGTAATTTTTCAAATCAACGCCCTAATATTGAAATTCTTAACAGAAAGTCCAACCCATTATTTTCATTTTTTTTTAATTCCCAATGATTTGATCATGGCACGTGCATTCGGAAGTTCAAAAATAAAATATGATAAATCGTAAATATATAAGAATTAGGTGGTTGATATGAAAAAATCATTTCTTTTCTGATGACAGATCCCTAAGACCTTTACCTGAACTTGTGTTGTCTGAAGAAATGGTCAATAATGTGGCTGCTTCATTTCGTGTTAAAGTTAACAATATGTTGCTGGTGGCACATGACATTGCTCATGGGAAGGACTTCAGGTCATTTTTCCAGGCATGCAACGATCATTTACTTTCTGAATTACATGGGCTAACAATGCTCATCTTCAAACTGAAATTTTTTGCTTTGGTTTACTTTCCTACAGGTGGTGATCTTTCTTTGGTTGATATCTGTTATGGGAAGTTTCTTCTCATTCGTCACTCTTACCTATATTGGTATGCTTTCTTTCTAATCTGTATTGTTCAATTGATAAGGTATAGTTGTTTCTTATTGGCAATCATTTGCATCTAAAATTGTTTAGTTGAACCTTTATTGGTGATGGAATCTCTCCCACCTCTTTCATTGTTCTCTTTCATCATCCACTTGTCAATCTTGTGCATCTCCATGTGCCATGTGTATTTTCTGCTCTCTTTTTTTCTTCTCTCTTTTATGTGTCATGTATACTCTCTTCAAGGAGCAATAGGTGACCTTATCAGTGGGTGTACATTTAAGGTAACTTTAATTTCTCTTTAATGCTTTAGATCAGTCTTTGAGAATTCGTCTAGTTTTTAATGTGTGGTAAACTGATTTGAAATGTTGACATTTATTTGAAATATAAACCTTCGCATTACCAATGCAGTAATATGGCCGTAAATGAATAGGGATAAACTATGTACTACTTTGTTGAGCCTTGTTCACTGAATTTTAAAATCTTGAATTTGAGTTGTAATCTTGTCAAACTAATTAAATATTTAATGCTAATGATTTAAATATTAACCTTATAATTAGACATAAATTTATTTATTTAATCCAAATTGATATAATAGATTTGGTTTTATTTATGTTGTTTATTGAAGTTCAAATATTTACTATTAATCTATTTATTTAATCCATTAAATAAGTCATCCCATCAAATATACAATTAAGCTATCATTTAATGTGCATTTCATAGATCTCTTTATAAGCTACTTGTTAAATAACAAATGAGCATTATTTACAACCTATATGTACAATGAGTCAATATTTAAGTTCGTTCTTTTATTTGTTGAGCTTTAAGAATTTTATGAAGTTTCTTAAAGAAAATGAGTTTTATGTGAACGTGTATTCATCAGTTCATTGGGTGAACTAATTCACTTGCAACTCATTATTGGTCCATATTGATGTTCTTTATTAACTTTTAACATTCATTTGAGAGCATTTTCCCACATTAAAAAGGGATCATTATAATGCAAAACTATTATGTTGTATTTCATATTTGTTACGCGTTTTATTTGATTTGCTTTGTCTGTCAGTGTATCTTCATGATTAGGTGCAACTTTAAATCAATATTTTGAAAGATCCACATATATTTTGAGATCATAAGGTGAATTCTATATGAAGGAAACTTTTTCTTCTGCAAGTCAAATACAATTTTACTTCATTGAGAAAAGCCTATGATCTTTGTAGATAGTAATACCTGATTCAACTGTGGCTGGTTTCTAGGAATCAAGTACTTTTGACACTGCTTAATATTGTGTTCACTTTTCTATCTTGTACTTTTGTTTTCACAAATGAATATATAAAGTGTTCATTATCATTTTGTTTCGTATTCCCCTGTTCCATCTTTTCATAGAAATCTATTCTCCATTTTTATGCTAAACTTCCTCCACCTCGTAGTGATGGGAGCCTACCATGCTTCATATACTTTTTTTTGTCTTAATTATTACAGAGATAACATCTAGATCTTCCTTATTTATAAAACCATCTTTTAGATAATTTTTTATTTTTGAACTATCAATAGGTGTATTTGAGTATCATGATCAAATAATCAGAAATTCAATAAAAGCGAAAAAAAATTGGTTGTTAGTTTTATTTTTCAAGTGAAGATTTGAATAATGGGGGGACAAGATGGTGTTACTTTTGCATTTAAGTGTTATGAAGTTTTGGCTGATACAGAAAATCAACAGCAAAACAACATACATAACTTGTTCAGGTAAACTTGAAACTTTCAATAATCAACATAAACAAACTACAAAAACTTAGTAACAAAACTCTGAAACGATCCCACAGATTTTCTCAGAACACTTCATAATGCTGTTTCAAACAAATAAGTTTATGCCATTCTGCCATTCAGCTGATGATTGTTTTATGATAACATTGATGCAGGCACTATTTTATTAAGGCTTAATTTTTAAAATAGGCCTATTTATAATACTAATTATGTAATTAGGTACGCAAAAAAAAAAATTTAAAATAGTTTAGTCGGGCCCAGACGATTACCGACCGGGTGACCGGCTCCAATAAAATTAACCGAGCGACGACGCGGAGCTCTCTCCGCTTTTCCTTTTCCTTTGCGATCCGTCATTATCGTGTCCCGCGCCGAAGACGCTGCGCCGTGAAGGAGCTTGTCAGAAGGTCGCACGCTGTTTCCACCGAAGTAGTGGCTTTGAGAGATCTTTCACGATTTAGGTATTTTAGAAATGCAAAAGAAATTTTAGATCTAGTTTGGATTGTTTTGATAGAAATATTTGTTAGATGTTATTTAGTGAGATTTTTTGAAGGAAAATTGTTAGATTTGAGGTGGATGCTTATGCTTATGCTTATGAATATGCTTTTTTTAAGAAATGAAAGGCTATGCTTATGAACAGCATAATGTAAATTATTTAGTGAGATGAAATGAGGTCAATTTGTCATTGTGAAGCGTTTTGTCTGCTCAATTTTACAAAGTTATTGTTTTTTATAAACATGAATTTATGATTGTAATTTGCAAGCATTGTTTTGAATGTGATAATCAGAAATTTGTAAGATTATGATGTAGACATGTAGTACATGAAAATGATGTAGATGATTGTGGACTTTACCGATATATGGACTTTCGAATTGTGTGATTTGCGTTTGCCAATCGTTGATTGTGATAATTCTCAATTTAAATTTCTTAAATACTAAATTTCAAGAGTTGCAAAGTATGCTAAATTTCCATCATCAGATCTATCCCGATTTGAACTATGTGAATTCATCGAGAGATAAGATAGGTTGTTTTGTTACTAATAGTTGAAAATGAATTCGTGAGACCAGATAGCTTTACTACTGGTGAACTTAGAGTAAGTTAATGACTTCATTCCAACATACATCGGTGGAAAAATCAGCTCAAATCCCACGACTGACTCAATTTAATGAATTACAAAAAAGAATAATGAGGTGCTGACGCTAGATCCAAAGACAAATATCCGTTAATCTTGTAGTCGCTTTCCAAGAGTACGGATTTATAACACACATTTTCACGACAAGTTTATGAAGTTAATGCAAAGATGCGAAACCTATCATTATTTACGTAGTTAATTAACGTACCGCGGGTGATAGGGAGATAAACAAAGCAGTGAATGCCGCTAGTCGAAACAAAGACAGAACATTACACTATCTTCTCTCGTGGAGTATTATGGGTCCGAGCAAGAGAACATGAATATTTGGGACAAGTTTTATCATGTGACCCGCAGATGATATTAATCTACCATCACACCGGATATGAAACTATGCTAGTGGAGTAAGTAGAGGATGATGATAAAGAATAGCAATGATGAGATGTAACCATCCGTCGTGTTGAGATTTGATTTTGCTACTCAAGCAGTAACAAGCACACCAACAACACTGATACGAAGAATGACTATTTTCGTAGTGCCCAAACAACTGTAGAGTGGGATGAGGATGTCACATTTGATGGCCCACTTGATAATTCAATCTGAGGAGAACTGCATTCCAAATGAATCTAGAAGGTTTTGCTTTCGTGACAAGAAACAATTACAATTTGCCGCTCACCGGTCTATCACAAACAATGCAGTATGTCATATATGCTGAACAAATCTAAATTCACCGCTCTGCACTCATCACTGCACTGCAGCGATGCGCCTTACATGCACGCTCATTTAAGAGGTTGGGGTGCAAGATTGGTTCGACGGGTCACCATACTTCCATTCAATCAATGCCACATACAATGTACATCGAATTCATCGCTATTTTATACAACCCGCAATCGAAATCACCAGATATAAAACCCGGAAATTGTAGGCGCAAAGTTCAATATTGAGTGTCTTACATGAAGCGCTTGGGATGCACGGGCGAAAGCAAAGAAGGCAATCTTTGTAATGGAAGAATCTTATAGATCTGAAAGTTCATACATGCGACATACTATCGCGACTCTTATTCGGATCTACCCGAGCTCGAGTTCACTATGCATATCGAGCTACATTTTATTTGCCATCGGATCATTTCTTCTACCGATACTTCGCGTCCGAGTCTCACTCTGCGATTCACCGCTACTGGCGCTATTGACACATTTAGGAGTTGTCTCGGTTCACCAGACTGCCATCTATACAGAGAATTATGCACCAAACCAAAGCGCATCTAACATGGCCGACGCGCATACATTTACCGCAGTATGGGCCCTGGACATTCATGTCTAAGACCCACGTTATGTGTTCCGTATTTTTCCCGACATAGCTTAGTGTTGCCGAACGGCGGTATGTTCGGAAATGCCATTCGCAATCTCGAGTGTACGTGGACGAGTGGAATGACTTCTGCAGTCGCGAATAATGTAATCTTATTCGACAAATTCATGGTCAGTTGAAAAGAATAACTTATCAGATTTGGGTCATCCGGAGCCATATGGATATCGATCCGACGTCCGGATATATGTCACGCGAGAGCGATATGGCTACCAGTAATATATGTTGGAAGAGGGAGGGTACTTACGATCGTTTAGATAGCCGCATTCCTCCTTCCACGATGTAGAAGACCGATAGATCCATCATTCGTGCACGGTCGATGCGAAAGCCGATGATGTTGTAATTCCACCAATTCTTCATCGACAACGGAGCATGACGACTCGATTATCACAATGATTCATCTCGATGATCCCAGAATCAATCGCTATATGATATGGTCATGGCATCACTTTACGCCGCGCACCGATATATTCTCGATATTACCCCCAGCACCGGGGAACGCTTGGTAAGATGTATGCAAAGTATTTTAATTTGTTTTTCCTATTTACAACGAAATCGATCTAAATCTTTCTACGGAAAGCACATCTCAAGACGGAGGAATATTTCATATTATTTCTAGATGAAGATACGAAGTTCGTAGATCTTTCAACTAATATGAAGAGTCCGGCTAAACATGATATCTCGACCGATGGGATACGTAATACCAGACTTCGATCATCGCGATACATAAATTCCGATGGATGGGACCATCCGACACCGCAGGGAGCCACGCATTACATTCTCTCACCACCCCATTATTCATATCACCGCAATGGTCTCGATGCACCCATGACGCATCAAACATATGGACACCACCATTCCATATGACACCACCATACGGATATTGTTGCCGCTGCTTACGCGGTCGGCCGATATAATTTCATGTTACGCATTTGGATTCGCAACAACCTGCTGGAAGAAGAAGAGAGGACCATCGAACATCATTCGCTGACGTACCGACCACCACATTACACTCATACGCGATTCCACCAATGCGCAGTATCGCCAAGATAGTGGAGGGGTTGTACTTTCGTTATTTTATATTTGTTATTCTTCCATTCATGCATCTTTATCAGTATTATTCCATCAGATTATATTATTTCAATATTTTGATTAAATCAAATGCAAGAAGAGATTCAACAAGAATCGTAAAAGATTCAAACTCAATTTATATATGAATATAATGAGAGATTTTATATTATCCAAAAAAATTAATTTCGCATCAATATCTAAGTTTTTATAACTTCAAGCCGCACATTTGTAAACATCGATCTCACCGACGAGATTCGCCAAAAGTTGTGAACATAAAAGTTAGGATTTTTTATTATCTTTCCAACGATACCAAAGACTCTCAACCGACATCCGATGAAATAAAATGCTAATATAAATGTGAACCACTTAATTTTTTTAAAAAATTATTATTAATGCGCTACCGGCGCCGCCTGCCGTCGCACTAGCCTATTTTAAAATTTTGTTTTAGCGTGCCTAATCACATAATTAGTATTATAAATAGGCCTATTTTAAAAATTAAGCCATTCTGAAACGATCCCACAGATTTTCTCAGAACACTTCATAATGCTGTTTCAAACAAATAAGTTTATGCCATTCTGCCATTCAGCTGATGATTGTTTTATGATAACATTGATGCAGGCACTATTTTATTGATGATTGTTCCTGCTCTGTACAACAAATACGAGGAGCGTGTCGATAGATACGCAGGTTTGGTTCACCAAAGCTTCCGGAAACATTACAGAATAGTAGATGAGAATGTTCTTCGTCGCCTTCCAAGCCGCCGCATACCTAGAGATAAAACTGACTGATCATCTGGCAATGTAACTTTCGTTTCCATGAAAGAAGGTATGCTCGTTATCTTTCTCAACTCAAGAATATTTTCATGTTCATTTTATATGAAACTAAAGTGTTCTTTCACCAATAATAAATTCTCTCTCTCTCTCTCTCTCTCTCTCTCTCTCTCTCTCTCTCACTGTATCTGTAGTCTTTAGAGCTGTTTCTTTGGTGTTTTTCCAGTTCTGTATATTATCTGAATGTAATTATAGAATATTGTTCTGATGACATTGTTGGGCCTGATGAATTTGGTTTTACTGTTTTTACATTCAAAAATTTTGGGATTGACACTTTTAGCTATTTTTTGCATGAAAACTTTGCTCTAAATCTTCTTCTGGTTACGGTATGCAAATTTTATTTTGGGGGTATACTATTTTGCAATTTGCTTTCCATCTTACACAGGAGGGGGGCCTCTGTTCGCATCTTTCGATAAAATTAGTTTGTGAACTTTTCCGTGTATGACTAAATATATCTTTAAATTCCTATATATATATATATATATATATATATGAATTAAACAACCAAGTAAGCCTTATTACAATTCAAATCTGATCACACCACTATATCCATCCAGCTACAGCCTTTGCGGGTGCTCTATTAATATGCAACCTCAGCATATCAAAAATAATAAAAGTAAAAAAAAAATAGTTCTCAGAACTGGCTACCCTCAAAGGTCTGGCCAAACTGCCACACCGCCGGCGCTACATCGAAGCTAGTCACCGTCCGGCCGTCGCTAGCCGTCACCTGAAATGACAAACTCTGGCCGTTCAAATAGGCATTGCTCTGCCAATTCTGCCCCCAATTCCTCGACATCGCCTGCCACCCCGTCCCCGACCCCTTAATCACCACCGCCTGCACGTCGCCGGCCCCGCCGACGTTGGTGATCAGAACCAAGTTGAAGTACGAGTGCCCGTTAATGGTGAACCTCATCCCCCCCTTCTTCACGCATGACACCCTGCATATAACATCTAATAAGTCAATGCGAAAGATTTACGCTTTCTGATCGTTATCTTATCTGCATCGAATAATCATACTGATAGATATGAAAGATGAGTGAATGGATACCTTCGGAAGGCGACGGGGACGATGCCGGCGCGGTACTGAGCGATCTCGGGTTCGGCGAGGTCGAAGTGCTGGAGGGGATTGCACCACCCGCCATTATCGTTCGAGAGGGCGAGGTTGGGGGGGCAGAAGTTGGTGGCGGTGACTGTGATAGTGGAAGGGAGGCACCAGCGATGGTCGTCGTCTTCGTCGCAACGCATTTCATAGCATGATCCGCAGCTCAAGCCATTGTTGAAAAGAGCCGTGCTGAGAGCAGCTGTGTTCGTCCCGTACCCTGGCTGTATAAATTGCCATATCCACAAGCACCTCCTGCAACCCAAAATTATCATCTTTATTGCTATTATTATTTATAATAAAAAATTGAGTGTTGAAGCTATTTTTATCTCTAATTTTGTTAATATAAAATTATGATAAAATAAAATTAGCATACCCATGGTGCCAGAAGCATCACCGCCGCCATAGAAAGTGGCATGGCCAGATTGCCAGTCATATGAATCAGCAGAGGCTCTCAACATGAAGAAGAAGAAGAAGAAGAAGGGAGAATACAGAAATAAATGAGTAGACATTTAAAATGTGGGGCTCTTAAGGCTTCTGAGAATGGTTTTTATTTCTTTGCTTGGTTAGATAAGCTGAGGGGATTGCTATTTATACAACTAGAAGAGCTAAGTGCTCTTATTTTTATTTTTTTATTGTGTTATATTATATTGCTTCATATATATATATATATATATATATATATATATATATATATATATATTTAGTAACTTTAGTTATTACAATAACATTTTGTAATATATTTTTTGCTATTTTAAATTTTTTCAATGATGAGAACAATTTTTATATCTAAAGCTATTGAAATATGGTAGAGATGTAAGAAAGTTGAAGTTATTATATGATTTTTTTTTCTAAGGAGATAAAGTCTCTAATATGCATAATAATAACTTTTTAATAATTTTATAGCTATTTTATAAATAATTGCAATTATCTTAAATAGATCCTAAAAAAGTGTTGAGGATGGCTCGCATTCCCCATACATACATACATATTAAAAATATTATCTCTCTCTAAATTTGTAGTGAACATTTTCACTTACCCCCCTTAAAAATCTTAATTTAGCACTGCGTATTGTTATGTAGAAATTTACAAATTTCATTGAATTATTTCCTTTTATTTTCTTCACTCAAAATTCAAATTTAATCACTAATTATAATGCATAAGCATATAGAATCATTAGATTTTTTCTCTCTCTCTCTCTCTCTCTTTTATTATCAACACTTTTGATTTTTTATTTTATCATTATTATTATTTTAAGTTGGACTTAAGCGAAATATTATTTCTATTTTATATTAATTGAGTGACAATAAATAAATAAAGAGAGAAAAAAAAAACTTAAGTTTTGGCTGAGCTCACACGTAGTCTTCTCTATCAAGCCAGAGAGCTTGCCACGTGGATAGGTGTTAGCTGATGCGAATCCACTGCACATGCAATTGTTGGACCGGAGCACCAACCTCTGGACCGGTGCGTCCCACAGCTGATATTCACCAATTGACTCTATATATTAAAATATTAAAATTATTGAATATGAGATAATAATAATAATAATATTTAGTGAGTTTTTATAAAATATACAAAAAAAATCATTTGATTGGGTGATAATAAATAATTATTTTTAATTTTTTATTTTACCTTTTGATTATTATTTCTCTAAGAAAATTATCTCTTCTATTATTATTTTTTTCCTTCTAAGAAGCTTTAAATAATCAAGAGGAGTGGCATTAAATTTTAAAGGTTTAGCATACCTCTATTAAATTCAAATTTAGTTGTAATATAGAATAATATGCAATAAAAAATGAGATTTGTACATACATAGCATATAAAATAACTTTATTTATATATTCTACAACCAAAACATACTATTTACTATTATAGCATCCTAAAATAACACAATTACTAGAAGTAGCACTCTGTTAAAAATTATCATGTACATTGAAGCTCCATTCAGCCATTCCATCTCTTCTCCACTAAGAGTTGTGCAGGAACAAATGATTTCAACATGCAAGAGTTAGATACACAATTAGATTACCACATCAGATAAGGTGAATTGCCGAAAAAAGAAGGTTCTTGTTGTAGTTTTCTCGTCAAGAAAGCATCATCATTGCTGTTGACGACCAAATCAGCTATGCTCTAGAAGAATGATATAGGTTTTGAGCTGAATTTTGTCAAGTCCATCGATCGGTAAATAGTAAGTAGCACGCGCTGTAAGAGGATTCTAGTTGGTTCATTGATGGTACAATCTTGGAGATTAGTATATAAGATCGATAATTTTTTTAAATTAAGTATCATTAGAATATTAATTATGTAATTAAGTATTGATAAAAAAGATTTAAATATAGGTATAGTCGCCCAACTAGTGGGTGACGGCCTACCGTCGATTCGATGGCGTGGTACGTTAAGCGAGGCCGATCCAAGTGGTCGGCTTCATCGAAGCATCCCCCATTGCGATTCTATTAGGCGATCGACCCGTCGATACTCTCGGTTTCGCTCGAATACTCTCAGTTTCACTCGATTCGACCCCGATCGACCCTATTGATTTCGCCGCCTCCGGAGCTCCGACCGCCCGATTTCTCCGTCCGAGCATAGTTCTCTCCATTTCAAAACTTCCCGTCGGCATAGGTCCAACTGCCTACATTGTGCCGTCTTCTCTGAGTATTCGAAATAACCTTCCTTTCTTTCCGTTGCGTTCACGCGTTTGACTTCCTCTCCATAGCGGCCATTAAGCCAACATTAGATTCCGACACGATTCCCTCCATTTTGTTGGGAAGTTTCCATGGCGGATTCTACATCCCCATCATTCTTCATAAACACAAGGCAAATCGATTTATCAATTTATAAATTAATAGAGTATGTGTGCTAGGATTAGAGTTGTATGGTTAGACTTTGTTTGGGATTTGATTTGTAGGTTTGTATTAGCGTTGATTGTTAAGTAGTTATAGTATTATTTAGAGTGTCTATTGATATAAATTTTTGATTATTCATATAGTTTGTTTTTCAAGAATGAATAGAGAATTTGTTTCGCTGATCCTTTTTATGGAGACGAACTAAGTATCGATGAGCAATTCAATTCAGGTTATGTGTGAGGTCGAAATCGTTCAGTTAAGGTTCTATGTCATAGTACCTTACTAGAATTGAAGCAACGAAATATGAGAATCTTGTACATTGATCTAGAGCGTCACACAATCACTCTTACAGGTCGTTATCCGGTGGGTGGCGTATTTATAACATCGTATATATGACATTTTGAAGTTACCGGATGAGGCTTCGCCGATGTTGGTGTTATATAAGTGGAGGATATTAATATTGCATTCATCACCGATAATAAGGTTAGTATATACGACGCATACACAAGATTTCATCGCACATGCACCTCTAGGGACACAACGTAGCTTTGATGAGTTGATTCTCAGGTAATATATGATCAACCTTTCTCTATTTACACTTGTAATAATTAATATGATATATTGTTGTCCAACTTATGAGTTTTGTGGCAGTGATGATGTTGTCTATCGTTTAGAGGAACCGTAGGTGTGCCTGACGAGATGAGTATCAAACTATGAGCGATGGTTCAAGTAAGATATTAAGTGAATGTATTTGATGCTGTCACTCGGGTAGAAAATCTGCAAAATAATCTTTTAAATAATCACTCACTCAAATATTTGAGAGTCATATGTTGTCCACAAACAGTATGTGTGGATGTGTCAAACGAGAGAGTGGGACAACGATGTTTACTTTGGCCCCATCTAAACGTCAAACAGATGATATTGAAATCCTGACCTTGTCGAAGGTATGTGTTTCCAAGTAAATGGAGTCGCAATTTGTTGGGTGGTGCGTAGTAAATAATGTTCAATTAGAACGTTACCTCCAAAAGAATTATATGGTTGTATGCGTACAACATGATAGTCCTACAAAATCATGTAAGTGGCGTTTGCATTGTAGCAGCAGCAGATCCTTAGGGGGTGCTTGGAGAATATCAAGAGGAGGTAAAAACTATAGATGTATCAATTGATAAATGCGCATCGACGGTAGTTTAAAATTCATAGCTTACTTCATTATACATGTGATCGAGAACCCGAAACTTATGGAGATTATAGGTAGAATGAAGTCGAAATTTAATATTAAAGTTTCGTACATGAAGACTTGGGATGCAATGAGTAAGATAATAAAAGCTATATTTGACAACTTAGAAGAGTCTTATAGGACTCTAAGTCTTTATATGGAATCAGTTTGAAGTACTTTACGTCATTTATAAATTGATCTAGCAGATTTTTTTTTTTGGGCATTTGGTCCTTCAATCATGGGATAGAGTAGCTGCCGACCAGTGTTGAGCTTAGACGGTACTTTTTTGTTAGACAAATATCGTGATACATTATTAACTGTTGTTGGAATCGATGGAAAAAATTAGTTGTTTTCACTAGCATTTGTTGTTGTGGAGTCCAAGTCGATTGATTCCTGATTGTGGTTCTTGATATGCTTGCATGATATGTTGCATATTATGTCTGCTAGAAGTGATTTGCATAATATCTGATAAACATGCTGATTTATTACGTGGATGTAAAGAAGTATTTCCATGGGCAGCTCACAGACACTGTTTGCGTCATATGTGTGAAAATTTTAAAAATGTAATATGTAGATTGGGGATTGGTGATGTTGAATTTCTATACCAAAAGATGTATATGACAGGAAATACTGATGATATCCATCAGTTCAACCGTTTAATGTTAAATATTAAAAATGTAAAAGAAGATGCACACACATGGATTGTAAAGCATGACCCTGTTAAATGGTCACTTGTGCACGACGGTGGAATGCGTTATGGGATAATGATGACTAATGCATCTGAGCGTTTTAATGGTGTCCTGAAACGGGCATGTGATTTACCGATTCAGGCTCTAATCACTGCTATCTACTACAACTTAGTAGCTTTGTTCATGAAAAGACTAGCCAACTCGCCAAGAGGATGTCAACTTATCTATTTTACCAAAAGGATATCCACAATGTTAGTAGGAAAGACATTTTCCGTGAACATCAACCCACATGAGATGCAATTTTGGCAAAGCATCATTTAGAGTTGATTTACTAGATAATGGCCTCCATAATTGCAGTTGTAACAAAACGATAATATCATTGGTCATGCCCACATGTGGTTATTGTATTGGGATTTAGACGGTTGAACGACCTTACATGTGTGTCATACACTACATCTCTAAGCTAACATACATAAATAAGTTTCATACACTACTCGACCATTCTGAGTGGCCATCTTTCAGTGCAGAGCATAGATTAATAGCATTGCAGCCACCCAATTTTCACATAAGGTCGAGCACCGATAGATTCGAAACACAATTGATAAAATATAAGATGCGAACACGTTGTCATGCAAAATAGCTACTTCGGTCATCGTGCCCTCACAATATTAATAATCGACGATACATTTTCCCTTTTAGTTATAGGAAGTTAGATTTTACCTATAGGATGTAACTCAGATTTTTCTTTTAGGTTGTAGTACTCTAGTTTTTATGTTTAATTAACACTACTATTTTTCATTTCATTGTTTAAAACTGTCTGATACTGATTTTTGCTCTCTTTTTTTCAATCTGATATTGATTTATGCACTTATTTTTTTCGACAGGTATGATGGTAGAGCAACCGCCTAGGCGTCGACGCTATCTGAGGAGACCATCCCACCGTTGGATCAGGCACCTGTTGAGGTTCATCCTAGCATAGCCTCCCTATGTGGGCGGCATCGAGCCGCTCACCCCGATACTGTAAGTAATATTTAATTTATGCTTTTACGTTACGTCTGCTTACCTTTTATTTTGGTTAATGATAAATCTTTTTTTTGGTAGAACATGATACTTGAGGTTGCGTCACACTTGATTATGCTGAAGGAGTGACCCATTACCTACGATTCATCAAGAGGCGAGCTACAATGTGTTGCTTCATCACTAGATCATCATTTGTTGACGCCTTGAGAGATGGTCTCCGCAGACCAATACCTTCCACCTAGCTATTGGTGAGATGACTGTGACGCTCCAGGATGCGGCGATGATCCTGGGACTACGGGTTGATGAACCACCTATCATTGGCCTAATTGTGATTGTCGAGGGGAAGAGATGAGACACTTGGCCTGATTGTTGCGATGAGTTGTTGGGACGACACCCCATACCAGACGTGATGTACCATGACCCGTCGGTCCACACGACATTCGTGAGGCCGCAGCATGCCCATGCCGAGGTGGGTGAGTGTGGTCTTTACGAGAGTCGCTTGCTTACGGAAGTTTTTTGCACTACGTGCTTACATCTTGTTTCTTATTGCACACTTCTTCTTGGATACCAGTTTGAGATCCATCTGCGGTATCTACCACTACAACTCATTCATATGATGATAGAGCGGTTATAACTATATAGAGGCGACGCGAGAGTAGGCACATGCCAACATGGTGTCACTACACCTTTACGAGTGTCAGAGCATATTCATGTGGAGATCGATGTGTCATACCTACCTTGACTTCATTGGGTTGAGGTATATTTTATTAATTACACTTTCAAATTTTTATCTTAAATATGTGTTTAAACTGTGTTGTGTGTATAGATGAAACGAGAAGTATGTTCGTCAGTAGCCAATGGCGAATGTTGCAGTTTATAGAAATGAGCTGGATGGGTTGCAGCATACTCAGGTTGAACTTGCAAATAATATTTCAATTCAAATATTTATAATGCATGTTCTAATTTAACCTAGTTTTTAATATGTGGTTATCAGGAGTTGTCCTGGCGGTCGGACACGCATACATGCTTAGTAGGCTCTGATATATGGTTATCACGAGTACCTCTGATCAACTAGAAGAGGGTAGAGTGACATTTACTAAATCGAGTGTTGCGCCTTTACCTCATTCCCAGTAGATGTAACTTGACCCTAGTTTCAAAAAGATGGGGTAAAGCGGATGTCGATTGGGTTGATTACTAGTTGCATATTGCTTGGGAGAGGTGGAGGGATCACCACCGAGGGGAATGAGGATGTGGACAAGATGATAGCTACCGTCGGTACATGTCTGGATCGTGGTTTCTCATATTTCCGGCCAGATCCTCCGACTTATTATGCCGAGCACCGGTGGAGTGTATTTATGTAAGTCTTATAATCATTTTAATTCAATATGTTGCGAGAGGCTAATTTCACATACTATTTTTTTTGTGTAGGCGGAGCACATCTCGGCGACTCGGGACATCTTCCAGCCATACTTCGGTCGTGTGGATGAACACGAGCTACGGGGATACATTGATAGGTATGAGGTGCTATGCAGAGACCGGATCAGCACATATCGGGACACATATTACGGATGGGTACTGCGAAAGTGCGCACACCATGGCGGAAGCGCCTCATCTACTCTGATCCAGTCCATCGTATCGCGATCCGTGTCCTTCTACATATCAGTCTTCATTTGAGTCAAAACCACCTATCTTCCAGTCACAGGACGATCCGACGCAGACTGCCGAAGATCTTGCACTAGAGAGTCACCATAGCTGTGTGATCATCCATCCCGTGTACTTGACCGACAGAATGTGCGATTCCATTAGATGTTAGATGTTTAGGATAATCTATTTGTGCGTCTGTACTACGTTTGTTCTTATATATTTCATTCATTGATCATTTATGCTTATTGGCTCCCATTTAGTTGATTCTGCTTGTTCAAATTGGGATGCAAATCCTCGAATCATGTTGTTATATTTCATATGCACTTTCTTTGAACTACTTGAATCCCAATTTTGGGAGGATCTGAATTCTCACATAAGTTGTGCGCTAATGTACTGCAATTTGGTTCATTTTTGATTAAGAATATATGAGGGAAATGATGATGATTTGAGAAGGCAACCATTATGTGCACCTAACCAAGGGATTCATGCTAGCAAAACAATAGAATCCTTTATATGTTGGGGTGTGCATTTGGTTGATTTGGATAGTTTTTTTGTGCAAGTCAACTAGTGCACACCCCTACTTAGATGTGATATTTTATATATTTAACTTCATCGAGCCCTCTTATTGACTTTTAGCATGATTGAAAAAAGCATACTTGTGGTTGTGCATTTAATCTTTATTGACTTGTCGATCTTTCCATAGATCATGGTTCAAGGCTCGCTGCATATTTTAGCATAACTCGCATTACTTTTTTTCCTACTAAGCGAGCGATGTTTTATTAAGAATGATGGGCAAATTGACACTTATGAGTTATTTTCTCCTTTAACGATGAAGTATCAATTGCAGACTCCGTTACAAACCTTTTTGATAGTTTTTATGTTTCAGCCTTGGAGATTAGTTAGAAATCCCCTTTTCTTTGTGCTCTATTTTGTTGATATCGGTCATTATTTGTCAATTAATTGTCGTAGAATGCTACTTGGTTGATAACTATATATTTCATTTGTTTCACAAGTTGAATTTGTAAAGGCCTATTTGTGCGTGGAATACCGGCATTTCGCTAATTGGGCTCGGTCGTCGCGTCAGATCGATGTGGCCGTCGTCCGGTTAGCGTATACCTATATTTAAATTTTTTTCTCAATACTTAATTACATAATTAATATTTTAATGATACTTAATTTAATAAGATCCGATTTGGTGGGCTGTGTGAGTGTTTCTCCATTACAGTAGAAGTGTTCTTATCGACTGTAATCCGACTTGAAGATGACAAGGAGGATGAGATGGCGTGGAGATGTAATAATAGTAAAAATATAAAAATGTTATTTTGTTCAATTAATGAGTTTAAGGTGGTGCAAAGGTAAATACATAATATATGTAATATCCAAAATTTTGAGTGCTATAATACAAATCCCCCTAAAAAATACTTGCCCCATAAAGCTCCAATTGCCTTGAAATTTATTAGACCTCTACATATTCTATTTGTTTGATAATAATTAACTAATAGTTGGGCCATGATTAGAGGCATAAAAGAATATTTTTTATTTAAAATAAATCCATGATAAATTTAACAAGGACAAGAGGAATCGTTCAAGTTTTAAACCTTTCTTCATACAAATTACAAATATCTTAACAACACTTTGCTCATGACTCCATTGTTAATTTACTTGAAGCACTTAATTGCTTGAAGTTATATATATATATATATATTAATAAATTTATCAAATTTTACTATAAGTTTTTGAACCTTTTTTGTATGCATAAAATATATCAAAAAATTAGAAATATCAATCCTATATTTAAAATTTTAATATAGTCATAAGCACCCAAATAAGCCTTAAATCAATCACCTATTTTTTTTAAAAAAAATCTTAAATATAATCATTTTATATAAAATCAAATTCTAAAAAAAATTTGAACTATCCATAAAATGGACAAAAATTGAAAATATTTATTACTTAATTTTAATGGGCAGATCTTCAAATATCACATTGAATAACTATCCTAACCACAAAATAATAAGCAATCCTATCAAATTTAATTAGATGGGATTGAATACCTACCAATAAATCACAATTATACTATATATTTAGCAAAACTAAGAGTTGATTAGTAATAAACAAGTTATTAAATATAATAAATAATTATTTAATGTATAATAAATAAATAAATATAATAAATAATATATAGGTAAGTGTAGGCCCCACCATGTTCAGGGTGCACATGGCATCCATGCATCTTTATGTTTGGTGTGTTGGATCAAATCATCCTTGAAAAAATTTGATGAAATCATCCTTTGATTTCAAGGATGATTGGATCAAAATTTGATTTTTTTTTTTTTATTTTGTGGAGGAAAATAATTCTTATATTATAAAATATAGAATTAAAGGGTTTTTTTTATCAAAAAATCCTTTCATTTTAAGGTTGATTTGATTAATTTTTTAAATTTTTTATTTAATTTTGTGGAGGAAAATAATTCTCATATTATAAAATATATAATTAAATGTCACTTTTTTTTGTCAAATCACCCTTTCATTTCAAAGATGATTTGATCAAATTTTGATATTTTTTTTTAATTTTGTGGAGGAAAATAATTCTCATATTAAAAAAAAAATATAATTAAAGGTTATTTGATATGGTTGGTGAGTTAGACAAAGACCAAAGAGGAGATGAAGCATGTGAGGTGCTTTTCTAATGCAAAGAAGAATCTCCACATGATAGATAACTTTCTTCTTAAAGTGCATTTTGGTTGCCCCAATGTCCTCTTGGCCCACTTTCACATTTTATTGGAATATATTACTTGTTATGATTTTACATAATTTTATGTTTTTTTTTTCAAAAAAAATATTAATAGTATATTTTGAGTAAAATTTAGTATATATATATATATATATATATATATATATATATATATATATATATATATATATATATATATATTTAAAGCAAGATTTGAACTCACATTTGGGATTCTATCTATAAATATTATTTGTGATTGCTAAACAAATCATATTATCAATATTTAAAATTTTGTGATTACAATCAATAAATTGATTATAAACCTTATAGCCAATATCACAGTTATCCTCTCATTGAAAATGATCTGACATAACCCTAATAGCACAATTTAGAAATCAATTTATTGTGATCACAAATCATATATATTAAGATGACTTTGTGATGATCATAATCTCAAATCTAAAACATAATATATTTTTGTCGATTAATTATAAAATGTATACCATTATGCATGCTATGATCGCCTTTAAATTGCTCCCAACAAAATAATCAAAAATAGATATTACATTATCATTGTTGGCAATTTCAAAATCATAAATCATAACATTAACCAATACAATGAACAAAATCCAATATTGAGAACTAACTAAACACTAAAATATAAGTTTTAAAAAAAATACAAGATTATTAACAACAAAATAAATTTAATATTATATAAAATAAAGAATATTATATGCTAAAATGCACTTATTACACACAAAAGAACCTAATAGTATTTCTCTTCCTTGTTGTTCTCTTCTTCTTCTTTCTTTGTTTTGAAATATGCTTAATAGATTTAAGAGAAGAGTTATCTTCACTGATCAATGCATTCCACAAATTCATAGGATTCATAAGATTTGTGAAGAAGAAAACTTAGGTGCACTAATTAGTTAAATAAAATAACCCATGTTATTTTAGGTTTGGTTGATTTTAAAATGATTAGTTTTTATTTGTAAATGCCTTTTATTTGGTTTTGGTTTTGGTTCGATTTTTTTTAAATGATTGAATAAACCGAATAAATCAAAATTAGTTAAAAAGTTAAATATAAATATATAATTTTGATTGTAAATGTTTAATTATTTGTATAGATTTATAGATTTCTACTTGACTAAAAATTTTAATATATAAAATTTATTAGATTATTTTAATTAATTAGTTCATTAAAAATATTTTTATTTTTATTTTTATATATTATTTGATTTAATAAAAAATTGAACTGAATAAATCGAATTATAATTTGATTTGATTAATTATATTTTATATATTATTTGAATGTTTTCATTATTTTAAATTATTTAGTTATATTTGTTCTCTTTAAAAAAAAAATCAATTGAATTCACCGAATGGCTCACCTCTACCGCCAGGCCTTTCTCTCTCTCGGGCTTAAATGCTGAAAGGATTTAGAGGCAGAGAAAATCCCCCATGGAACTGTGAACAGAACTGTGTCGGGCATGTCGGATGTTGATGATAAAGACTGCATCATAAATGCTGTACAGCTCGCCCTGAAATTTTGTAAAAAAAAAAATTAAATGAGGGTGATTACATATAGATCAAAATATCATACAAAGAAGTGTAGTTAATTTCAAACAAAATCAAAATGGAAAATTTTGAAATTATAAGAACCTATAATCTAAACATAAACAAAACTCAAAAATAAAAGTTTCCATGAATCATCAACCAAAAGAAAAAAAAAAGAAAGAAAAATAGAAAAATGGCGCTCAGAGAGATCCATAAAATTCAAGATGCGCATATATGACATTATTCCATTAAGAGAAAGAGAGTACCTTAGTAGAAATTAATTGAAAAGGCAATAGATAAATGATCAAACCATCTCGTTGAACCTCATATGATACTTGAACGAGCTTTCATCATTGCTCACTAGTGTAAGACTTCATAGTAAACACCAAAAAGCTCATAATAGATGCTTATCAAAAGAGAGAAGACATAGCCTCATCATACATTAAGAATAGGCAGCCAAACAAAGCTTTTCCAGACACCTACATAACCTTATTAGCATAGTGATGAATTGAGCCCATATAACAAGTAGAAAGAGTAAAGCTTGTGTGAAATATGCAAAAATTATAACCAAAAGCTCGAAATGTCTCAAAATTGACACCAAGCAGAACTTGCGTTTCGAGAGAATACCCACCTTCAAGAGAAATGATGCTAAGAGGAACAAACATATGCAAAGATATTCAAATGACAATATAAGAGCTTTGAGGCATTTAAGCTCGAATAAGGTGTAAAATAAGGCCAAGTCAATTGTAATATCTAAGTAGAATCTTAAATTTTAGGATCCGCACCTATATTCAACATTTAGAGAAATATAGTCATTATAGCCCTCACACAGCTAGCAAGTACCTAGAAGTACTGCAAGAACCGACAACCACCACCCAGAAAATATCCAGTGACTTTATTAGCACATTATATACTATTCGCAACTTGAAAGCTTAAAAGTTGGTGTTGATATCTGCGTAACACATAAAGATAAGTATCATATAGAGTAAAAACTGACTTGTGTTGAGAAACATGTTGCATGACTCATCATAGCTTAAAATAAGAACTAACAAACTCTCAACAGAGAAGCAAACCAATAGCGGCCATCTAAGCAATAATCATCATTCATCACAAACCTAAAAAGGAATGAGAGATTGATAGATGTCTTACAGCCATCAAAATTCCCATAAGTAGCCGCCATCTCATCAGCAACATAACAAACCAAGTTTTGGTTTTGATAATAGGAAAAAACATACAAATAAATAACAAGAGATAATTGAACAAAGAGGAGAAGTTGATTCGTGAAGAGCACCTAAGTAGCCGCCATCTCCTTCTTTTGCAATTAATAGTACAATGATGGTATTACAAATGATTTGGATAAGTTTCCCGTACCATGGGAAGATGGTGTTATTTCTTTCAATCCAAATGTGATAAGCCACACATTACAAAGAGAGAATCCACCCGTAGACTTTTAGATCACAACTTGTCCTTGGTGCAATGACCTTGCATCATAAATTTCTAGTACAAAATAGCTGATTTAATGCTATATCCTTTGAAATAGATATTCTTGTGACAAAAAATAAAATAGATATGCTCATAAAGATAAGCCTTCTTGTTGACATAAATAGGGACAAAAAGGATAGCAGTGCAAATAATTGAGTGATGAAGGAGAGGAAATGATGCAAATATCAAATTTTCATGTTGAATGAAGTAACACACTTTATTGCTAGGAAAACATCAGTTTGTTGGAGAGCAATAAGCCCTATGTGATAATATGTAGACTTACCATGAATTCAAGAATCTCAGAAGAATGAGAGCTGAGAATCACACGTAATATGAAATTTCATTTGACCTTTGACTCAACTAAAATCGTGTACGTAAGTGCATGTGCTGTTCAAGTAATATATTGATAAGTTGTACATCATTTTCACAAATATTTATTAGAAAATCTTACTACATTAAGTAAATCTATTATTAAATTTAATTTTTATCCAATAAAATCAACAATTTTAAGTTAAATTTTCTTTAAATTATAAAAGGCTTTTATAAAAATTTAGGTTTCTTACTTAACTATAGAAAATAAACTTTGAATTTTATGGTTCCTTATTTGTCTTTACGAACTTTGTACGTGAAGATAAATTTTAATGTAGTTGTCAATAAAGATAAATTCTATCTTCTCATCTCCGTCAAGATCAAGAAGACCTAATTACTTCAATTAATTAGTCATGTCACAATGCTAATTAAACAAAAATGATCACATTGTTATATTTCCTTATATGATTACAAATCTCTCATATCATATGTCTATGTATACTTGAAAGATTTATTTATTTCTACCTAATTGTTCCGCTATGACTCTTCAAATATCTCTAGATAATTTTAATTTTATAATTAACCGATTATAACTAAAATAATCATAGAAAAAAAAAATATATAAATTTACTAAACAAGTTTATTTTATGCTTCACAATACATTATCTATAAAAATAATACTATATTTCACAAATCTAAAAACAACAAACTTAGCTATTTATTGAGAAAAAGAACATTTGACATCCATGAACATTAAAATGCTAATACAAGACAAATCAAGAGTAAGGAAGAAAAAAAAATGGGATGTCTTCCTCTAATTTTGATTTGCATCTACTCCTTTCCGCAACCATCCTCTTCTAATAGATCTACTTCCTCCAAGTACATACATACTCAAGCATTCGCAAATAAAAAAAATATTCACCAAAATCCTTTTCTAAATGCAAATAGATGTTTTTACATTACCACATCCCCATTTCAAAAACAACAGTTGTAACTCTCAAATTGATGGGAATTGCTCAAAATTGAATCGTGAGGTCTTATGCCAAGACTTTTTGCTTCAATATTTCCAGATTCTATTATTATGTTTGACAATAATTTTTTAATAGATCAAAATAATTTATGATAGAAATAATTTTTAATAAAAATAATTGCTAGAGTGTGACATCTATTAAAATTATAATGTCTATATAAGATTATATTTATGGGCACCAACTTTGATTGATGGAGTGAGATTGGGTTCGATCCAAAGTTGATTTGGCCCAAATCTTTTTATATTGGTCAAAATATTTAACCTGAAGATGACTCAATTTGAACCATATTAACAAAATATGGATTCTTTTATTTTATTTCATATAGGCTTTTTGTGATTTGGTTTGAGAGAAGATGAAAATGAAATAAAAACAAAAATGATAAAGAAATTGAATTGAATGTGAATGTGGTTATTAGCACAAACTAATTTGGTTGAAGAGAAATTGAGTGAGGAACAAAAATAGTGTCTTTATTTTATTATATATATATATTACACACACACACACACACACACACACACACACATATTGTCTATAAATATTATTTGTGATTACTAAACAAATCATATTATCAACCATTGAATATTTAAGCATAAATAAAATATATATTACCATCAATAAATTGATTATAAACCTTATAATATTACATTATCCTCTCATTGAAAATGATCTGACATAACCCTAATTGCATGATGTAGAAGTCAATTTGTAATATAAAGATTTAGCCAGATATTCCTTTAGTCAAATTTTAGTCAAACAGAAAGATTTAGTTAGATATTCCTTTAGATTCGGTCAAGCTTAATATGAATTCTTTTATAAATACAATTACAATAAAAGCTATATAATTTTTTATTTATTTTTATTACTTATAAATGTAATCAATCATGTAGCATATAAGATATCAACTTGAGCTTATCATTAAGGAGTCAAAAGATTAATACGAAGTAACACAAACTCATGCAATTTTGTGCAATCTCATGTAATAAATTTCCCTAAAGCAATAAAATCACATAATTCCTCGAACTCTCCAAGATTCTTAGATTTTCTCTTATTCTTTCTTGAGAAAGTTAAGCCAATTTCATTGATCAAAATATCATACAAAGAAGTACTATTAATTTCAATCAAAATCAAAATGGGAACTTTTGAAATTATAAGAAACCTATAATCAAAATATAAACAAAACTTAAAGTAAAGTTTCATGAATCTTCAAAAAAAGAGAGAGAGAGAGAGAATCATGGCAGATATCCATAAAACTCAACTTATATATGTTATTGTTCCATCAAGAGATAGAGAGTATCTTAGTAGAAATTAGTCAAAAAGGCCACAGATAAGCGATCAAACCATCTCATTGAACCTCATATGATACTTGAATGGGCTTTCATCATTGCTCACTAGTAGAAGACTTTAAAGTAAACACCAAAAAACTCATAGTAGATGCTTTCCAAAAGAAGAAGATGCAGCCTGATCGTACATTAAGAATAGAGAAGCCATACAAAGCTAAATCTAGCCCACACCTGCATAACCATATAAGCATAGCAATAAATCAAGCCACCCATATAAAAAGTAGAGGGAGAGAGTAAGGCTTGTATCAAGTACAAATATGCCAAAATTATAACCAAAAGCCCAACTATCTATCAAAGAACCCAAAATTGCCACCAAACAAAATACACACCTTCAACAAGAAATGAAGTTAACAGAAACAATCATAAGCAAAGATATTCCAACATAATATATGTCTAAGTATAATCCAAAATGTTAGAATCCTATAACTATGTTGAACTTCTAAATAAGAAAAATAGTCATTATAGCCTCACAGAGAGCTAGTAAAGTATTGAAACAACCACCACCAGCAATATCGGTGAGTTTTATAAGCACATTATACTAGTGTAACTTGAAAACTTAAAGGTTGGTGTTGATATCTACACATATAAAATATCATATAGAGTAAAATTGACATGTATTGAGAAACATGTTAGATGATTCGTCATAGCCTAAAACTAGAACCAACAAACTCTCAGCATAGAAGCAAACCAATAGCGGCCATCTAAGCAACAATCAACATTCAACACGGGCCTAATACGAAAAAGAATGAGAGATTGACAGATATCTTACAATCATCAAAATTCCCATTATCAACAACATAACAAAGCAAGTTTTGTGTTGATAATAAAAAAAAATATACAAATAAATAACAAGAGATAATCGAAAGAGAATAAGTTGATTCATGAAGAGCACTTGAGTAGCCCATCTCCTCCTTTTGCAATTGATAGTACAATTGATGGTATTACAAATGATTTGGATAAGTTTCCACCATGGGAAGTTGGTGTTATTTCTTTCAATCCAAATGTGATAAGCCGCACATTACAAAGAGAGGATCCACACTGTATACCTTTAGATCTCAACTTGTCCTTGGTGCAAAGACCTTGCATCATAAATTTCTAGGAAAAAAATAGTTGAAATAGATATTCTTGTGCCAACAAATAGAATAGGTATGCTCATAAAGATAAGCCTTCTTGTTGTCATAAACAGGGACAGAAAGGATAACAATGCAAAAAATTGGGTGATGAAGGAGAAGAGATGATGTCAATATCAAATTTCCATGCTGAATGAAGTAACACACTTTATTGCTAGGAAAATATCAATTTGTTGGAGAGCAATAAATCCTATGAGATGATATATAGACTTACCATGAATTCAAGAATCCCAAAAGAAGGAGATTTGAGAATCACCTATAATATGAAGTTTCATTTGACCTTTGACTCAACAAAAATCGTGTACACAAGTGGACGATATTCAAGTAATATATCGATAAATTGTATCTCATTTTCACAAATATTTATTAGAAAATCTTACACAAATCTATTATTAAATTTAATTTTTATCCAACAAAATCAATACTTTTTATAAGTTAAATTTACTTTAAATTATAAAGGCTTTTATGAAAATTCAAGTTTTTAACTTAATATAAAAAAACTCTCTTATGGTTCCTTGCTTGCCTTTAAGAACTTTGTGCATGAAGATAATTTCTAATGTACTTGTCAATTAAGATAAATTTTATCTTCTCGTTTCCATCAAGATCAAGAAAACCTAAGTACTTCAATTTAATTAGTCATCTCACAATGCTAATTAAACAAAATGATCTCTTTTTTATATCTCCTTATATGACTATAAATCTCTCATATATCATATATCTATGTATGCTTCAAAAGATTTATTTATTTCTATCTAATTGTTTCTCTACGATTCTTCTGAGATTTTATATTTATAATTGACCAGATCATAACTAAATTAATCATAGAAAAAAAATAAAACAATATAGAAATTTACTACACAACTTTATTTTATGCTTCACATTAATAAAAAGAATATTAAATTTCACAAATCAAAGCACAACAAACTTAGCTATTCATTGAGAAAGAGAGAACATTTGACATCCATGAACATTAAAAATGCTAATACAAGACAAATCAAGAGTAAGGAAGAAAAAAATGGGATGTCTTCCTCTAATTTTGATTTGCATCTACTTCATGCAACCTCTTCTAATAGATCTCTTTTGTACATACTCAAGCATTCACAAATAGAAAAAACATTTACCAAAATCCTTTTCTAAATGCAAATATATATTTTTACACTACCACATCCCCATCTCATTTAATAGACATGTCTCCTCTAAGTTGGTTTAAAAAACAACGGTTAAAACTCTCAAATTTAGGAATTGCTCAAAATTGAATTTTTGGGTCTTATGCTAAGACTTTCCAAATATAATATGTTTAACTCAATTAACTTGGCTTGAACCTACCTAACCTAAGCTCAAAAAATTATTAAATTAATTTGAGATATTTAACCATTGAACCTAACTTAACAATTAGGTCAACATGCTTAACTTCAACCCAATTCCAATCATAATTAGATTAATTTGAACCCATTTTTAAAGTCAAGTTCAAATCATGTCATTGGATTAAATCATTAATTGGCAACACTATTTGCATTTACCTTAATGGACACTTAAAAATATATTTATAGCAAATAATAATTTATTTATTTTTTACAATTTTACCATCCTAACAATCATTTTAGTTTCTTTTTTAATATTATATATTTTTATTTTCAAAATTTAAAAATGTAATTAAAGATTAGTATGTAGTTCATCTAATTCAAACCATGCTCCTCTTCCCTCTCATAATTTTAATTATTATTTTTTTTGAATTTTATGTGAGATGTTTTAATATCGAATGCTCAATAACCTCTTTCTCTCTCTCCGATGGTCCAGTCGAAATGGGGGTCATGGAGGATAGTCGCCCGTGTCGAGGCGAAGGCCGTCGACCTCAGACTCAACACTGCCATTGAACGCGCTCCACTCAACTCTTTCAGCGTCCGCGATAGATTGTCCTTCTTCCTCTGCCTTCAGCAGTTCTTCATCGCAGTGAAGGTGGAAACCTACGATTTCGAGCGAAAGGAAACTCCTAAGAAATCAAAAATTTTCAAGTTATTGGCAAAGATCTTCGATCTCCGGGAAGGATAAGGTGGATCAGCAATGCCGGTTCTCAGAAGAGTTCGAAGCACTGGCTACCCTGTCGCTCTTCTCTCAAGGTAGATCCGATGCCAAATATATAGATTGAATTGACTAGTTACTAAACTTATATAAAATTACATTAAATTTGTCTCAACTGCATATGTAACTAGGTACATTTTGTAAACCCTCCGGGTAGTAAATCAAATCATCTAGGTTTAAATTTTTTATGGGTCCATCGGGTCTACCTTCTTTACAAAAGAACGAATAAAATTATAGGGTTATATTTGGTAGCAAGCAGGATCCAAGTTAATTTGGATTTAGTAGAAAGTCCAGATTAAATTTGGGAAATGTTAAATCCTGCAAGTTGTTTGGCTGTCAATATCTTTATTCGAGTTAAATCCTAAATATTATTTGGATGCAAGGAAGATTTATTAAATCAAGGAGTTAGGACTAGATCTAGTAAATCCTTGCACTAGCTATCATGATTTCAACTGTCTCGAAAAGATTATTTTTTTGGTTTGGTAATAATACCTTAATTTTTTACAAGTTGCCCCAAATATTATTATTTTTTTTAATTATTTCTATTCATATTCTTCTTTTTTATTGAAACCCCTCCGCCACTCATTGCCAACAACAAGTTGACCTTCATTAATGAATTTGCATAAAGATTGTGACGGAAATAAAATCTTATGAACCTGCTTGGGGTCATACATATTGCACCCCAACCTACACAATCTCAACACAACAACATATTACACCAAGTAGGGTAGTACAAAGAAGGGAAACAATATTTATTTACTACTATGACTTTATAATGAGAAAACACACACACACACACACACATACATATAACATTTCATAACATATACATAAATGAGTCATTATAGTCGTACCGAGATTTTGAAAATCACATCAGACATTGAATTGGAAGGAGCTATTCAATAGTTTAAAATAAGTTAAACTAAATGATGTAATAAATATTAAAATTATTTTAATCTAAGTAAAATTATATAATAATGAGCAATAATGATATTTTCATTAATTTCATATATAACATTCAAATCTAGGGCACTTCACTCTTAAGTATCTTGAATATGATTCTAAATCAAAATTTTGGAACATGATGTTAAAATAATTTTTATTTTTAATTTAAATTCTTTATTTTTAGTCATATGAGCAAAATTAAAAAAAGAAGTAAAAATTTGATTTATATTAGAATTGGGTGGTTCTACAAAATTAGACCAGTTCATTAGTTCAATTGTTGGTTTTAAGTAAAATTTTTGGATTGTATGAGTGGAGGATCGGTTCCAATTAGACCTATCAATTTAGTCTGGTTTTAAAACCATTGAGCCATTCTTAGCATGTTTAGGATCATCATCTTTACACTCATAGGCTTGTTCATCTTGTATATATTTATGATATGCTTACCAAATTCACATATAATCATTCATTCTCTTGTTCACCTCTTGAGAACTTCATACCTTCCCTTTCAATTATAAACAAACTTATCAACTTTCCCTCTTGTAGAGTCTGCAGTAATAATCTTTATATCTATCCAATGGTTGATATTGTTGTTTAGCCATCATTTTCTCATGGATATATAATTCCATCAGTCATACATAGATACATATAGGTAAAATAACATATATAATCTTATATAGGTAGTTGCATGCCATGACGAGTATATCTTGAACAATTCATTATTTTCATATAAGAATTTATATGCCAAGTGAAAAATCACATCATATAAAATTTATGTTCATATATATCACATGTAGAATGTTTTACATGCTATCAAAATCATAATAAGAGTTGCCATATAAATGTATCATAGAGGAATCTTTATTTTACATTACATGATGTCATGAATTAACTCACCCATGTCACAAATAACATCTTAATCATTATTTATGCAATGTCACATTATTCAAGAAGTGAGATTGGACATGAATCAAATTGGGGTTTAATAAAGTTAAACAGTACTCAACCATATAATTTGAGTACATGTAAAAAGCAAGACTAATTCGATATAAGAAATTTTCATCTTCAAAGAAATAGCTTGTATGAAGTGTCAATCCATACCTATCAAGCTACAAGGGTAGAAATATTGATATCTAAAATAACACTTGCTATTGGTAGTAACATCCACTTATATCAGTTTGCCACAAATTATATCGAAAAATATAATGCTGACTGGTTGATGTAATGGGCTTAAAGATTGGAGAAAATATCCTAAATTGGGGCAATAAGGGGCTCCTTAGAAATATCAAAGTATGAGACTATTTCAACACTTATATAGGCCATTTACATAATATGAACATTGATGAACAATCTAGAATAACTTCTTCAAGGATAAATTTATAAGCACTTGATGTCATAAAAAAAATGACCAAAGAGTGCTCATCTAGAATATGAAGATTAGACACAAAAATACAAATAATCTCCAAGTTTGGGCTACCAAAGTATAGGAAAATTGAGCTACAAAGTTAGACTATGTAAGCAGTAGTTGGCTTGATCTAAAAAAATTCATGGCATACTTATTAAAGATGAATAGCGCACCATAGCACCAAGATTCCATGGAGTTATAGTGCATAGCGCAGAACTTATCTTAATTTTTTTTAAACATAAAACAAAATGTTTAAAATAAATAAATAAAATATAGCTAAATATGAAAGACTAGTAGCTTGAAAAATAAACTATCATTGGTATTAAAAACAACTAATTTAGGTTTTATCTTTCTTAAAATTTAACTCTAAGTTCTAAGATAGACATTCTCAAGTTAGTATATAATTCTTTTTGTTTTGATTCACACGCTGCGCGTGAGACACACATGCACCATTGCACAAATAAATAAATAAATAAATGTGACGCGACCCATGCCACTTTTTAAAACCGACCTAATTCAACCATTAACCGAGCATATGTTTTTTCAAAACCAAAACCCAAAACCAAAGCCTGCAACTCGTTAACCGTGAACCAACCGGTTTTTGAAAACCGGCTCAATTAAATTATTTAATATTAAAATTTAATAATATATAATTTAATTATTTTATAATAAATAATATAAAATTTAAACTAAATTTTATAATTATAAATGAGCTTGAAATAAATTAAACATAATATATTCAAATTATTCCAAATATATTACAAGCTCATGCTTGAGAGCTTACTTTTCAATATAAAGAGTGCAACACCATCTTTTCTTTATGATGTGAGAAAAAATAGTTGAATAGAAAATTTATTGAGCGTAATTTGAAATTTGAATTATATAATGTGGGCTTTAATAATATAAAATGGGCTTTAAAATATACGAATAAAAAGATAATATTTTAATTATTAATTTTATATTTTCATTATAAATTATAATTTATAATATAAAAAAGTTTTAAGAATATAAATGTATAAAAATATTTTGTAAATATTTTACATATTACATTTTATAAAAAATTTTAAAATACTTTTTATATCTTATATTTTATATTTATTTTTATATTATAAATTATATTTATATTCATAAACTAACATTATCAAAATTTTTAAATTTTAAATATTTTTAATATACATATATCATGAATTATAAAAATATGTATAAATATTTTATATATTATATTTTTTTAGTAGTTATATTTTATAAGGATTTTAAAATATTTTTTTATTTTTTATTTTATATTTCATTATAAATTATTATTTTAATAAATTAGATTCTTATGATAAATTTATAAATTATATTTATATTATAATTTTTTAGATTTTAAATATATTTAATATATACATAATTAAATTTATAATCAGGATATAATTATATCTTATTAAATTTTATATCAATCTTAAAATTAATAATTATTAAAAATATTATTTATGTATTTATTTTATTTATTTTCTATTACATATTTATATTATTCCATCTTTTACATTATTACATATTTTTTATTACACTTATCTAAATTTATAATACACAATAATTATAACTAAATGAGCTTTATATCAACCTTTATAATATTATTTATGTATTTCTATTTATTTTTATTATATATTTATCATATATTTCAATTATTGTATTATTTTATTAGATATATATTTAATCATTTTAATATTTATTACATTATCCGATTCAACCCCTAGTTCAACCCCGATCGAACCATCAAATCTTGAACCTCTCCCTCTTCCAATTCTATGTTCGATCGGATTTTCACAACCTTGTTAATACAGCTTGTGTGAGTTGAAGGTGGGGTTGATAGGCCTTGCATGCATTGTAGCGAGTTCACAACCTCACATGTGTTGAAGGTGAGAGACTTTGTGTGCATGCGTGTCAAAGGAGAGAAGCAAAGCTAAGAGAGTGTTGAAAGTGAGGCCAAGTGCTTCGTAGCGTGGAAGCTGAGAGTCGATATCATGCCTAACAAAACACAAATCAAAATAAAATAAAATTCCTAAATAATAATATTAAATATAAAATTTAAGTCACAAAAATTAAAATAGGATGCCTATGAGGGCTATGTGTTATACAATATGCATGACACAATAGTGCACACCATTTTAATTTCCACTCTTAGTCATACAAATGTCCTATGAGATTTGGCATGATGGAGTAGGATGGCCATCACCAATTACTAGATCATCCAAAGATGATGTGTAGGGAGGAATGAGTAAAGAAGAAGAGACGTAGAACCTTGATGCAGGCACCGAAAGCATCGATAAAGAGGGAGAAGAAGCACAAGGAAGTGAGATGGAAAATTGGCTCCACAACGAAAGTAGAGGCAGTTCACCATCAAAGTCACCAGCAATAGCTAATGTGGGTTGTGATGAACTTACGAGATAAAGATGATGAACTTATGAGATAAAGATGATGAATTGATGCCTAACTACGATCAGGATGAAGGTCAAGATTGAAGTGAAACCATAAGTAGTAGCTTGTAGAAGCAGTGGGTGAAATAATGAATGACAAAAGGGATGAAGCTTGAGAAGATTCGTGTGGTAATAAGAAGCGTGTAGTGGCAACATGTGCAGACGAGCACATTTGGGCAAGTGGTAACCTTAGCATCTCACAAGAGTTGTGAGTAGCATCTTATGGAATCCACATACTTAAGAAGACCAAATGAGTCTAGACACTTTCTTTTGTGAGATTTGGAGGAAAGGAGGTTATGGCATGGAGGTAGAATGCTTTAGGACTTAGAAGGGTAGGCCTAAAATCGAGAGATATGAACTTAGGGTTTGGTGTAGAGTTATGAGAATGAGAGTTTGCTTTGGAGTTGTTTAGTTATGTTTAGGACTGTGGGGGATTTGTAGATGATGGAAAATTGAGATGGAGAAGAAGGAAGAACAAAATAAATTTAAAAATCACCAAAATTTTGAGAGGATCATCCCCTAAATTTCACCAAGGGTTACATAGAAAAAAAGTATTACTAACCATTCAATAGTTCGTTTAGTAATAGTTCCAAGTACATGATGTTTTTATTCCAATAAAAAATAAAAAAAGCATCATACAAAGAGGAGCCATTGGCTATGCATGGAAGGGTCATTCAAAATTAGTACTTGAAAATGTAGAGAGATCTGTCTTGAAGCCTTTAATTGAGGGAGGAGTCTTGAACCAAGTATTGAAATGTGGAACCACATTGGATTTGAATTTGAATTGAACTAGATGAACTATGGATGAGGATGGTTCAATCAATTTGCACATGAACTTGAATGAGGTGATTTAATCAATATTAACCCAGTTACCTTTCAAGTTTAACTAATTTCCAACTATTCCACAAACTTTTAATCAACTTGTAAATCGAACTTTAGCCATCTTCTAAGTAACTTTGTACTTTGAACTATCTTTTAAACAACTTTTACAATTTAAAATACAAAAATATTATGTCAGTTGTTGGAACTTTTGAACCACTTAATGTGTTTTATGAAAGTCTCTCCTTAAAATCATCTCTAATATAAAGCACTCGACGAATAAACATCTAATAAGCACAAATATGAAATGAGAAAAACTTAAATTTTATTTCAATATTCAAATTTTAATGAATTTTACACCGTAAAAATTCCTATTTGCTTCCTATAAAGGATCCAAAATAAAAAGAATATTGTAATCTATTAAAACCTACTCAAAACAATATATTTCAAGAGATTTTTTTTAATTAATTTCAGCGGTGAAAATTATTTCATAGATTTCAATTCTTGAATTGCTTAAGAATATCCTGGTAACTGAGGAAATTATTTATTCTAAAATGTAGAGGTGACAAATTAGTTGTGTGGGTGTTGAATGCAATGTGGATGGATAACGTGAATAGCAACATTAATAATTAAGGTATGGGAATGAGCAGCGACGGTCAACAGACATATATTAGTTCGAAAACAAAACACCAACGTGAAGATGTAGAACAATAGTGGGAATACATGGGCGATGGTGGCATAGTGAAACTCGAGGATCTCTTGGTATGAATAGGAATAGCGAAGAATAGTAATTAGCAATTGACACCATGGAAATGATTCTAAACTCGATATTTTCTGATTGAAATTCAATAGGCTGAATTGAAACCATGCAATAATGAGTTAGACTTGGAAAAATTCTCAAAATACTAAAAAACCCATCCTGTTTATATAGGAGCTAATATCATAAGCATGTTTTTGCACTTTATGAACTAGAAAACATAAAACTTAATACACATGTATTTTCAATGAATATAGACTTTTAGATTCGCATCTCATTTTTTTTTATTTTAAGCGACATAAAGGTGTACCGTAAAGTTGATGCTTAGCCTTCTAAGTAGTGTTATTACGGTATAAATCTCTATAAGTTGCCGTCCAGTTTCCCAGCTATGCAGTGTTGATATGTATGTTTTCTGAAAAACCATGATGTATTTGTTCGTCAATCAGCTAGCTGTTCGTAACGTCCTCTAATAATTCTGAGTGAGATTAATAATGACATTAGCTTTGGCTTTTTTAATGGTTTCACAGGAGAGAGAGTAGTTTTGGGATTCCCGCTGTTTACTTTAAGTTATTTTTTTATTTTCATGTTGGTATTGTTAATCTAATGTTCATATGGCTCATAAATTCAGATTCTATCTTCAAAGATTTCACCTTCAAATTGGAGTATGAAGATATGGTCTGCAATATTGATTTTATCATTATTTTTCATATTTGAGGTAATGTAGTCAAATTATAATCTTTTCTACTTTTATGAGAATGTGTCCTGCTCTTTTTAATGTTTCCTCAATGAATGATTGTAGCATATATTTATCTATGACAGTATCTTTAAGCTAGCCTTAGACACATGCAGCTCTTTTCTAATCGCTTAAATTAGATCTAATTTCTCTCATCCATCCAACAATAGTTTTGTGGACTTTCATACCTTTGAAAAAGCTGCTTACTGTTAATTCTCTACAGCAGTAATTTGCGAAATTTCAAACGTAATATTTCCTATCCGTTACGAACATCTGCAGGGTTTCTTTTTTTTTTTTTTTTTTTTTGAGTTTTAATTGACATTGAAGAATGTGTTGTTCTGTACCTTTTGAGTAAATTACAACACGTATTCCCTCCCACAACTAAGACAAGTGGGGACGTACTTCATCTCTCAATTAATTTTTTAACTTACTAGGTTATTTTTAGGAATCTTATACTTTTTTTTATTTGTACGCTACCATGGTTAGCAGCAATAATGTACGATGTCGTTATATGAAAATTTTCTGCATTCCGTGCTTTAAAAGAAAGTAAAAATCATCTCCTTTTGTTTTTGCATAGAATTTATTTATTTTTGGTTCTTTTCTATTTTAGAAAATCTCACATGCTTTTAGACAATAGGAAACCTTAAATTATGCAATGATTGTATTTAATTTGCCTTTATATTTTAATATACTTAAGTTTTCATGACCCCATTTATAAGACTAGTCTATTTGAGGAATATGGAAAGAATGTTGCTTTTCATCTTTTGTGCTAATTACAATTGTTCATCTCCTCCCACAACTAGTAAAAGAGAGATGTCTTGTTTCTCTCAATTCTTTTACGTTCACCTTTAGGAATCTTGCACTAATTTTTCTGTAGGCACCTCATAAAGTTTAACATTTGGTGACATTAACTCACTTGCTGTATAAGTATTTCTATGTTTTGTGCTTTGTAAGAACAAAACACTACCATGCTCCCCAAGTCAATGCTAAAAAAGTGGAAGGTTGCGTTAGGTAAAACAAAGATAAAATTTGTCGAAATAATCATGACTTGAATCCTTTAAATCATTGTGATTGCGCCCCAAGCACGCACAGATGACTTGAATACTAAAAAATGTAGAGCTATGTGTCTGCGTGTTAAATAAGCAGGGTTCCCACATTATGCTGCAAAGAAGTTAGTCCATAAAACTAGAATTATGTTAAGATCTTAGAATATGGTACTATTACGTGTAAATTAATGAAATTAATAGATATTATGGTTCATAAAGATAAATATTTTATGTGTTCAAGAAACTAAATGGATTGAGAAGGCCAGAGATTGATAGTTTATGTTTTAAACTTTGGTATTCGTAAAAGTAAACTAGAAATGGTGTAAGTATGATTATAGATAAATATTTGAAGGATAATATTATAAGTATTAATAGATGTGGAGATAGAATTATAGCTTTAAAGATTATTGTTGATACTAAATTATCAATGCTATAAATGTTTATTGGGGAGATTTAAATGTATTTGTGAGTAGGTAGAAGATTTTAAAATATTCATAGTGGTTATGGATTTGAGTGACTAATGATGTGACTATATTAGATTTTCTTTTATGATTTTGTACTAACACTTTATTTAAAAAAAGATGAACATATTATTAGTTATAAAATGGATATAAGAAAACATTGATTATTTCGATAAGAGAAATAGATCGCTTAGATTGTAAAGATCAGGCCATTCCAAGTGAAAATTTAAGTACCTAATATCAACTATTAGTTTTAGATTTTAAGATGAAAGGTTGTAAGAGAAAAAAATAAACTACATTATTGTCCCAGATTAGATGACATTTAAAAATACAAATAAAAATATTTTAAGAGCAAGTTACAAGAAATTAGAATTTGAGATTCATGGAAGCCAACATTATGAAAATATCGTGAAATTAAGCAAGTTTAAAGATGTGAGAATCAAAAAAAGCTTCTTTAATAAGAATAATAGAATGAAAGAGAGAAGAAGAGAAAAAGATTGTTATAAAACTTGGTTTAGATGTAAAAACTGAGAATTGTGAAAGATATAAAGTATGTAGAGATTCTAAGAAAGAATATATGACAAAAAATAAATTTTAGTGATTTATACAATAGATTAGATACCAAAGAAGGTGAAAGATGTATGCATAAGTTACAACCAAAGAGAGATAAGAGAAGTAAATACATAGTTCAAGTATGTATTAAGAATGAAAATAATAAAGTGCTTTTCTTAAAAGGATATTGAAAATAAAATGGATGAGATTTTGATAAACTTTTCAATGAAGGATCCGAAAGTCGATTTTAACAACCTTAATACCTTAAACAAAAATAGAGAATTTCATTTTATCGTCATTAGTAACCGAAGTTAGAAGCTTTAAAGAAATTGAAATGTCAAAAACAAGAGGACCGATAATATTCCAATATGTGGAAATGTTTAGGAGATCAATGAATTTCTTGGCATAAATTTTTTAATGTTATTTTAAAGACTAAAAGATGATGAGTGGAGAAAGAGTTTGTTGGTTGCTATATTTAAGAATAAAGGTGATGCACAAGAGTGCAAATTATAGGAATTAAGTTAATGTGCCATACATTAAAATTATGGGAGAGAGTAGAGCATAAGACGATCTCTACAATCTTTGGTTTCATGCCGTAGATCTACTATGGATGCTATACATTTGTTAAGATGTTTGATGGAGAAGCATAGAGAAAGTAAGGAGGATCTACATATGATATTTATTGATCAGAAAGCTTATGATAAAGTCTCAAGAGATGTTCTTTGGAGAGTTCTAAACGTAAAATGAGTTAATATTGGTTATATTCAAGTCATTAAGGATATGTATGTTACTTGTGTCCAAACACAAGGAGGATTGACAAAATATTTTCCTATTTCGGTTGGATTACATCAAGGATCAGCATTAAGCCCTATCTTTTTACTTTAGTTATGGATGTTCTTACGAGGCATTTACAAGAAGATGTACCTTGGTGTATGCTTTTGTCGATGACATTCTTCTTGTTGATAAGACTAGAGGGAGTCCAAGAAACTTGAATTATGGAGGTCAACTTAGAGTCTAAAGGTTTTAAGTAGATCTAAAACCTAATATATGAGTGTAATTTTAGTTGTAGTTCTAGTGGAAGTGTTGTGACTTTGAACAAGTCATTAATAAGAGTGAGCGATTAGATATTTATGCTCTATTGTTCAAAATGAAAGGTGAAATAGATGGAGATGTTATTAGTAGAATTCAAGTTGATGGTTAAAGTGGAGGAATGCATCTAGCCTATTATGTGATAGAAAAGTTCCACTAAACTTAAAAATTTTATAAGATGGTGGTAAGACCCACAAATGACTTATGGTGTTATTGGTCAATAAAAGAGAAGCATAAGACTAAGTTATGTTACAAAGAGATGAGGATGCTTAGTGGATGAGTGGCTTTACTCTTAGAGATAGAATGCAAAATGAGTAGGGAAAAGTTGGAGTAGCTCAAGTGGTAGATAAGATGGAGAGTCGCCTTAGATGGTTTGGCCACATAAAGTCCGTCCATCAACTGATTAGGAGAGTAGATGTATTAGATTTGCCTTATGTTAAGAAAGTGAGGTGACCTAAAAGACTTGATTAAGATGTATAAAAAATGTTCTTAGTATACTTGAATTAAATGTGAATTTGACACATAATAGAACACAATGGAGACGAAGGATTCATGTAGCCGACCCCACCTAGTGGGATTAAAACTTCTTGTTGTTGTTGTTGTGTTGTTGTTGGTGCTTTGTAAGAACAAGAGAATTATATTTAGCTTCAACTGTCTTTGTAGAAGTCAAGTTTTCTTCTTATTTAGAACATATCACAAACTAGAACCAACTTGACCATCAAATGCAATAATGATGTATTTTCACGGGCTTATTGATAAAATAATTGTATTTACCTTTTCTCTTATTATGTGTACAATTAAGGTCTATAACATCCTTTTCATTTATATCTTAAAGAAAAAATAATAAAACACATTTGAACTTTGAGGTGGTATCTATGATGCTTAGTGGAATGGATTGCCACTTCAATGGTAGGCTCAAACAAATTATTTCTTTTAGTGTAGGGTGTTAGATTCGTAGTTCATTCTATTATGATTGGTTGAAATAACAAAGAATGGTGCGGCTAAATTGTCTTGTCATGATCCAAAAATATCTTGCACTTGCAAGTTTCTGAAATCAATATTAACGATAAACTGGAAACCTGCTGAAAACCAGGCTTCCCTTCTTTTTGCTTGTCTTTGATTGTTAACCTTTCTTTCTTCTTTCTCCCTTGATGTTCAACCTCACCACCATTATCATCAACCTTCTCCCACTTATATAAACTGAAAACCTATTGAAAAGAGAAGAGATAATTTGAATTATGTGTGTATGTTATTGAGGATCTTGCACCTTTTTTAATGCATCAGTATTCCATGTTACGGTAGGTAATTTATTCTTTTGTAAACAACTAGTCACATAATAATACTTCATAAAATTACAATGACAATATATACTAGTATTAACTAAGTTTTCTTACATGCACCAATTGGAGTATGGAAATACTGCAGCTTGCGTGTGATGCCTTGAAAGACACTACTGCCTTAGCTAAATGGCCAACAATCCCTTGGATCCCTTCGGGGTGTTGCCAAGCAAACTTTCTAATACTCTCCTCTAGTTGTAGAGTGGATAGCTTAAATGCATAGTTTGAAGGTGGTATTTTGGAAAGTAGAGCTCGATGTTCCTTTGATTAGAATGTTAGCCAATTGATTGTGTGCTTTAACATAGAGAATACATTATCAATACACTTTCTATTTTTTAGAAATGTCTATCTATTTTTATTCATTTGGTTTGGTTGCATACAATTTTAGTTGTTGATTTGTTGTTATGTAGCTTCATAATATCTTCCTATTTATTCACTAGTCATTTAAGATGATTTTTCTTCAACAATTCACAAATTTTTGGGCAATTGCTGCAAGATATGGCGACTATTGTTTGCATCTTGTTTTTTGATTAAATTTTTCCCTTTAAGATGTAATACAAAAACAACAAACTTTATCTCACTAGTGAGGTTGGCTACATGAATCCTTCTTCTCAATTGTCTTATTAAATATTAAAATTTCATTTAATTCTAATAAAATAAGATAATTTTTAATACTTCATATCAAAAGTCTTTTTAGGTCTACCTCTAACTTTTTTAACATAGTTAGAATCTAATACATTACTCTTGTTGTACTTTTCGAGCATTGACATTTTAACTAAATCATATGAGAGTCTCTCTCTAATTTTATCTACCATTGGAGCTATTGCAACCATTTCATGTATATATTTATTTTGCATTTTATCTCAGAGTGTAAAGCCACTCATCTACCTTAGCATCCTCATCTCTGCAACACTAAATTTAATTTTATGCTTTTTTTCTTTGGCCAACAATCCATGAGGCATTGTAGGTCTCGCCACCATCTTATAAATTTTTCTTGAAGTTTAAGCGACACTTTTCTATCGCACAATAGACCCAATGCATTCCTCCACTTCAACCATCCAATTTCAATTATACTAATGACATCCCCATATATTTCACTTTCACTTTTAACAATAGACCTGAGATACCTAAAGTTCATTCTTTTTAATCACTTGATCACCTAATGTTACAACCCACTACTATATCTTCTACTACTAAAATTATACTTTATGTATTCAGTTTTAGATTTACTCAAACGAAAGCTTTTAAACTCTAAAATTGATCTCCACAATTTTTATTCTCTTGAACTCCCTCTCTAGTCTTATCAACAAGCAGAATATCATCAGCAAAAAGCATATACCAAGGGGCTTCCTCATGTAAATATCTAGTTAGAGCATCCATACCTAACACAAAAAGACATGAGCTTAAGGTCAATCCTTCTTGTGTTTGTACACATTCAACATCTCTAGTATACATAGGAGTAGATTTTTATTTTTTTAATTTTTTATATAAGAGATCTTGCTCAGTCATCATCTATGCATAATTTTAAGCTCAATTTCCTGTTTCCCTTAAAAAAAGTTCACTTCTAAAGGCCACTTTGAGGTATTGAAGAGATTTATATGCAGCATCTATATGCACTTCTTTAGGATTATGTATAAATTGACTTAAAATACTTGCAACATAAGCTACTCCTAGTATTATTTGGACAATATTGCCATTTTTTGAGCTGTTGTTTGGCTCTCCAAGCTAATGATAATAACTAATTGGAATCATATCATGTATTTAGTAGGGTGAGATGTATTTTTATCGTGAGATGAATATTTTAATTTAGATATTTTTGAATCTAGAATTTTCAAATTCCTTCAATAATTGATCTTTCACCTTATAGTTTTAATTATACTTTTCATAAATGAGGTAGATACATATAATGGCTTATATGAGAAATTATTTTGAGATAAATATATTTTAAGATTAATTTTATATAAAAATGAGTTATAAGTTATGTCGATTTAAGAAATTTGTATTTAGTAGATTGTTGATAGAAAATTGATGTTTCATAGTGACTCATAGTCTTGTCTCATTATCAATTTCTATTTCAAGAAGCTAGTATACTTTAACATTTTGCATGTACATTTATATGTACTAACAACAATGCAATAGAAAAACTTCATATTGCAAATTGTATGTCTATGCCCTATTCTTCATGATTAAATGGCCATTCATTAATATTGAATTAGGAAAAGCATATATTGAAGAGTTAATATCATAATAACACTTATGTAGGGTAGTAGTTGCTAACTTGTATCGGTGGTATCATAATTTTGATTGCATTAAAGAGACCATAAATCTTCTTCTTAAATTTTTTTAAATGATTACCATATATATATATATATATATATATATATATATATATATATATATATATATATAATGTTATATAGTGGGATTAAGGCTTGTTGTTGTTGTTGTTGTTGTTGTAATGTGATAAAGCCCTAAAAAGACAATATATTCAAATAATTACTTGAAGATGCATCATAGATTAACAACTATTAGACTACAATCATGGGTTATCATTAAACATTTGGATTAGCCTTAAGACATTATTACTCGATCATTATTTGATAATTAAAATGTATGATCTTAATCACTCATTGATGACTACTACAAATAATGCTTTAAATAAGATATGATTGCACCATATGAAGTTTATGAATAAGACACATTTTGATTCAAACGATATGCTTTTATTTACCATGGAATAACTTAAGATAATTTTGAATCTTAAATATATTCTTCATTGAACATTTTCCCATTCACTACAATTATAAATATTATACTCAATAGTTGTTTCATTCATCATAATAATGATGTCGGATTCATCTTTGATGATGATTGTTGAATATCCTATAAATGATAGATGATACCCATACCCATATATGTCATTTATATCATCAATAATAAGGTCATTCAAATCATCATAATAATGATCATGTTATTCACCAAAATTTGAAGATTGAATAATGAAAGTCACCTATTTTTTTACACCCATCATATCGATGGTGATTATGTTTGGATAATCCTTCTTTTACCTATTGTCATCTTAATATCCTGCTATCAAGTTGATGGTCGGTGATTACATCACATATATTGACAATGATCACATTATGTGTGATTTGAAGATTGAGTGACACTTATCACTTTTTGACCATCCATTTGTCACAACAATAAAATTAAAGTTAAACATGCAAATAATACTTTCTTCCATCTAATGATTAATGATATTTAAAGATCCAATAAGTCAAGCAATATAATATATATTAATGCTTTTGGAGTATATATCTTTCTATAATGCACTATAATAAGTAGAGTTGTAAAGGAACCGATTACTCGTTGAATCAATTATTTCTAATGCTTTTGTTTGTTCAAATTAATAAACAAATAAGTTTGAATGTTTTTTGAAAACTCGAAGGTTAAATGAGCTGAACATGCATGATCATACTCGCTTATTTATGTTCATGAACATACTCATTTATTATTTGACAAATAATTTATTAAATACTTGATATTAAGCTCGGTGATAATTCATTTTTTATCTTAAAAATATGATTAAATATATCCTATAAATTTTTTAATCATATATTTAATAAAAAATATTATAAATTAGTAGTATAATTTATAAAATATATTATACATTTAATTAAATATTTATATAATATAATTGAGATTATAGCTTTATAAATTATAGGATAAATGCTCAAAGTAAAAAAAAAAATTAAAAACACATATATGAATTATATAAATGTTTAACTAAGGCTAAAAAAATATTTCTAAATTAGTGACCCAATAAACTCAAGACACGGCTGACGGGCTCAGTGCTTAGTTAGAAGTTGAGCCATGGATCTCGTAGTTTTTTCTTATTCTCTCCCTAAGCCCTAAGCTGACTTCGTCTCTTGAAGCGAAGCTCTAACTCCTCTTGTGCATTGATTTTCACTGTTCATTCTCTCAATTTCACTTTGACTTTTACCGACCACTCTCTCGTCTTCACATTGACTTCCTTCCGCTGCATTATATTATCATAATATTTAGCTCTTAATTTTTATATATTGTTGATCTATAATTATGTACCACTTAAAATTAAAAAAAAATATGGTGGAAATTAAAATCCCCTAATTATGATCAAAATCGATTAAATTCAATTCAATTTGAAAATTCGACTTCATAATGCGTCGAAAGCATCAAAATTAATTAAATAAAAAATATCGAATCAATTATTGATCGATCCAAAAAATTAAAATTAATTTTTAATGAAATTATGTATTGAAGTCGGAAGCGACAACGTCCAACGACCTCCGCGAAATTGATCCGGCAAACGTCGAAACCTATCAAGCGATGCCGCGATCGATTGGTAAGTGCGTGGCGTAACAATTTGAGCGTCGCTGACCTAATTTCATTCTGACGCCGTCGACTTTGCTTCTCTCCGATCCGAAATCGATCGTTGCATTCCAACTAAAATGAACACCCATATTATTAGGGTTTATTGCATAAAGTAAATCCATAAAATTTAATGTGAAATGATATTAATTTGCAATTAGATTAATCAGCGGCTGCCTAATCCCTCTTAATCCTTACCTAACCCCCGCCGCTTGCTCGACCAATCAAAATGACCCCAGAAGCGTAATCGAGAGGCCGTAAGATCGAAGCGAGGATGTTGACCTCATTCACGCATTTCCCCTCTGATCCCTCCCTCGGTTCTCTGCGGCTCACTGTGTCGAATTGGCTTCCTCTCTCGTTTACGTTTGTTGGGCCGATCCTCCCTCTCCAGCTCCTTCTTGTTCAAGCTCTGGTGAAGTCTCATACTCTGTCATGGCTCCTCCTCACGGCTCTCTCTTTCGACTCTCCCTTCTCGTTCACGAGCTCGGTCGAGACTCCTCGTGATTTTCTCCCTCGTCAGGTCCGTCCAGCCTTGAGCCTAGTGAGTGGATCGACCAAGCTTTGACCCAACTCTTCCTCTTCCTTTCCTGATCGGAAGTTCCAGTTGTTTATTCAACCTCTTCCTTTTCTTGCTTCTGCGGGTTATCTAGGTTTTACTAAAGGAAGTGATGATATAACGATTTCATCTTGATTTGAATTGCTTTTGGATTTAATCATTGCTTTGGTTGTATGCTTTGAAGATCTCTTTGTTGCCCATCCAAAAGTGGTCTTTTGAGAAGGAATGCGATTATACTTGTTTGTATAGCTATTTTCTTCCTAACACTGGTTTGCACATTGACATGGGCCGGAGAAAATGGCTCTTGTTGATGACATAAACACAAATCTCTTTCTTTCCATTTGTATTATATGAATTTTGCTGTTTTCTCCTCCTAAGGTTGAGCGAGGAGCTCATTCTCTTTGCTTGGTTCCTCCTTTCCTCTCGTCAGTCCTCTTCCTTGTTACGCCTAACCGAGGATAATGTGCATGCTTTGTTTGCTTGCTATCTGTTTCTCCTTCATTTTGCCTTTCCTACTGAGAGGAGAGGTTCTATTGGCGATCTTTCCTAGTAAATCTAGGAGCTGAAAATCTCAAAGGAGCTATCACACTTACAAATCTATGTTTTGCAAAATCTGAAACTCTTTTATATGATATCAAAGTTAATATGTTTGCTTTGAGTATTTTGAGGTTGGAATCATGCAAGATACATTGTTCTATACCTTTTTCTTGCTCTTGAATTATGAGAGTAAGTTGTGATAATGAAATCCTAGTTTCATTAGCTTATATGATGTCATCTTTGAAATCTTACTTTGGTCATTGATATGTAATGCTTTTCTCTTGATTTGGGAAGAAGGGAAAAGAGAGCAAGGATATTTGTATTACTCATGGGTTTAATCCTATGTTGATGTTGGCTGAAAGCGATAAAGTGGGGTTGTGATTCCATGAGATTTTCTCATTTTATTTGGCTTTTCTCATCATTTGGCAATGTCAGGAATGTAGTAACTAAATCATGTTATCATGCAAAAAATATTTTTGTTTGATTTATATCTAAATGGAATAGTTTTTCATCCTATGATTTGCAAATCAAATATTACTTTCAAACAACTATCATGAGGCAAAACATGATTTATATTTATCTCCTTTGGATTCTTAAGCAAAAGAGAATGAAATACCTAAAGATTGTTGCACATTTCTTAGTAGTTCTTAATGGTATTTCCTCTTTTATATTCAAAATGAGAAGAATGGAAAATGCTTTTGTGTGATTAAAAGCTTATGTTACGACTTTTATTTGAATGTTTCAAATGCAAAATTCAGTGAAAATGATGAAAATGATGTTATAGCGGATCTATGTCTTGTTTAAGCATGCATGCAAATATACATATGACGCTTTTCTAAATATACTTTTGTGATAAGTTCGCTTATTCCGCGTGGGAAATAAGTATGCCGCGTTGTTCCAATGGCGGAGAAATATCTTCTTATAAGTACCGTTCACATTGTTCGCGGCGGAAACTTATAATAAAATGCGCATTCGCGTCGTTCCGCGTGGCGGGGAAATATGTTTCTAATTCCGTTCACATTGTTATCACGGCGAAACTTAATGATAATGCGTTGCGTTGTTCCGGCGTGGCGGAAATGATATGATAAGTACTTCTCACGTTATTAATGTGGAGAGAAAATGCAATCTTGTGTTATCGCTAAATGCCGCATCGGCGTGGTGGAATAAATCTTCTAGGGTTTCTCACGACACCTCGCGCCTTTCTTGGCGTGGTGGGAAGGCTTCAGTAGCCACTATGTGGGATGATGGGAGGTTGAAATTTTCAAAAAAAAGGTGAAATATGTCATATATAAATGCTTATACTTTAATTTCATATACGTGAATGCAAATTTATTGCTATCTTATAAGTCCGTTCATTGTTCCAATCGCGGAAACATGATAAGTACTGTTGTTTTATTCGTGGAAATCTATTCTTTAAGTCTTTGCTTTTTATTCCGAAGAAAATCTTGTCTGTGCAGCCTTTCTTGGCGTGGTGGGCAAATAAATTTTCGGTAGGTGTCTCACGACATCGCACGCCTTTCTTGGCGTGGTGGGAATCTTAGTCCGGCAGCGGGATGGAGGTTTAGAAAATTTTGATAAATAAAATGTGAAATGTCTAAGTGTTTGAAGAATGAAGAGGTACATGCATATGATTATTAAATGCTTCATTCATCATCTTATGACATGATTACTGATATCTTACCCTTTAGTTCTTACCTGAATCTTTATAGCATATGACAATTACTCATTTAAAGTTCAAATTCATTTTACCTAAGTGGTGATTATGCCATATGAATGGGTGAGAAATGAAAATGTGACACTCAATGCATGGAAAGAATCTGAGTCATATATATCATTTAGGAAACAAATGACAACTTGCTAAAATGCTTAAGTGAAATGATTGATTATATATTCAAAGTGTTATCTTATTATGTTCAATTTGAATATCTTTAATATGCAAGTTAAATAAAATCTATGACCTTATGAAGCGATGTTCTTTTTTTTAACCATTTTGATTCATGCAAATACTTGAAAGAATCAAATTAAATCTATAAAATGCATGCTTGATTTGTTAAAGAAACGCACATGATCATGATAAGTGGTTTAAAGAACCAATCATATATCATTTAGAACATATAATCACTTAGTTTTGATATGCGTTCACATTCTTATAAGAACAAACTCTCACTTGACATACAGTAAATAAAAGATTCATATCTTATAGATAAATTTATACTTGACAAATAGTTGAGAGAGTCAACTCGTGTCTTATAGTCTTGTAGAACAGACTTCTATTTGATCTATGATAAACACTTGAAATGGTTACAATGAACAAATCTACATCTTCTCGGTTTGGTCTTGGTGTAGTTAACAAAACAAAATAACCACTTGCAAATTAACTACATTTCAATTGACATTTAATGTTACAATATTTTAAAAGAATAGATACTTCGTATGTATGTTGAAGTGTTCAAACAATAGGGACATAATGTAAGTTAGGTATAAAACAAAGAACATATGTTATGCTTCCGGTTTGGTCTTGGTTAAAAAACCCAAAATCAAAATTCGATATAAACTCCTTAGACATTCTAATGTCCATATAATTCCCAAAGAACAAATATATGCATGTTGGAGTAATTACTAAGTCAAACATAAAGAGCAGATGCTACATATCGGTTTGGTCTTGGGTTAGTTAACAAAACCCAAAATCAAAATTTGACATATAAACTTCAACTTACATTCTAATGTCCATACAATTCCCAAGAACACATATCCATATGCATGTTGGAGTAATTACTAAGTCAAACATAAAGAAAGATCTACATATCGGTTTGTCTTGGATAGGGTCGTTAACTTAAAAATGTGATATTATAAGAATTTTAAAATTAATAATATCAGAAGCTAATTAATATAATATAAGATATGAATCAACTCACATAACTTCAAATCCGACCAAGAAGAAAAGTCCACTCTACATATTTAGAGTGGACAGGTTTTGAAGGATTATACTTCTTGAGATAATGAATTCAAACCGTCTCTGTAGAAAATCGGACGAGTAGTATCATCGATTGATATTACATGATCGAGAAGGATAATTATAATTAAAATTTCAATGATAAATGATCACATATATTCAAATCTAAAATCAATCATAAAATGATCAAAATTTAAAGAAAATAACAAAAATATAAAATAAAAAAAATGAAATTAATTATTTAAATTAAAAAAAAACTAAAAAATAAATAAAATAAATTCACCCTCCATGATTGTTTGTCTTGGTGTGACAAATTAAGAAAACTTTGCTCACAAAAGCGATGCCAAATTAAATAACTACCTTCACACTCAAATATTCCTAAAGGCGTGGGGCGTGGCGTGTCTCTGTCGCGTGGGTTTGCATGATATGGCACCATAAATGGTGGTTCTGACACGACCTCATTTGGGTGGTTCAGCGATATGGCACTAAATTAAGTATAAATAAGGTTATGATCTTGAATCTAAGTGATGAGTTATCATTTTTTTCATATACCATTTTGAGTTAAAAGAATGCTATTTTTTCAAGAATATTGCTTTAGATAGTTGATCTTGATTGTTAAGAAGGTATAACCCATCATTTTCTCAAGGTTGCTCAATCACTTTTCTTTAGTGAGGTATTGAAAAAATCTGGATCAATAAAGATGATGGCTCTACAATTATGATCTTTTGCGTTTATGGATAAATAAAATGTTAAAGATCCATCAACTTGGGAGAAATTGAGATATTTCTTTGTCTTGCCTTATTAAAGATTCATTTGCGATATTTATTTATTTTTATTCTTTGGATAGGGTTCTAAGTCTAAAATACATTGGTGAGATTTGTCGTGTGGTATGTGGCTTTTGAATTTAGGTTCTAAGTAGAGAAAAAAATATTTGAAATATTAAAGTTATAAGAATTAAAAGTCATTATTTTGAGCAATAGAGCAAGATTTAGATGATTTTTATATGGATTTGAGAAAACTTTAATTTGTCAACTTCTTTTGAATTGAGTCCTTTTGACTCCTTTAGGCAGGTGTGTTTTTTTATTTGTCTTTGTTTTCTTTTTAACTTCGGGCCTTTATGTGGAGCCTATAATATTTTTATTTTGTGTGCCTTTTCTTTTTGTAGTAGTTGCACCAAAGATTGCTTTTGGAAGGAGATCTTCTTCCTTCTTTTAAAGAGGGTTCTATGACCAAAGTCCTTATTCTTGAGGTTCAAAAGTTGTCATGACGACATCTTAAGGGTTGAACCATTGATCATTAACGTATATCATCCTTTAGCCCACAGAGAGAATACTTTATTCAAATAAGAAAGATTTTCTTTGCTTAAGGTTTGGACTCTAATATGGTTAAAATCATTATCGAAGTCTTGCTAAAAGCTCAAAGATTCCCTCTCGTTCTATAATCACATCCTCACATCATAACATCTTGAGATCTTGATAGCATTTCAATTCCAACCAAAGCATTTAAGTATTCAAATAATAGGAATGTTGTCTTGTTTGGTAGTGTTGAGCTTTGTCTTGATTTCATTTTGAGTAGATTTGTTTAATTGTATCCTAAACTTATTTTGTGGTAGAGAGGAATATAAAAGATTCATTGATCTTTGATAGCATAGTGTTTCATAATTATATCATGATCATATAATTAACTTCATCCCATTATTTGATGTTAACAATAAATTTATCTGTTAAAGATGTTTTTCATTAGAATAGTATGGAACAAAGAACTTTATATGTAAACTGATTATAAAAGAAAACAATTTTACTTAGTGACTCTTTAGTTAATTTTGGAAGTTGTATTTGATTTCTTTTACTTGTATATAGCTAATCATTATTTGACCCTTTGTTCTCGCCTTAGTAACTCTAAACTTTTGGACCAAGTCATGACACATATCATCTTCCTCAAGCTCATGACCTCTTTATTCCCTCCACACATAAAAATCTAAGCCTAACCCTCTTGTGTTTGTGTTTTCCCACAATCGTGACCACATCCAAGCCATCCATCACCTTCTCATCTCCTCACTAAGCCCCACAAGCTCTGCTAGAATTTTTTGACCTTTTGGTCACTCCTAACCCAATTCATACCTGAGCTTGCATCAATTCATAAGCAGCCAAATAATCCACTCTTCCATTACACCTATCAACTTACCTGTTAACCCTTGAAACCCCTAACTCTAATCCACTCAAACCCCATCCAAGTCTTGCCCCGACATTAAATTTACCCCACCACTAAATCCCATCAATCAATGTTGCTTGGGTGACCTTCGTGTCTTGAACATCCAACGTCTTGCACCAAAGGCAAGTCATGTGACAGGGTGACTCGCCGGGGTTTTGTCTAATGTACAATAAACTTTAGGAATACTTTAATGATTTTTCTATGCTAGCAAATTACATTATGGACTTTCACTTGAATTCTACGAAGCAAGTAATGCTCCTCAAAGTAAAACAAGAAAATCATGTAGGGAAATATCCATTAGTCGATGAAAGCGTTACACTTCATCATCATTAACATTATGGAGGGAGATTGCGAATTTAAAGCAAATGACATGGATGGTTAGGTATGACTTCTCTCGGAAAGAGTCCAAGCCGGACATCTCATCATTAAAGATGTAAAGTCCCTTCAACTTACAATAAAGGAGTTTGTGAGATGAGTCAATGTGATATCCTATTGAAAAAAAAAAAATTTGAACCGACTATTGCCGATCTATTCGGTCATGCTATTTAACAAAATATGCAAGAAAAAATTTTAAAAAATTATTATAAAATTGGTTTATATGTAAAAGCTTGGAAAATTGGGAAAGACATAGAGTAAACCATAGGAATTCTAATAATATAATTTGTGATGCAAAAAATTCAATTTTTAGTGATTTATATAATAGATTGGATGCTAAAGAGAATGAAAAATATATGTATAAATTAGCCATGCACTAAGATAGAAGAAGTATTTTTCTTAGAACAAGATACTGAACATAGATGCATGAGACATTTTGATAAAAATTTTAATGAGGTTGTGAGAATATGATTTACTTTAACAATCTTAATAACTTAAATAAAAAAAGAGAATTTTATTTTTATCATCATATTAGTAAAATTGATAGAGAGGTTTTAAAATAATAAAGTGTGAAAAAGGCAGTAAGACTTGATGATATTCCAATAAAACATAGAAATACTCTATATTTATTGAGAGACTTGATGGTGAAGTATAAAGAGAGTAAGAATGATCTACATATGATATTTGTTGATTTAGAGATAACATATGACAGTTCCAAAAGAAGTGCTTTGGAGAGTTCTAGAAAAGAAATAAGTTAATATTGCTTATATTCAAGTCAATATTGTAACTATTACTTATGTTCAAACACAAGGAAATTGACCAAATATTTTCTTAAATTAGTTGGATTACTTCAAGGATTGGCTTTAAGCTTATGTCTTTTTTGCTTTAGTTTTGGATGTTCTTACTAGATAATTACATGATTACATGAGGATGTACCTTGATGTAAGTTTTTTATTGATGATATTCATCTTGTTTATAAAGCTATAGGGAGTTCAAGAGAAACTTGAATTATGGAGGCAACTAAAGATTTTCTTCTAAGTAGATCTAAAACTATACATATGGAGTGTAATTTTAATTGTAGAAGATCTAGTGGCTAGGTTGTGACATTGGGTGATCAAGTCATCAAAAAGGGTGAACATTTTACATATCTAGTATATTGTTCAAAATGATGGTGAAATAGATGGGGATGTTATTAGTAGAATTCAAGTTGGATGGCTAAAGTGGAGGGATGCATCCTTTATTGTGATAGAAAAGTCTTAGACTTAAGGAAAAAATTTATAAGATGATAGTAAGATCTGCAATAATTTATAGTGTAGAATGTTGGCCAATAAAAGAGAGGCATAAAATTAAGTTTAGTGTTACAGATATGAGGTTGCTCGAGTGGGTGAGCCACTTTACACATAAGAGATAATGCGAAACGAATATATACATGAAAAGGTTTGAGTAGATTTAGTGGCAAATGAGATTAGAGAGAGTCGTCTTATATGGTTTGGTCCCAAAAAATCATCAGTCATTCAATGAACGCATGATTAGGAAAGTAGATGTATTAAATTTGACTTATGTTTAGAAAGGTACAGATAGACCTAACAAATTTGGTTATGTAGTATAAAAATGATCTTATTTTATTAGAATTAAACAAGAATTTGACACTTAATATGACACAATGGAGAAGAAGGATTCATGTAGCCGACCTCATGTAGTGGGATGAAAGCTTGTTGTTGTTGTACCAAAGCAATCAAGTTGCCCCTCTTCATGTTTAGTACCAAATTTATCAAATATAATGTGAACTATCTTTATAAATAGTTCATTGTTGTGTTAGTATACTAATAAATATTTTTGCAGGTTACAAGGAAAAAAAGAGCATTAATAGTTGATGAGATGAGGATCTCATGGAGAAAGAAGCTGATAGAGCTTATATGTGTTGCGTTTAGATGGAAGTATGAGTGCAGATTAAGGAAAATCATAACTTGAAGTAGTGCAGTATCAGCGTGAAAGTCTTTAAAGAAGATTGGAGGAATTCTAGGCTGTCATTGATATCATGTAATAATTTCAATTGTCTTTATAATATAAGCATGCATGCGCTTATAAGGCAAAACAATAAACGACAAATACATTTATAATAAAGATAATTTCCTCAATAATGGAATTAAGTTAATGTGTCATACATTAAAATTATGGGAGAGAGTGTAATAACCGGAAAAAAAAAAAAGGATTTCATAACCGCGGTTAGCCTGAATGGAAAAGGGAACCAAAGGGAGGCGTCGGTTTCGACAAATCAAATTCCCAAAACAGGGAGAAAGGAAGGAGGAGACTCTACGTAGCGTGTCCAGAGTGAGACCGTGCATGACGTGAGGAGAAGAAGGAGAAGCGGCCGACCAATTACGTCTGCCTACATGTCGGCGTCTTGTAGTCGAAGGAAGGAGAAGAGAGCCTTTGCGACATGTCGGCGACCGAGGAAGAAGCGAGTCTTATAAGAAAGAAGAAGCCCTCCGTCGTCGTGAGTGAAGAAAAGGCCGTGCATGTGTTGCAAAACCGAGAGGTAATGTAAGTATATAATTTATAAAATAATGTTTAATTGAATTTTTTATGTTAATATTATGATCTCAAACTTTGATTTAAAGTTTATAGTTTTAACTTAAGATTTATTAATTTTAAATAGGTTAAATTAGGAAAATTAATCCTTGAAAAGAGAAGAATGGAATATATTGTGTATGTATATAATTTAATAATTAAATTACAAAATATGATAATAATAATTATTATTATTAATTAAGATTTAATTTTAACCTAGAAAATAGGTAATGAATAAGGACAGATTTGAGTGTTAAATTATAAAAGTTATATGTAAGGAGGTTCAAGAGTATTGATTAAATTAATATTTGATTATAGAATTTCAATTAAGGAAAGCGTTAAAGGAAAGGAGATTGAAAGCAAGTTAAAGTGGGTAATTATGTTCTTACATTTATGGTAAAAATGTCTTTAATTTCTTATGATGACATGTTCATATGATTATGACTTTTCATGTATGCAAGTTGTGATGATTTTTCTTTCTTTCTTAAAGCGTGATATAGCTACTATTTCTTCATGTTGGATAATAACGAATCTTACATCATATTCGCGTTATCATTTTATAAAGTTCATTTGATTTATTGTTAATCATAAATTAATAATATAGTGGTATAATTGTATCTTTATGAATGTGCATGTTGGAGTTCACCCCTTAGTGCACGGGGACGCGATATTACGTGCAAATGATTCAAAAAATGAAATTGACAAATAACTCAAAAGCTAATGAAATTGGCAAATGTAATGACAATGGTAATAGATCTTGTTCTTTGAATGAGTATTTACGGTGACTCTTGGAAGGATGATAAAAGTAAAAGTAAAAGTTCATATGATAAATGTTTATGTATATATACCCTATGATAAATGTTTATGTATATCTATATCTTCGATAAATGTTTATACTATCTCCCATCGATTGTTTGAGCAGTTTCATACGAAAATTGGCATCATCTAGTTCTTTGTTCTTGTTTCTTATAGTGTAATAGCGTAATTGGCCTGAATTATATTCATTTTGTTAGTTCTTAATCTTTTTTGTAATCCTAATTAAATGGCTGATAGAAGGAAAAGTCATGTTTACCGCCGTAGAGGGACTTCAGGAGATAGGTAATTATGTCATGTTGAGTTATGTTTAAAATGTGTTTTCTCCTGAACTTTGTTAGAATATTTAAGTATGGACAAATGGTATAATTATTTGTGGTTTGTGGTAGCTCTTTTATGATTGAAGATTGGAGATTTTATTTATGATTGGAAATGTTAAGAAATGTTTTATTTTATCCGTCAATACATTCCTTGGTATTCCAAGCTCGGGCAGTCGTGACAGAGTAATTGAGCATAGGTTACGATGTGATATAAAAATTTCTCCTGTCAGTTTGGTTTCATGTCGTAGATCTACTATGGATGCTATACATTTGTTAAGAGATTTGATGGAGAAGTATAGAAAGTAAAGAGGATTTACATATGATATTTATTGATTTAGAAAGCTTATGATAAAGTTTCAAGAGATGTTCTTTGGAGAGTTCTAGAGAAATGAGTTAATATTGGTTATATTCAAGTCATTAAGGATATGTATACTAAAAGTTACTTGTGTCCAAATACAAGGAGGATTGACAAAATATTTTCCCATTTCAATTGGATTACATCAAGGATCGACTTTAAGCCCTTATCTTTTTTGGTTTAGTTATGGTTGTTCTTACTTAGCATTTACAGAAGATGTACCTTGGTGTGCTTTTCGATGACATTCTTCTTGTTGAGAAGGAGAGGGAGTCCAAGAGAAACTTGAATTATGGAGGTCAATATTAGAGTCTAAAGGTTTTCGTTTAAGTAGATCTAAAGCGAATATATGGAGTGTAATTTTAGTTGTAGAGTTAATAGTAGTGTTGTGATATTAGGTGAGAATTAGTTAATAAGAGTGAGTGATTAAGATATTTAGGCTCTATTGTTCAAAATGATGGTGAAATAGATGGAGATGTTATTAGTAGAATTCAAGTTGGATGGTTGAAGTGGAGGAATACATCTGGCTTATTGTGTGATAGAAAAGTTCCACTTAAACTTAAGAAAAACTTTTATAAGATGGTGGTAAGACCTGCAATGACTTAATCTTGTGGACCCCAACAGTTTTAAATTGTTGAAATTGATGCATCTGATCAAGGCTACAGAGGTATCCTTAAGCAGTGAAAAAATTTTAAAGAAGAATTAGTTCGTTTTATTTTTGGTAGATGAAATCCTACTCAACAAAAGTATTCCATTATCAAAAAGGAAATATTTTCTGTGGTAAAGTGCATCTTAAAATTTCAAGATGACTTACTCAATCAACATTTTCTCCTTCCTATTACTATTCTTCAGTCAAATACATCATTGAACAAGATGTAAAAAATTTGGTTTCAAAATAAATTTTTGCATCCTAGCAGACGCAATTTTCAGTATTTGATTTTGATATCGAATTCATCAAAGATAATGAAAATTCTCTTCCTGATTTTCTAACCCGTGAATTCTTGCAGGGACGTTCAGGGGTGGATCACCCTGCATGGAAGAATGAACACTCCTAATCTAGGCGGTCCTTCCTTTCGCGGAGGACGCGGTCGTGGCCGCGCTAATGAAAAAGATCCGGTCAACTCAACGGTTGGCATGATCGACCTAAAAACACTTGTATGGTACATCGTCCTCTTCAATTACGGTTGAAAAGAGTGAAATATCTAAAGCTACAACACCATCCCTTAAAGATGTCGTTGCACAGGAACCAGTTTACTTCTCTAAAGAAGTAAAAGAAAATATTATTGAAATCAATTTCTCAGATTATTCAATAAATAATTCGTAGACATTACTTGAAAGATATTTGGGAAACAATCCTTTCTCATTTGAATCTAATCTCTAAAGAGAGACTTATGAGAAAATTTTAACACAATTAAAGTGTGTTGAAATTAATCATGTTTGTGATCAGACGAACCATACTATTCTGTATAGCAAATGTGTTATACAGAAAATTTTCATCAAAGTGAATGGGGATTAACACAATTCCAAGAAAAAATAATATTTTTATCCACTAATTTACAACACATGATTAGTGTAAATTATTGGTGTTATGTGCAAGCAATAATAAAGGTATTCTTCGTTATTGATGATAAATGAAGACATTTTGGATGTTAATAATGAATAAGGAAATTATCAGTAAAGATATTACAACATGGTTTTTCAGATGGTGGAATTATTTCGAAGCAGAATTAAATATTATTCCAGAACCAATCAAAGAAATCTTCAATGAATGGATGAAAGTTGCCCCCAAAATGAGAGTCATTAATCGAAAAAGATGACTCAAGAGCAAAATCTTGCTCACTTTTTTACAGATTGTTAAATCTCCTGGATTTGGAGCTTGAACGTTATACTAGGGAAGGACCCCTTTAATCAACTGGTCATTCAGAGATAATTTTTATTAAAATGGTGGAATTCAATCAGTATTGAAGAAAAATAAGCTTAAGCAAATTAAAGTTATTATTAAAGTTTATTCTGAATTAACGATTCTTCAAAGCTACGATTTTGATTTTCATGAGATTCTAAAAAAAAAGACGTTACTCTCATAAAAATGAAATTCAACATAAAGAACATCTCAAGAAAATTTATGAAAATCAACTCGTCAAGGTGTTCAATCACCCTATCTACATCTGTGACAGTGGCGAGTCATCAGACGGAATAGAAATCAAATCCACTGGAGAAAATTAGTAGATTCCAGCCTAAAGACAGCAAAATTATTGGATCACTTTACACCTAAAGTAATCTACTTTGTTTATATTATTGATGCTACTTTACAGCACAAAAGTGGATAGCATTATCTCCACCAGATGGGATGCTACTTTCCACCTCAAAAGTAGTTGCATTATCTCCACTAAGAAAATGAATCTACTTTACAGCTCTAAAGTATTCCCTCCAGAAGAAGTAATATTACTTTCCATCTCAGAAAGTAATTGAATTATTGTTCCCACTTCGACAACATTATTCTGTTTAAATTATTGTACCTTTGCTTAGTGTCTAAGCAAAGAATATTTTCTGCCTCCACTTTTATATAAGGGCTTACATCTATTTGGTTGTTTCGATTTTTCTCTTCTCCTCCTTTCTCAAAATTTAATGACTGAAATAAAAATAAATATATCTTTAATTGAAAACATGTGAATAACATTCTTGTATTTTTGATTCCTTCTCTCATATAGCCTCCATGTTTATTCTATATTTTCATAAGTCTCGTACAAATAGAATATCTTTATTTCAGAGTCATTTTAATCATATTCTAATATTTTCTCAGGTTTCTTTACATAAATCAAGTTAGACTGTGTATATCCATTAAATATGTAATGAATTTACTTGATTCATCAGCTATGTATTTTTTTAAGTGTATTGAAATATATCATTATTATGTATATTTATGACTATCATTATTTGGTGGAACCCTACGTAAAAACTTTTTGGTATGTGACTTTTAAATTTTGCTGAATTATGACAAACTGTTTTACTATTTATTTGGGAATTTAAGATACGAGAGAAGTCTTTAAATATGTAAAAATCCTGCTAATGGTGGGGTTTAACATTTAGAACAAATAAGGAGATTGAGCCGAGACTTAAAACAGTAGGATTAAAAGTCCCATAAATCCTGTTTGAGTGAATTTAAGCTAAATTTTGTTTAAATCCTATCTCAAATAGGATGCCATACAATCCTTTATAGCAGCTTTGTTTTACTGGAAGCATTTTAATGAATAATATTGAATCTGATATCTTGGTCTTTTTAGCTGCTGATATCATGCTATGGAAATGCTGGGGAGTTTCAATTGTGGTTATTGTTGTTGCTACTGTCGCATGGCTTGTGTTTGAGAGATCAGGATTGCCATTCCTAACAATCTCCTCGGATATGCTGCTGATTTTGATCATTCTTCATTTTATTTGGGACAACAGTGCTGGCATGCTTAACACGTAAGTGCCATATTGTGCTTGTATTTTGCTGAATGATTTTATTCCTTGTTGTATGGATGCCTAATGATTTTTATGTAAATTTCCCATTATTTTGGTTTTTATACACACAACACCCAATTCTCATGTATTTACAATTAAACCACCCTCCTATATTAATTTTTCAAATCAACGCCCTAATATTGAAATTCTTAACAGAAAGTCCAACCCATTATTTTCATTTTGTTTTAATTCCCAATGATTTGATCATGGCACGTGCATTGTTCAAAAATAAAATATGTTAAATCGTAAATATATAAGAATTAGGTGGTTGATATGAAAAAATTCATTTTTCTGATGACAGATCCCTAAGACCTTTACCTGAACTTGTGTTGTCTGAAGAAATGGTCAATAATGCGGCTGCTTCATTTCGTGTTAAAGTTAACAATATGTTGCTGGTGGCACATGACATTGCTCATGGGAAGGACTTCAGGTCATTTTTCCAGGCATGCAACGATCATTTACTTTCTGAATCACATGGGCTAACAATGCTCATCTTCAAACTGAAACTTTTTTGCTTTGGTTTACTTTCCTACAGGTGGTGATCTTTCTTTGGTTGATATCTGTTATGGGAAGTTTCTTCTCATTCTTCACTCTTACCTATATTGGTATGCTTTCTTTCTAATCTGTGTTGTTCAATTGATAAGGTATAGTTGTTTCTTATTGGCAATCATTTGCATCTAAAATTGTTTAGTTGAACCTTTTATTGGTGATGGAATCTCTCTCCCACCTCTTTCATTGTTCTCTTTCATCATCCACTTGTCAATCTTGTGCATCTCCATGTGCCATGTGTATTTTCTGCTCTCTTTTTTTCTTCTCTCTTTTATGTGTCATGCATACTCTCTTCAAGGAGCAATACGTGACCTTATCAGTGGTGTACATTTAAGGTAACTTTACTTTCTCTTTAATGCTTTAGATCAGTCTTTGAGAATTCGTCTAGTTTTAATGTGTGGTAAACTGATTTGAAATGTTGACATTTATTTGAAATATAAACCTTCGCATTACCAATGCAGTAATATGGCCGTAAATGAATAGGGATAAACTATGTACTACTTTGTTGAGCCTTGTTCACTGAATTTTAAAATCTTGAATTTGAGTTGTAATCTTGTCAAACTAATTAAATATTTAATGCTAATGATTTAAATATTAACCTTATAATTAGACATAAATTTATTTATTTAATCCAAATTGATATAATAGATTTGGTCTTATTTATGTTGTTTATTGAAGTTCAAATATTTACTATTAATTTATATATGAAACAATGCTTTCATATTTTGATCATACTTGCACTTCTAATAATATCCAAAATTATCAAAGTGCATAGAATATGATAAAATGGACAGCAGACCATTAAATAAGTCATCCCATCAAATATACAATTAAGCTATCTTTTAATGTGCATTTCATAGATCTCTTAATAAGCTACTTCTTAAATAACAAATGAGCATTATTCACACACATATATGTACAAATGAGTCAATATTTAAGTTTGTCCTTTTATTTGTTGAGCTTTAAGAATTTTATTAAGTTTGTTTAATTATTAAATTAAATGAGTTTTATGTGAACGTGTATCCATCAGTTCATTGGGTGAACTAATTCACTTGCAACTCATTATTGGCCCATATTGATGTTTTTTTATTAACTATTAACAGTCATTTGAGAGCATTTTCCCACATTAAAAAGGGATCATTATAATGTAAAACTAATATGTTGTATTTCATATTTGTTACGCGTTTTATTTGATTTGCTTTGTCTGTCAGTGTATCTTCATGATTAGGTGCAACTTTAAATCAATATTTTGAAAGATCCACATATATTTTGAGGTCATAAGGTGAATTCTATATGAAGGAAACTTTTACTTCTGCAAGCCAAATACAATTTTACTTCATTGAGAAAAGCTTACGATCTTTGTAGATAGTAATAACTGATTCAACTGTCGCTGCTTTCTAGGATCAAGTACTTTTGACCCTGCTTGAAGTTCCCTTTCTATCTTTTACTTTTGTTTTCACTTTTTTTTTAAAAAAATTTTTAGTTCAAAAAGAATATATGAAGTGTTCATTATCATTTTGTTTCGTATTCCCCTGTTCCATCTTTTCATAGAAATCTATTCTCCATTTTTATGCTAAATTTCCTCCACCTCGTAGTGATGGGAGCCTACCATGCTTCATATGCTTTTTTTGTCTTAATTATTACAGAGATAACATCTAGATCTTCCTTATTTATAAAACCATCTTTTAGATAATTTTTTATTTTTGAACTATCAATAGGTGTATTTGTGTATCATGATCAAATAATCAGAAATTCAATAAAAGCGAAAAAAAAATTGGTTGTTAGTTTTAATTTTCAAGTGAAGATTTGAATAATGGGGACAAGATGGTGTTACTTTTGCATTTAAGTGTTATGAAGTTTTGGCTGATACAGAAAATCAACAGCAAAACAACATAACTTGTTCAGGTAAACTTGAAACTTTCAATAATCAACATACACAAACTACAAAACTTAGTAACAAAACTCTGAAACGATCCCACAGATTTTCTCAGAACACTTCATAATGCTGTTTCAAACAAATAAGTTTCTGCCATTCTGCCATTCAGCTGATGATTGATTTATGATAACATTGGTGCAGGCACTATTTTATTGATGATTGTTCCTGCTCTGTACAACAAATACGAGGAGCGTGTCGATAGATACGCAGGTTTGGTTCACCAAAGCTTCCGGAAACATTACAGAATAGTAGATGAGAATGTTCTTCGTCGCCTTCAAGCCGCCGCATACCTAGAGATAAAACTGACTGATCATCTGGCAATGTAACTTTCGTTTCCATGAAAGAAGGTATGCTCGTTATCTTTCAATTTTCAGAGAATTTTCAGCTTTCAGTGGTTTAGAAGAGCGCATAGAATGTGTCCCAGGAGGCATCAAACTATATTGATTCTTGTTCATTTTATATGAAACTAAAGTGTTCTTTCACCAATAATAAATACTCTCTCTCTCTCTCTCACTGTATCTGTAGTCTTTAGAGCTGTTTCTTTGGTGTTTTTCCAGTTCTGTATATTATCTGAATGTAATTATAGAATATTGTTCTGATGACATTTTGGGCCTGGAATTTGGTTTTACTGTTTTTACATTCAAAAATTTTGGGATTGACACTTTTAGCTATTTTTTATGAAAACTTTGCTCTAAATCTTCTTCTGTTACGGTATGCAAATTTTATTTTGGGGTATACTATTTTGCAATTTGCTTTCCATCTTACACAGGAGGGGGGCCTCTGTTCACATCTTTCTATAAAATTAGTTTGTGAACTTTTCCGTGTATGGCTTGATATGACACTTAAAATATTAGTAATAGCATCTTGATGTTAAAAGCAACGATCCAAAGTTAAACTGGTGAATCAAATCTCAAAATATCCTGAAACTTTGGGATATCGTTAAATCCTAAATAGCTCTCAAATATGAAGTGTTTATAATCATCGGCGTCACCGAGCGGTTCAACAAAACAAAGATCTTCAATTCACTTCATTTGAGCATTCAAATGCACGAAATATCATATGATCAAGGGGATCATTTTGAGCCGTCGATGAAGTGGGTATGCGGGTTTTGCATGCATTTACAAAGGCGTCACTTTTCCAATCATAAAAGCCCTCATTCCTCATATGAGGAGGCCAATGAAGGAGGAGCAAGCAAGAGAGGAGAGCTCAAGATCCTCCAAGCACAATCGTCTCGCCACTCGACTTGACCATTAGCCAGGCCGTCGCCACCGTTGATCCTCCGTGTTGACCATTGTTCTCGGTCCTTCGCTCGTCATCAACTTTTCGTCAACATCGTCGTCAACTTTGTAACATCGTCGTCAACATGCTTGTCAACTTATCAACATATCGTCAACTTTATCGTCGGCGTTTCATTACTTCAGCAGTTGTCCACTTCTCACACTTCAGAAGATAGTAGAAGATCTTGTACTCAAACAGATATATAGTGGAAGCTTTTTTTATTGGAGGCGTGATTTTTCCCTCTTTTTTGAGGTTTTCCGTAAAATTCTCAGTTTATTATTGCTCTTTACATACCTTATTGTCTTTGGACTCAAAGAAGCTAAAGAACTTTTATTCTACAGGTTTTCTACGCATAGCTTTGGCACCGTCGTGGGATGAAAACCCTTCAATCACGGTTCTTTTGAACACCACCTCATGGCCAATAAGCGCAACACTGACATGGAGCCTCCCGCTCGACTCCCGTCCTCGAAACCAATCCTTGAACCAAGGGGCAACCTTCTACCTCACTTCCCCACGATGAGTGACCGACCGGTGAAGGTGTGCAACAATCTTTTAGAAGATGTATGCCGAATGGAAGAATCTCAAATGAGATGATCCAACTTTGCGAGAACACATGACCCTTCTGGACATCTCCCCAAGATCGATGTAGTGGAGGTCAAAATATAATTTCCGGCCAGTTCCTCCGTAGAGGCGTGATCTTTGAACTTCGACTGCAAGTTCTACTCATCCATCACGAGCTCAACTAATCCACCAATCATTCGGTAGCATTACATTTTCGTCTGTTGACCCCACTCGTCATGTTATCGTGAGGACTTAATGCAAGATGAATTTCACCTCAAGATAAATCATCTTCCCCTCACCGCTATGAGGAATCCTCACTTTTAAACATTCTCCACATCTTATTCGTTGGTTTCAAGCTTAGAACATTGATTCATATGATGGGGCACCCATGAACACATCGACCATTCTGGGACTATCATGCATATGGAATCACGATATCATGCTTTGTGTCTTTCCTTACCCTCAAGGGACAAGCTGCACTTGGTTCCCTTAGGGAATCCATCCATACCTTTGGCGAACTTCGTCAAGATTTTTGTAGAAACGTTCATTGCAAAGGAGGATCATTAAGATTCCTCCCATCTCCGTCCAAGCGAGGCGAATCACAAGAATACTTAGGTTCTCCTTAGAAGGCCAAATACACAGGTAGATCAACTATTAAGAGTTTTCCTAGGAAGGCCTATCTTTGGAAGGCCCCAATCAATTTTTTGTGCGATCACTTGATCTCACCTTAAGATGAAGTTTCCAACCCCGTCGGAGTTGGGGTGAGTGCGTGAAATCAGATAAACAATCATGTTACCTCTGCCCAATCACGCCACATGACCTTCGATCGAAGATTTTAATTTTGAGATGAAAAAGTACCCCAGAAAGCTTCGCCTGTAGAAGACTTGCTCTCTGTTGTATTATCAGATGACCAACCACCACGAACAGTACAAGTGGGATCCATGCTCTCAGAAGAACAAAGGGAAAAATATATAGACTTCTTGCGCAGAAATCAAGACATCTTCGCTTGGAGTCCGACGGTGTCTTGGGGGTTGACCCGATGTAATCATGCACTCCCTCAAGATCGATCCGATATTCAAACCGATCATCCGGAAAGCGAAGTTTTGCACGATCGCCTCAAGCTATTGAACAAGAAGTTAACAAGCTTCTGAAGCGGATTCATGAGAGGTACATTACCTACATGGCTAGCGAATGTTGTCATGGTTAAGAAAACAAACGGAACATGGAGAATGTGTATTGATTACACTGACCTCAACAAAGCTTGCCCGAAAGATAGTTTTCCCCTTCCTCGAATCGATCAGATGGTTGATCTGTCACGGACATCAAATGCTCGTTTTTGGATGCTTACTCGGTTACAACAAATAAAATGAACCCAACGGATGAAGAAGCTATAGCATTTCAAACATATAAAGGTTTATATCTTACCAAGTTATGCCATTTGGATTAAAAATCTTTTCTATCAACGTCTTATGAATAAGGTCTTTAAAGACCTACTTGCCTGATGGATATGTGGATGACATGTTAGTGAAAAGCTTGGAAGAATCACATATTCTAGAAATATGCTTTAACCTTGACGTTATAACATGCGACTAACCAAATGTGCTTTTGGGTTACATCGGAAAATTCTTGGATTTATGGTAACCCAGGTGAGATGAGAAACCCGCTCTCAAAATATGACTCCTCAGAAGAATAAGGAAGTCCAACGTTTGAATGGATGAATTCTGCGTTATCCTTCAGCCTTAGGGATAGATACTTGCCATTCTTTAAAATATTAAAGGGAGCTAAAATAATAATTTTCAATGGGATGAATGTCGATTGCTTTTGAGCACTAAGAGTATTTAGCATCTCCACCCTACTATCAAGCCTATTCAAGGAGAGATGTTATACTTATATCTCTCAGCTTTCTTCCACGTGATAAGTTCGCTTTAGCGAGAAGATAAGGAGATACAACGCACCAATTTATTATGTCAAAGAAAATTCTATCCGACATAGAAAGTCGTTATCCACTTGTCGATAAAAGTGGCTCGCTTTAGTTTTTTCTCGCAAAAAAACTCAAGGCCCATACTTCCAAGCCCACCATGCTGCTATACTCATTTACCATTAAGTGGTCATCCTACAAAAAACCGTAAGCATCCTGAGGTTAATCATGGTCTCAGGAATCGGGAGAGTTTGATATAAATTTTCTACTCACTCTACTATAAAGTCTCAAGTACTTGCAGACTTTATGTGGAATACCGCCTCAACCCAGGAGCTATCTGCTACATGTCTTCGCCTCTCAATGGACCCTCATGTTGATGGAGCTTCGAAGCAATCGCGGTCGTGAATCTTACTTATTTTCCCCCAGCAGAATACTTTAGAGTATGGACTTTGTCTAAAATTCAAGCAATTGATGAGATAAAGGAACATTCGTGGATGGACCTCATCCTGTCTTTTCTACAAGAAGGAACTCTCCCTGAAGACCCAACTTCATAATTCGCCTCAAGACAAGCTTCAAACTTTACTATTATCTGAGGTGAACTATACAAACGAAGCTTTCTGACCGCACTCAAATGTCTCTCACCTTCGAGGTCGACATGCATTAAGAGAGGTTCACTGTGGGATATGTGGAGAACACCTAGAGGAAGGGCGCCCTCTAAAATTATAAGCAAGGGTTCTATTGGCCTACATGAAACAAGATGCCTTGGAGTTCACAAAAAATGTGCAAGTTGTCGTTCTCTAACCTCCCTCACATGTCGCAGAGCTCTCATCCATTCAAAGCCTGGCCTTTGCTCTGGGGATTGATATCATGGGACCTTTTCCGATAAAGATCGACAACGAAAGTTCATCATTTTGCCGCCGACTACTTCACTAAATGGGTGGAAGAACCACTCGCTAAAATTACGAGGCAAATGCTAAACAATTTGTTTGAAAAAATATATGTCGATTCTCTTCCCGCAAAGATCATCACCGACAACGGAACCCAATTTACCGAAAAGTTTTACATCCTTTTGCAAAGATCTTCACATTCACCGCAGTAGACATCCTCAAACTAACGCGCATCAAGCTACCAATGTGACTATACTCAAAGGACTAAAAACACGCCTCGAGAAGGTCGGGGGTTGATGAGCTTTAATGTTCTTTGGCTTACCGCACTACATCGCAAGACCGGTGAGACACCATATAACTTGTGTTTCTACACGTGCTATTATACCAAGAGAGTTCCAAGTCCAAGAGTTCAATTATTCGATCATGATGGTAATGAAGAAAACTCCGACAAAGACTGACCTACTCAAACTCGTGACATGGCCCTACTCTGACCGCTTCCTATCACCAAAGGGTAGCTCATCACTTCAATGTAAGAGTAAAACCTCGCCCCATATCCGGTGACTTGGTCCTAGTCTAAGTCCAGTGCAAAGGCCCTCAACGTAATAAACTCTCACCTCTTTGGGATGGCCCATATGTGGTTATAGTGGTGAAGCCGTGAACTTTCAAGCTCAAGGATTCTGAGAGAAAAACTTTACCTCAACTTGGAACACCGAGAATCTAAAATATTATCGCAATTCCTACCGCATAATTATAAACTTTTATTCTCCTCGCTTGTCATTTCCTCTTCATGTAGCCAACACCACTTAATAGGATAAAGACTTGTTATTATGTCATCATTTTCTCTTGAAACTCATATCCTGTTAAAAATCATCTTATGATTGTATCACCAAATTTATCGAGTAATGAATTTATAGCTTTTTTCTTACAAGCTTATTTCTTCTTCATTTAATCCTCCCACTTGAAATATGCAACTCACGTTGTATCTGTCGAGGCATAATCAATCCCAAGGGGACTTGATGACCTCTTCCATACGAGATAAAAGTCACTTTGGTAATACACTAGGATAGGTCAAAAGGTCCTTGGTATCACGACCTCTTCCATACAGTTAACGTCATCAAGCGCTGACAAACAACCTCGGATAAGTCAATAATCCTCAGTGGATTCAATTTGACCTCTTCCATACAGGTTAACGTCATCAAGTAATGCTTTGACAAACAACCTCGGATAGGTCAATAATCCTCGGTGGATTCAATTCAACTCCCTCCATACAGGTTAGCGTCGTCGAATAATATTCCGACCAATTATCCCGAATATGTAAAAACAAAACAAAAGCATACATAAATATATATATATATATATATATATATATATATATATATATATATATATATATATATATATATATATATATATATATATATATATATATATATATATATTCCATGATAACATTAACATGATGATATAAGGATCAAGATTCTGATACACACTAATAACAATGCATAAAAAAAAAAAGGCGTCATCAAGTGATGCTACATCATATTAGTTAGTGATATCAACGTCTTCCTCACCACTAGGAGATGCTCCCTTAGACTCACTCTCAACTCCATCATCTCACGAATCGGCGAAAGTCTGGGACACTTGGCGGGTGATAGATCCTCAACTAGCTCGGTCTTGCGATGCACTAAGCGGATCCCTTTTAGGAACCCTCGGATGAAGCTCCTCTAAACATTGGTGCTCCAAGTCCTTCACTTCAACAGAATATGATTACGAGCTTCACGAACATGGTCCTCAATTATCGCGATAAGCGGAGAGCTCTTAAAGTCTTCCACGCTTTAAGGAGATTTCATTTGCTCTCAACATCATATGTTCCTTCTCAAAAGACGATCCTGTAATGCTTTTCTCCGCTCGAGAGCTCCCTTCTCCTCACGTGCCTTGAGTCTCTTCCCTTTCGAAGTCTCGTCCTCACCTCAATCACTCATCACGAGTGCGCTTCCACCTCGACGGAGAGAAAGAGAAGTCGACATATTCGCTAGCTCGCTGCACTGGCCATCCTCCTCCAAAGTCGCCACTTTGGCTTTGATACTCATCTTTCTCCTTCATGCACAGATATTTTATCTTCACAAATTCAATATTCCACTCATCTAAAGCGACACTCAAATGAGCCATCTGCCCTAATGTTTGAGTTACCTATAAAGAAAAAAAAATCATCACAAATATTACACAGAAGAAAAGAAGAAAGAAGGGGAAGACAACGTACCAATTCATCTGCTCGTTGATGCCCAATGCATATGTGATTTAACACCTCTTCAGAATGTGCGGCTTCAAAAAACGTACTCCCCCATCATGAGTTGAAACAACTAAACTCTTAGATGCCAACTGGGGCTAACATCTTCTTCGCAGATATCCGATAGTTACTTCAACGATGTCTTCTTTTCTTTAAGGAAGAAACATTGCCACCACCGATTTCGATCTTCTTGAAAGAACCCTATGAATATGAAGAGGCCTCTCATCACCTTTACTTGATTTCTTTAATGGAAAAGAATGAGATCTCCCCGCCTCGGATAGAAAGGCCAACCTTGAACATTCTATCTTCAACTATATACTTGCTAATGTAACTCATGTTGCAAGCTTCCTACATCGTGGATATTAGAGTTGCCGTGATCTCATTCTCCGACATCAGCGATGGATCTGGAAGTTCATTCAATCTTCCCCATCTCTCAGGAAGGCCCCACTCATTTTTCACAAAAAAGAATCCATTAAACCAATTTCTAGATTGATCCCGTGCTGAAAATTCTATCCAATTCTTTATAGTCCGATAAGAAACACGTCCCTGGGTATCACATGTAAATCTGCACATTCGACACAAGTATTTGATGTTCAAAGTAACACCACGCTCCCTGAAGTAGACAGCCAAACCAACGATGACCATTAAAGCTCGAAATGAAAACTGTGACAAAGCTACACCACATATTTTGAATATCTCAATCAACTCAAGAGCCAAAGTGGAATCGCAAATCCCGCATCTAAGAATCATCTCGTAAACAAGAAAGTACTCGCGAGGTGAACGCTCGACGCACTTCTTGGCAACAATGGCCACCAACTCATTAGGGAAGAAAAATTTTTCGGAACACCATTAAACTATCCGATGTGACTGGATGGTATATCGATGGCCACACTATGAGTTTTCTTCTGGCCATCACCTTGTGAAAATACATAATAAATAAAGAGGGAGAAACGACAAAATCTGAGGATTTTGTAAAAGCAACTCACTCACCCCAACGCTTGGACGCCTCCTTTTTTGACTCTCGCCACGATGATAGTTTATGTAAAATTTTTCACCACGACCGACAAAAAAGGATACACATACATATGAAAAAAAAAAAGAGGAGAGAGAAGATATTCCCCTCTGATGATGCTCACAAATTACCTGCCAAACTTTCGAGTCGCTTTGAACGATAGTTCTTAACGCTCCATCGCCATCTTGGCGGTTATCAACCATCCATCCATTAAAGTGAGAAATCAAATTTCCTAAAAGTTGGTACCGTCTTGATCGCCTCCAAACCCGACGGTCCGTTGCTGACACCTCTTCGAGGAAAATCGAACAACGACGTAAGTACAAGGTCTTGATCGCTTCCAAACCCGGACGGTCGCCTCGGCTGACACTCTTCGAGGGAAAACAACAACGACGTAAGTACCGTGGGTCTTGATCGCCTCCAAACCCGGACGGTCCGCCAAGGCCGGTTGACGCCTCTTTCGAGGGAAAACTAGAACAACGACGTAAGTACCGTGGGTCTTGATCGCCTTCCAACGACTCTTCGAGGGAAAACGGAACAACGAGTATATGAGTCTTGATCGCTTCCAAACCCGACGCCGGTGCGCCTCTTCGAGGAAAACCCGAATAACGACGTAGTAGCGCTTGATCGACTCAAACGAACCACACTCAAGAAGAAGAGAAGCAATAATTGAAGAAGTGTGCCTTTCCCTTGCTCTAGGGTTTTATAGACCCTTCTAGGTAAAAAGGGTAAAACCGCCTAAAACCGCCAAACCGCCTAAACCGCCAAAACTCAAACCGCCCACGGTCACGTCGTTGTTCGGTTTTCCTCGAAAGAGGTGTCAACCGCCTTGACGGACCGTCCGGGTTTCAATCACGGTACCAACTTTTTCTGTTAGGAAATTTGATTTCTCGCGACTTTAATGGATGGTTCAGCAGTTGATAACCGCCAAGATGACGATGGAGCGTTAGCTAAGAACTATTACAATTTATGAATTAAACAACCAAGTAAGCCTTATTACAATTCAAATCTGATCACACCACTATATCCATCCAGCTACAGCCTTTGCGGGTGCTCTATTAATATGCAACCTCAGCATATCAAAAATAATAAAAGTAAAAAAAAAATAGTTCTCAGAACTGGCTACCCTCAAAGGTCTGGCCAAACTGCCACCCCGCCGGCGCTACATCGAGCTAGTCGCCGTCCGGCCGTCGCTAGCCGTCACCTGAAATGACAAACTCTGGCCGTTAAAATACACATTGCTCTGCCAATTCTGCCCCCAATTCCTCGACATCGCCTGCCACCCCGTCCCCGACCCCTTAATCGCCACCGCCTGCACGTCGCCGGCCCCGCCGACGTTGGTGATCAGAACCAAGTTGAAGTACGAGTGCCCGTTAATGGTGAACCTCATCCCCCCCTTCTTCACGCATGACACCCTGCATATAACATCTAATAAGTCAATGCGAAAGATTTACGCTTTCTGATCGTTATCTTATCTGCATCGAATAATCATACTGATAGATATGAAAGATGAGTGAATGGATACCTTCGGAAGGCGACGGGGACGATGCCGGCGCGGTACTGAGCGATCTGGAGGAAGGCGGGTTCGGCTAGGTCGAAGTGCTGGAGGGGGGGATTGCACCACCCGCCATTATCGTTCGAGAGGGCGATGTTGGGGGGGCAGAAGTTGGTGGCGGTGACTGTGATAGTGGAAGGGAGGCACCAGCGATGGTCGTCGTCTTCGTCGCAACGCATTTCATAGCATGATCCGCAGCTCAAGCCATTGTTGAAAAGAGCCGTGCTGAGAGCAGCTGTGTTCGTCCCGTACCCCTGGCTGTATAAATTGCCATATCCACAAGCACCTCCTGCAACCCAAAATTATCATCTTTATTGCTATTATTATTTATATAAAAAAATTGAGTGTTGAAGCTATTTTTATCTCTAATTTTGTTAATATAAAATTATGATAAAATAAAATTAGCATACCCATGGTGCCAGAAGCATCACCGCCGCCATAGAAAGTGGCATGGCCAGATTGCCAGTCATATGAATCAGCAGAGGCTCTCAACATGAAGAAGAAGAAGAAGAAGCAGAAGGGAGAAGAGAGAAATAAATGAGTAGACATTTAAAATGTGGGGCTCTTAAGGCTTCTGAGAATGGTTTTTATTTCTTTGCTTGGTTAGATAAGCTGAGGGGATTGCTATTTATACAACTAGAAGAGCTAAGTGCTCTTATTATTATTATTATTTTTTTATTGTGTAATATTATATTGCTTCATATATATATATATATATATATATATATATATATATTTAGTAATTTTAGTTATTACAATAACATTTTGTAATATATTTTTTTGCTATTTTAAATTTTTTCAATGATCAGGAGCAATTTTTATATCTAAAGCTATTGAAATATGGTAGAGATGTAAGAAAGTTGAAGTTATTATATGATTTTTTTTTCTAAGGAGATAAAGTCTCTAATATGCATAATAATAACTTTTAATAATTTTATAGCTATTTTATAAATAATTGCAATTATCTTAAATAGATCCCAAAAAAAAGGTTGAGGATGGCTCGCATTCCCCATACATACATACATACATATTAAAAATATTATCTCTCTAAATTTGTAGTGAACATTTTCACTTACCCCCCTTAAAAATCTTAATTTAGCACTGCGTATTGTTATGTAGAAATTTACAAATTTCATTGAATTATTTCCTTTTATTTTCTTCACTCAAAATTCAAATTTAATCACTAATTATAATGCATGAGCATATAGAATCATTAGATTTTTCTCTCTCTCTCTTTTATTATCAACACTTTTGATTTTTTATTTTATCATTATTATTATTTTAAGTTGGACTTAAGCGAAATATTATTTCTTTTTTATATTAATTGAGTGACAATAAATAAATAGAGAGAGAGAAAAAAAAAACTTAAGTTTTGGCTGAGCTCACACGTAGTCTTCTCTATCAAGCCAGAGAGCTTGCCACGTGGATAGGTGTTAGCTGATGCGAATCCACTGCACATGCAATTGTTGGACCGGAGCACCAACCTCTGGACCGGTGCGTCCCACAGCTGATATTCACCAATTGACTCTATATATTAAAATATTAAAATGATTGAATATGAGATAATAATAATAATATTTAGTGAGTTTTTATAAAATATACAAAAAAAATCATTTGATTGGGTGATAATAAATAATTATTTTTAATTTTTTATTTTACCTTTTGATTATTATTTCTCTAAGAAAATTATCTCTTCTATTATTATTTTTTTCCTTCTAAGAAGTTTTAAATAATCAAGAGGAGTGGCAATAAATTTTAAAGGTTTAGCATACCTCTATTAAACTCAAATTTAGTTGTAATACAGAATAATATGCAATAAAAAATGAGATTTGTACATACATAGCATATAAAATAACTTTATTTATATATTCTACAACCAAAACATACTATTTACTATTATAGCATCCTAAAATAACACAATTACTAGAAGTAGCACTCTGTTAAAAATTATCATGTACATTGAAACTCCATTCAGCCATTCCATCTCTTCTCCACTAAGAGTTGTGCGGGAACAAACGATTTCAACATGCAAGAGTCAGGGACGCAATTAGATTACCACATCATATAAGGTGAATTGCCGAAAAAAGAAGGTTCTTGTTGTAGTTTTCTCGTCAAGAAAGCATCATCATTGTTGGACGACCAAATCAAATGCTCTAGAAGAATGATATAGGTTTTGAGCTGAATTTTGTCAAGTCCATCGATCGGTAAATAGTAAGTAGCACGCGCTGTAAGAGGATTCTAGTTGGTTCATTGATGGTACAATCTTGGAGATTAGTATATAAGATCGACAATTTTTTTAAATTAAGTATCATTAAAATATTAATTACGTAATTAAGTATTGATAAAAAAGATTTAAATAGTATAGGAACTAGGGGGTGGCTAGCTACACGCCGATTCGATGTGGCGTGCGTTAAGCTAAACCGAGGCCGATTCACTTATGGTCATCCTTCATCCCCGACCCGCGATTCTAGGGCCGATCGATCATCGACCAATACTCTTGCTTGAATAATTTCTCGCTCGATTCGACCCCGACGACTAATTGATTTCGCCGCCTGAGCTCGGCCCATTTCTCGTCCAGCATAGTTCTCTCCATTTCAAAACTTCCAGGTCGATAGTCCAACTTACATTGCCGTCTCTCGAAAATAACCTTCCTTTCTTTCCGACATTCCACGCCGTTGACGACTTCCCTCTCCAGCATGTAGAAGCCAACATTAGATTCCAACGATTATGCTCCATTTTGTTGGGAAGTTATGATTCTATTTTTTTTACATCCCCATCATTCTTCATAAACACAAGGCAAATCCTGATTTCTATCAATTTATAAATTAATAGAGTATGTGTGCTAGGGATTAGAGTTGTATGGTTAGACTTTTATTTGGGATTTGATTTGTAGGTTTGTATTAGCGTTGCGATTCAAGTGTTAAGTAGTTAAGGATAGTATTATTTAGGGTGTCTATTGATATAAATTTTTGATTATTCATATAGTTTATTTTTGAAGAATGAATAGAGAATTTGTTTCGCTGATCCTTTTTTATGGAGACGAACTAAGTATCGATGAGCAATTCAGTTCAGGTTATGTGTGAGGTCAAAAATCGCTCGTAAGGTTCTATGTCACGCACTAATTGAAGCAACGAAATATGAGAATCTTGTACATTGATCTAGAGCGTCACACAATCACTCTTACAGGTCGTTATCCAGTGGGTGGCGTATTTATAACATCTGTAATATCCGACGATGACATTTTCGAAGTTACACTGGATGAGGCTTCTCGTCAGATGTTGGTGTTATATGTTGAAATGGAGGATATTAATATTGCATTCACATCAGCTGATCCGATAATAAGGTTAGTAGATATACCGCTGACGCATACACAAGATTTCATCGCACATGCACCTCTAGGGACACAACGTAGCTTTGATGAGTTGATTCTCAGGTAATATATGATCAACCTTTCTCTATTTACACTTGTAATAATTAATATGATATATTGTTGTCCAACTTATGAGTTTTGTGGCAGTGATGATGTTGTCTATCGTTTAGAGGAACCGTAGGTGCCTCAGAGTGCTACAGACGAAGATGAGTATCAAACTATGAGCAGTGGTTCAAGGAATCGGAAAGGGATATTATGATGATGATGCTCACTGGGGTAAGCCACCGCTTGGGAATCTAGACAGCCATAATCTTTTAAATAATCACTCACTCCGAAATATTAACAGTGAGAGTCATATGTTGTCCACAAACGAGTATGTCCGGATGTGTCAAACTACGAGAGAGTGGGACAACGATGTTTACTTTGACGGCCCATCTGACGAAACTGTCCAAACAGATGATATTGAAATCCTCGGTGACCTTGTCGAAGGTATGTGTTTCACAAGTAAATGGAGTCTGCAATTTATTATTGTTGGGTGGTGCATAGTAAATAATGTTCAATTCCGAACAGTTACCTCTAACCAAAAGAATTATATGGTTGTATGCGTACAACATGATAGTCCTACAAAATCATGTAAGTGGCGTTTGCATTGTAGCACAACAGATGCTTAGGGGGTGCTTGGAGAATATCAAGAGGTGGTAAAAACTATAGATGTATCAATACAATAAGTGCAGTCGGTCATCGACAGTGATAGTTTAAAATTCATAGCTTACTTCATTATACATGTGATCAGACACCAGATAGACCTGAAACTTATGGAGATTATAGGTATAATGAAGTCGAAATTTAATATTAAAGTTTCATACATGAAGACTTGGGATGCAATGAGTAAGATAATAAAAGCTATATTTGACAACTTAGAAGAGTCTTATAGGACTCTAAGTTTTTATATGGAATCAATTTGAAGTACTTTACGGTACATTTATAATTCCCTAGTACATTTCTAGAGATTTTTTTGGGCATTTGGTCCTTCAATCATGGGATAGAGTAGCTGCCGACCAGTGTTGAGCTTAAACGGTACTTTTTTGTTGACAAATATCGTGATACATTATCTTGTTGGAATCGGAAAAAATTGGTTGTTTTCATAGCATTTGTTGTTATGGAGTCCGAGTCGATTGATTCCTGATTGTGGTTCTTGATATGCTTGCATGATATGTTGCATATTATGTCTGCTAAAAGTGATTTGTGCATAATATCTGATAAACATGCTGATTTATTACGTGGATGTAAAGAAGTATTTCCATGGCAGCCTCACGTATTAATTGTTTGCGCCATCTATGAAAATTTAAAAATATAATATGGGATTGAGATTGGTGATGTTTGAATTTCTATACCAAAAGATGTATATGACGAAATCTGATATCCATCACTCAACCGCTTAATGTTAAATATTAAAAATGTAAGAAGATGCACACATGGATTGTAAAGCATGACCCTGTTAAATTGTCACTTGTGCACGACGGTGGAATGCGTTATGGGATAATGACGACTAATGCATCTGAGCGTTTTAATGGTGTCCTGAAATGGGCATGTGGTTAACCGATTCAGGCTCTAATCACTGCTATCTACTACAACTTAGTAGCTTTGTTCATGAAAAGACTAGCCACTGCAACTCAGCAAGAGGATGTCAACTTATCTATTTTTACCAAAAGGGTATCCACAATGTTACAGCGTATTGAAAGGGAGGCTAGACATTTTCCTGAACCTGTGAACATCAACCCACATGAGATGCAAGTTTTTGACAGGTCTAGCCTATCATTTAGAGTTGATTTACTAGATAATGGCTTCCATAATTGTAGTTGTAACAAAACGATCATATATCATTGGTCATGCCCACATGTGGTTATTGTATTGGGATTTAGACGGTTGAACGACCTTACATGTGTGTCATAGTACTACACACTACATCTCTATAAGCTAACATACATAAATAAGTTTCATACACTACTCGACCATGAGTGGCCATCTTTCAGTGCAGAGCATGGATTAATAGCATTGCAGCCACCCAATTTTCACATAAGGTCGCGCACTGACGAATAGATTCAAAACACAATTTATAAAATATAGCAACGAAGCGTAACGCTTGCAAAATAGTCATTCTACAGTCATCGTGCTCACAATTAATAATCGACGATCGTTTTCCTTTTAGTCATAGGAAGTTAGATTTTACTAGGATGTCTTTTAGGTTGTAGTACTCTAGTTTTTATGTTTAATTAACACTACTGTTTTTCATTTCATTGTTTAAAACTGTCTGATACTGATTTTTGCTCTCTTTTTTTTCAATCTGATATTGATTTCTGCACTTATTTTTTTGGCGTATGATGGTAGAGAGCGCCTGGATGGAAGCCATAAAGACCCATCCCACCGTTGGATCACACTGAGGCTCATCAGATAAGCCTCCCTATGTGACGATCGAGCACCCCGACATCAGATTTATGTTACGTCTGCTTACCTTTTATTTTGGTTAATGATAAATCTTTTTTTTGGTAGAACATGATACTTGAGGTTCCACACTTGCTTTATCGAAGAGTGACCCATTACAGACGATTCATCGCGGGCAGAGGCGGTAGGCCTATGAATCCGCTTCTCCGCTAGATCATCATTTGTTGATTGCCTTGGTTGAGATGGTCTGTGAGACCAATACCTTCCACCTAGCTATTGGTGAGATGACTATGACGCTCCAGGATGCGGCGATGATCCTTGGACTACGGGTTGATGAACCACCTATCATTGGCTAATTGTGATTGTCGAGGGGAAGAGATGAGACACTTGGCCTGATTGTCGCGATGAGTTGTTGGGACACATACCGTGGCGTGATGTACCATGACCCGATCAGTCCACACATCAGGTCGACATTCAGGATGGGCCAAGCACACACGCAAACATGCATGCCAGGTGCGAGGTGGTCTTTTTACGAGAGCATACCGCTTCTTGCACGGAGAAGTTTTTCGTCACTAGCTTACATCTTGTTTCTTATTGCGCTTTATTGCCGGATACATAGTTGAGGTCCACCGCGATCTACCACTACTACAGACCTATTCATTCAATATGATGTCTAGGTGGAGCGCTTCTACCCACCTATAGAGACTAGTCCACAGGCCAACATGGTCGTCTACACCTTACGAGATATGGTCCCGAGCATATTCATGTGGGGAGATCGACTCTACATGTGTCATACCCTACTGATCTTGACAGTCTCAGCATTGGGTTGAGGTATATTTTATTAATTACACTTTCAAATTTTTATCTTAAATATGTGTTTAAACTGTGTGTGTATAGATGAACGAAGTATGTTCACAAGAGCAAATGACGAATGTTGCGCTTTATATGAGTCGGATGGGTTGTAGATATACTTGAACTTGCAAATAATATTTCAATTCAAATATCTATAATGCATGTTCTAATTTAACCTAGTTTTTAATATGTGCAGGTTATCTGGGAGTTGTACATCGGCAGATCGGACACCAAGACATACATGCTTAAGAGCTCGATATATGGTTATCACGAAACGATCAACTAGAAGAGGGTAGAGTGACATTTACTAAATCGAGTGTTGCGCCAGTTCGGCCTCATTCCCAAAGTAGATGTGGTCCCACTTGACCCTAGTTTCAAAAGGGTCGATGGGCGGGGTAAAGCGGATGTTGATTGGGTTGATTACCACTAGTTGCATATTGCCGCTTGGGAGAGGCGGAGGGATCACCTCGTCGAGGGCTTAAATGAGGATGTGGACAAGATGATACCACCGCATACTGTCGGTTCGATCTGGGTTTCTCATATATTGTCACCGACAGATCCTCTGACTACTTATTATGCCAGAGCACCAGTGGAGTGTATTTATGTAAGTGCTAATATAATCATTTTAATTCAATATGTTGCGAGAGGCTAATTTCACATACTATTTTTGTGTAGGAGCACATCTCGACTTGGGACATCTTCCACATACTTGGTGCGTGTGGATGAACACGAAAGGGGATCATTGATAGGTATGAGGTGCTTGAGACCTTGATCAATGTGCACATATCGGGACATATTATCGGTCCTGAAAGTGTCGATACCATGACGGAGCGCCGCCATCTCTATACGATCCAGTCCATCTACGACATCCGTGTCCTTCTACAACATTTGAGTCAAAACCACCTATCTTCCACAGATCTATCCGACGCAGATCGCCAAGATCTTGCACTAGAAGTCACATATGCAGATGCCCATCCGTACACTTGACACTGAGTGGTGCGATTCCAATAGATGTCGAGATGTTTAGATAATCTATTTGTGCGCCTGCATTTCACGTTTGTTCTTATCTATTTCATTCATTGATCATTTATGCTTATTGGCTCCCATTTAGTTTAATCCGCTTGTTCAAATTGGGATGCAAATCCTCGAATCATGTTGTTATATTTCATATGCACTTTCTTTGAACTACTTGAATCCCAATTTTGGGAGGATCAATTCTCACATAGTTGTGCGCTAATGTACAATTTGGTTCATTTTTGATTAAGAATATAGGAGGAAATGATGATGATTTGAGAAGGCAACCATTATGTGCCCCAACCAGGGATTCATGCTAGCAAATCAATAGAATCCTTTATATGTTGGGGTGTGCATTTGGTTGATTTGGATAGTTTTTTTGTGCAAGTCAACTAGTGCACACCCCTACTTAGATGTGATATTTTATATATTTAACTTCATCTGAGCCCTCTTATTGACTTTTAGCATGATTGAAAAAGCATACTTGTCGTGGTTGTGCATAGGACACAATTAATCTTTATTGACTTGTCGATCTTTCCATAGATCATGGTTCAAGGCTCGCTGCATATTTTAGCATAACTCGCATTACTTTTTTTCCTACTAAGCGAGCGATGTTTTATTAAGAATGATGGGAAAATTGACACTTATGAGTTATTTTCTCCTTTAACAATGATGAAGTATCAATTATTGCACTGCTTACAAACCTTTTGATAGTTTTATGCCTTGGAGATTAGTTAGAAATCCCCTTTTCTTTGTGCTCTATTTTGTTGATATCAACGGTCATTTGTCAATTAATTGTCGTAGAATGCTACTTGGCTGATAATTATATATTTCATTTGTTTCACAAGTTGAATTTGTAAAGGCCTATTTGTGCTGAATCGCTGACGCCGCTCACCAAGTGACTCAATTTAACGCAAGACCCACTAATGTGCCTAATCGAAAGTTAGCCACTAATTAGTTGCACTATACCTATATTTAAATTTTTTTTCTCAATACTTAATTACATAATTAATATTTTAATGATACTTAATTTAAAAAAGTGCCTATAAGATCTGATTTGGTGGGCGGTGTGTGAGTGTTTCTCCATTACAGTAGAAGTGTTCTTATCGACTGTAATCTAACTTCGAAGATGACAAGGAGGATGAGATGGCGTGGAGATGTAATAATAATAAAAATATAAAAATGTTATTTTGTTCAATTAATGAGTTTAAGGTGGTGCAAAGGTAAATACATAATATATGTAATATCCAAAATTTTGAGTGCTATAATACAAATCCCCCTAAAAAATACTTGCCCCATAAAGCTCCAATTGCCTTGAAATTTATTAGACCTCTAATACATATTCTATTTGTTTGATAATAATTAACTAATAGTTGGGCCATGATTAGAGGCATAAAAGAATATTTTTTTATTAAAATAAATCCATGATAAATTTAACAAAGGACAAGAGGAATCGTTCAAGTTTTAAACCTTTCTTCATACAAATTACAAATATCTTAACAACACTTTGCTCATGACTCCATTGTTAATTTACTTGAAGCACTTAATTGCTTGAAGTTATATATATATATATATATATATATTTAAAAAATTTAATAAATTTATCAAATTTTCTATAAGTTTTTGAACCTCATTTTTTTGTATGCATAAAATATATCAAAAAATTATTAGAAATAACAATCCTATATTTAAAATTTTTAATATAGTCATAAGCACCCAAATAAGCCTTAAATCAATCACCTATTTTTTTTAAAAAAATCTTAAATATAATGATTTTATATAAAATCAAATTCTAAAAAAAATTTGAACTATCCATAAAATGGACAAAAATTAAAAATATTTATTACTTAATTTTAATGGGCAGATCTTCAAATATCACATTGAATAACTATCCTAACCACAAAATAATAAGCAATCCTATCAAATTTAATTAGATGGGATTGAATACCTACCAATAAATCACAATTATACTATATATTTAGCAAAACTAAGAGTTGATTAGTAATAAACAAGTTATTAAATATAATAAATAATTATTTAAGTTATAATAAATAAATAAATAAATAATATATAGGTAAGTGTAGGCCCCACCATGTTAGGGTGCACATGGCATCCAGTGCATCGCGGTATGTTTGGTGTGTTGGATTAAATCATCCTTGAAATTAAAATTTGATGAAATCATCCTTTGATTTCAAGGATGATTGGATCAAAATTTGATTTTTTATTTTTTATTTTGTGGGGGAAAATAATTCTTATATTATAAAATATATAATTAAAGGTTTTTTTTATCAAAAAATCCTTTCATTTTAAGGATGATTTGATCAAATTTTTTTTTTATTTAATTTTGTGGAGGACAATAATTCTCATATTATAAAATATATAATTAAATGTCACTTTTTTTTGTCAAATCACCCTTTCATTTCAAAGATGATTTGATCAAATTTTGATATTTTTTTTTTAATTTTGTGGAGGAAAATAATTCTCATATTAAAAAAAAATATATAATTAAAGGTTATTTGATATGGTTGGTGAGTTAGACAAAGACCAAAGAGGAGATGAAGCATGTGGGGTGCTTTTCTAATGCAAAGAAGAATCCCCACATGATAGAAAACTTTCTTCTTAAAGTGCATTTTGGTTGCCCCAATGTCCTCTTGGCCCACTTTCACATTTTATTGGAATATATTACTTGTTATGATTTTACATAATTTTATGTTTTTTTTTCAAAAAAAAATATTAATAGTATATTTTGAGTAAAATTTAGTATATATATATATATATATATATATATATATATATATATATATATATATATATATATATATATATTTAGCCGCAAGATTTGAACTCACATTTGGGATTCTATCTATAAATATTATTTGTGATTGCTAAACAAATCATATTATCAATATTTAAAATTTTGTGATTACAATCAATAAATTGATTATAAACCTTATAGCCAATATCAGCAGTTATCCTCTCATTGAAAATGATCTGACATAACCCTAATAGCACAATTTAGAAATCAATTTGCAATTGTGATCGTCACAAATCATATATATTAAGATGACTTTGTGATGATCATAATCTCAAATCTAAAACATAATATATTTTTGTGATCGATATTAATTATAAAATGTATACCATTATGCATGCTATGATCGCCTTTAAATTGCTCCCAACAAAATAATCAAAATAGATATTACATTATCATTGTTGGCACATTGCATTCAAAATCATAAACTCTAAAATACAATGAACAAAATCCAATATTGAGAACTAACTAAACACTAAAATATAAGTTTTAAAAAATACAAGATTATTAACAACAAAATAAATTTAATATTATATAAAATAAAGAATATTATATGCTAAAATGCACTTATATTACACACAAAAAGAACCTAATAGTATTTCTCTTCCTTGTTGTTCTCTTCATCTTCTTCTTTCTTTGTTTTGAAATATGCTTAATAGATTTAAAGAGAAGAGTTATCTTCACTGATCAATGCATTCCACAAATTCATAGGATTCATAAGATTTGTGAACAAGTTATAACTCCTGATTTAGGTTGGCTGATAGCATCTAGTCAAGATGAGAGCCCATATCATCATGTATTCAACCTAGGCTAAGCAACAATTCTCTAAAAATCCGATGTTATTTAGTCTTTGGTTGATTTTAAATTTCATTTTCAGAAACGCCTAATTATTCCGTTTTGGTCGATTTTTTTAAATGATTGAATGAATAAACCGAATAAATCAAAATTAAAAAAGTTAAATATAAATATATAATTTTGATTGTAAATGTTTAATTACTTGTATAGATTTATAGATTTCTACTTGACTAAAAAAATTTTAATATATAAAATTTATTAGATTATTTTAATTAATTAGTTCATTAAAAATATTTTTATTTTATTTTTTTTATATATTATTTAATAAAAAAATTGAACTGAATAAATCGAATTATAATTTGATTTGATTAATTATATTTTATATATTATTTGAATGTTTTCATTATTTTAAATTATTTAGTTATATTTGTTCTCTTTAAAAAAAAAAAAATCAATTGAATTCACCGAATGGCTCACCTCTACCGCCACTTTCTCTCTCTCTCGGGCTTAAATGCTGAAAGGATTTAGAGGCAGAGAAAATCCCCCATGGAACTGTGAACAGAACTGTGTCGGGCAGGTCGGATGTTGATGATAAAGACTGCATCATAAATGCTGTACAGCTCGCCCTGAAATTTTTATGATTTAAAAAAAAAATTAAATGAGGGTGATTACATATAGATAAAATATCATACAAATAAAATATAACAAAATGCTGAAGGACAATCAGCATAATTAATTTATAAAATTTTGAAATTATAAGAACTTATAATCTAAATATAAACAAAACTCAAAAGTAAAAGTTTCCATGAATCATCAACCAAAAGAAAAAAAAAAAAAAGAAAATAGAAAAATGGCTCTCAGAGAGATCCATAAAATTCAAGATGCATATATGACATTATTCCATCAAGAGAAAGAGAGTACCTTAGTAGAAATTAATTGAAAAGGTAATAGATAAATGATCAAACCATCTCGTTGAACCTCATATGATACTTGAACGAGACTTCATAGTAAACACCAAAAAGCTCATAATAGATGCTTACCAAAAGAGAGAAGACATAGCCTCATCATACATTAAGAATATAGCCAAACAAAGCTTTTCCAGCCACCTACATAACCTTATTAGCATAGTGATGAATTGAGCCCATATAACAAGTAGAGGGAAAGAGTAAAGCTTGTCTGAAGAGCACATATGCAAAAATTATAATCAAAAGCTCGAAATGTAGCATAGAACTCAAAATTGACACCAAGCAGAACTTGCAAGCGACGCTCGAGAGAATACCCACCTTCAGTGAGAAATGATGCTAAGAGGAACAAACATATGCAAAGATATTCAAATGATAATAAGTGAGCTTTGAGGCATTTAAGCTCAGAATAAGGTGTAAAAATAAGGCCAAAGTCAATTGTAATATCTAAGTAGAATCTTAAATTTTAGGATCCACCTATATTCAACATTTAGAGAAATATAGTCATTATAGCCCTCACAAAGAGCTAGCAAGTACCTAGAAGTACTGAAAGAACCGACAACCACCACCCAGAAAATATCCAGTGACTTTATTAGCACATTATATACTATTCGCAACTTGAAAGCTTAAAGTTGGTGTTGATATCTACACACATAAAGATAAGTATCATATAGAGTAAAACTGACTTGTGTTGAGAAACATGTTGCATGACTCATCATAGCTTAAAATAAGAACTAACAAACTCTCAAGAGAGAAGCAAACCAATAGCGCCATCTAAGCAATAATCATCATTCATCACAAACCTAAAAGGAATGAGAGATTGATAGATGTCTTATATCCATCAAAATTCCCATAGTAGTAGCCATCTCATCAAGAAACATAACAAACCAAGTTTTGGTTTTGATAATAGGAAAAACATACAAATAAATAACAAGAGATAATTGAACAAAGAGGAGAAGTTGATTCGTGAAGAGCACCTAAGTAGCCATCTCCTTCTTGCAATTAATAGTACAATGATGGTATTACAAATGATTTGGATAAGTTTCCGTCATGGGAAGATGGTGTTATTTCTTTCAATCCAAATGTGATAAGCCACACATTACAAAGAGAGAATCCACACGTAGACTTTAGATCACAACTTGTCCTTGGTGCAATGACCTTGCATCATAAATTTCTAGGACAAAATAGTTGATTTAATGCTATATCCTTTGAAATAGATATTCTTATGGCAAAAAAATAAAATAGATATGCTCATAAAGATAAGCCTTCGTTGACTTAAATAGGGAAAAGGATAGCAAAGTGCAAATAATTGAGTGATGAAGGAAGAGATGATGCTAATATCAAATTTTCTTGTGAATGAAGTAACACACTTTATTGCTAGGAAAACATCGTTGTTGGAGAGCAATAAACCCGTGTGATAATATATAGACTTACCATGAATTCAAGAATCTCAAGAATGAGAGTGAGAATCACGTAATATGAAATTTCATTTGACCTTTGACTCAACTAAAATCGTAAAAGTATGTGTCAAGTAATATATTGATAAGTTGTACATCATTTTCACAAATATTTATTAGAAAATCTTACTACATTAAGTACGAATCTATTATTAAATTTAATTTTTATCCAATAAAATCAACAATTTTAAGTTAAATTTTCTTTAAATTATAAAAGGCTTTTATAAAAATTTAGGTTTCTTACTTAACTATAGAAAATAAACTTTGAATTTTATGGTTCCTTATTTGTCTTTGAACTTTGTAATGAAGATAAATTTTAATGTAGTTGTCAATAAAGATAAATTCTATCTTCTCATCTCCTCACAAGATCAAGAAGACCTAATTACTTCAATTAATTAGTCATGTCACAATGCTAATTAAACAAAAATGATCACATTGTTATATTTCCTTATATGATTACAAATCTCTCATATATCATATGTCTATGTATACTTGAAAAGATTTATTTATTTCTACCTAATTGTTCCGCTATGACTCTTCAAATATCTCTAGATCGCATTTAATTTTAAATTTATAATTAACCAGATTATAACTAAAATAATCATAGAAAAAAAAACAATATACAAATTTACTAATCAAGTTTATTTTATGCTTCACAATACATTATCTATAAAAAATAATACTATATTTCACAAATCTAAAGCACAACAAACTTAGCTATTTATTGAGAAAAAAAGAACATTTGACATCCATGAACATTAAAAATGCTAATACAAGACAAATCAAGAGTAAGGAAGAAAAAATATGGGATGTCTTCCTCTAATTTTGATTTGCATCTACTCCTTTCCTGCAACCATCCTCTTCTAATAGATCTCTACTTCCTCCAAGTACATACATACTCAAGCATTCGCAAATAAAAAAAATATTCACCAAAATCCTTTTCTAAATGCAAATAGATGTTTTTACATTACCACATCCCCATTTCAAAAACAACAGTTGTAACTCTCAAATTGATGGCTGGAATTGCTCAAAATTGAATCTGTGAGGTCTTATGCCAAGACTTTTTTGCTTCAATATTTCCTGAAGATTCTATTATTATGTTTGATAATAATTTTTTAATATATCAAAATAATTTATGATAGAAATAATTTTTAATAAAAACAATTGCTAGAGTGTGACATCTATTAAAATTATAATGTCTATATAAGATTATATTTATGGGCACCAACTTTGATTGATGGAGTGAGATTGGGTTCGATCCAAAGTTGATTTGGCCCAAATCTTCTTATATTGGTCAAAATATTTAACCTAAAGATGACGCAATTTGAACCATATTAACTAAATATGGATTCTTTTATTTTATTTCACATGGGCTTTTTGTGATTTGGTTTGAGAGAAGATGAAAATGAAATTAAAATAAAAATGATAAAGAAATTGAATTGAATGTGGTTATTAGCACAAACTAATTTGGTTGAAGAAAAATTGAGTGAAGAACAAAAATAGTGTCTTTATTTTTTTATATTTTATATATATAATATAATAACAATACACACACATATATTATTATAAATATTATTTGTGATTATTAAACAACATAGATTATATTTTTTTAATATATATATATATATATATATTATATATATATATATATATATATATATATATATATATATATATATATATATATATATATATATAATATAACACACACACACACATATATTGTCGATAAATATTATTTGTGATTACTAAACAAATCATATTGTCAACCATTGAATATTTAAGCATAAATAAAATTTGTGATTACCATCAATAAATTGATTATAAACCTTGCAATCAATATTAACAGTTATCCTCTCATTGAAAATGATCTAACATAACCCTAATTGCATGATGTAGAAGTCAATTTGCAATTTAAAGATTTAGCCAGATATTCCTTTAGTCAGATTTTAGTCAAACAGAAAGATTTAGTTAGATACTCTTTTAGATTCGATCAAGCTTAATATGAATTCTTTTATAAATACAATTACAATAAAAGCTATATAATTATTTTTTTAATTACTTATAAATGCAATCAATCATGTAGCGTATAAGATATCAACTTGAGCTTATCATTAAGGAGTCAAAAGATTAATACGAAGTAACACAAACTCATGCAATTTTGTGCAATCTCATGTAATAAATTTCCCAAAAGCAATAAAATCACATAATTCCTCAACTATCCATGATTCTTAGATTTTTCTTATTCTTTTGAGAAAGTTAATTTCATTGATCAAAATATCATACAAAGAAGTACTATTAATTTCAATGAATGGGAACTTGAAATTATAAGAAACCTACAATCAAAATATAAACAAAAACTTAAAGTAAAGTTTTCATGAATCATCAACCAAAAGAGAGAGAGAGAGAGAGAATCATGGCATCAGATATCCATAAAACTCACACTGATATATGTTAGTTCCATCAAGAGATAGAGAGTATCTAGTAGAAATTAGTCAAAAGGCCAGATAAGCGATCAAACCATCTCATTGAACCTCATATGATACTTGAATGGGCTTTCATCATTATCACTAGTAGAAGACTTTAAACACCCAAAAGCTCATAGTAGATGCTTTCCAAAAGAAGAAGATGCACTGATCAACATTAAGAATAGAGAAGTTTACAAAGCTAAATCCCACCTGATAACCACAAAGCAATTAATCAAGTCATATAAAAGTAGAGGAGAGACAAGCACAAATATGCCAAAATTATAACCAAAGCCCAACTATCTATCAAAGAACCCAAAATTCCCAAACAAAATACACACCTTCAATAAGAAATGAAGTTAACAGAAACAATCATAAGCAAAGATATTCCAACATAATATATGTCTAAGTATAATCCAAAATGTTAGGATCCTATAACTATGTTGAACTTCTAAATAAAAATAGTCATTATAGCTAGTATTGTAAAAGAACCAACAACCACCACCTAGGCAATTGAAAGAGTTTTATAAGCACATTGTAACAACTTGAAAACTTAAAGGTTGGTGTTGATATCTACGAAACACATAAATATAAATATCATATAGAGTAAAAATTGACTTGCATTGAGAAACATGTTAGATGATTCACATAGCCTAAAACTAGAACCAACAAACTCAAGATAGAAGCAAACCAATGGCCATCTGGCAATCAACATTCAACACGGGCCTAATACGAAAAAGAATGAGAGATTGACAGATATCTTACAATCATCAAAATTCCCATTATCAACAACATAACAAAGCAAGTTTTTGTGTTGATAACAGAAAAAAAAATATACAAATAAATAACAAGAGATAATCGAGCAAAGAGAATAAGTTGATTCATGAAGAGCACTTGAGTAGCCGCCATCTCCTCCTTTGCAATTGATAGTACAATTGATGGTATTACAAATGATTTGGATAAGTTTCCATACCATGGGAAGTTGGTGTTATTTCTTTCAATCCAAATGTGATTATTACAAAAGAGAATCCACACGTACCTTTAGATCTCTTGTCCTGGTGCAAAGACCTTGCATCATAAATTTCTAGGAAAAATAATATTGAAATAGATATTCTTGTGCCAACAAATAGAATAGGTATGCTCATAAAGATAAGCCTTCTTGTTGTCATAAACAAATGAAAGGATAACAATGCAAAAAAATTGGGTGATGAAGGAGAAGAGATGATGTCAATATCAAATTTCCATGAATGAAGTAACACACTTATTGCTAGGAAAATATCAATTTGTTGAGAGCACAAATCCTATGAGATGATATATAGACTTACCATGAATTCAAGAATCCAAAAGAAGGAGATTTGAGAATCACCTATAATATGAAGTTTCATTTGACCTTTGACTCAACAAAATCGTACAAGTGGAGATATTCAAGTAATATATCGATAAATTGTATCTCATTTTCACAAATATTTATTAGAAAATCTTACCACGTTAAGTACAAATCTATTATTAAATTTAATTTTTATCCAATAAAATCAATACTTTTTATAAGAGTAAGGAAGAAAAAATGGGATGTCTTCCTCTAATTTTGATTTGCATCTACCCCTTTCCTGCAACCATCCTCTAATAGATCTCTTTTCCTCAAGTACATACATACTCAAGCATTCACAAATAGAAAAGCATTTACCAAAATCCTTTTCTAAATGCAAATATATTTTTTACACTACCACATCCCCACTGTTAATACATGTCTCCTGTTGGTTTAAAACAGCTTATAACTCTCAAATTGACGGCTGGAATTGCTCAAAATTGAATCTGTTAGGTCTTATGCTAAGACTCAATTAATCCAAATATAATATGTTTAACTCAATTAACTTGGCTTGAACCTACCTAACCTAAGCTCAAAAAGCTATTAAATTAATTTGAGATATTTAACCACTTGAACCTAACTCGGAACAATTAGGTCAACATGCTTAACTCGAACCCAATTCCAATCATAATTAGATTAATTTGAACCCATTTTTAAAGTCAAGTTCAAATCATGTCATTGGATTAAATCATTAATTGGCACCACTATTTGCATTTACCTTAATGGACACTTAAAAATATATTTGTAGCAAATTTCAATTTATTTATTTTTTACAATTTTACCATCCTAACAATCATTTTAGTTTCTTTTTTAATAATATATTTTGATATTTATTTGAATTTCTATGATCAAAATTTAAAATTTTGTAATTAAAAGATTAGGGTATGTAGTTCATCTAATTGAAACCATGCTCCTCTTCCCTCTCATAAATTTTAATTATTATATTATTTTTTGAATTTTATGTGAGATGTTTTAATATTGAATGCTCAATTACCTCTCTCTCTCTCTCTCTCTCTCTCTCTCCAATGGTCCAGTCGAAATGGGGGTCATGGAGGATAGTCGCCCGTGTCAAGGCGAAGGCCGTCGACCTCAGACTCAACACTGCCATTGAACGCGCTCCGCTCGACTCTTTCAGCGTCCGCAAAAGATTGTCCTTCTTCCTCTACCTTCAGCAGTTCTTCATCGCAGTGAAGGTGGAAACCTACGATTTCGAGCGAAAGGAAACTCCTAAGAAATCAAAAAATTTCAAGTTATTGGCAAAAATCTTCGATCTCCGGGGAAGGATAAGGTGGATCAGAAGCAATGCCGGTTCTCAGAAGAGTTCGAAGCACTGGCTACCCTGTCGCTCTTCTCTCAAGGTAGATCCGATGCCAAATATATAGATCGAATTGACTAGTTACTAACTTATACAAATCTAAAATTACATTAAATTTGTCTCAACTGCATATGTAACTAGGTACATTTTGTAAACCCTCCGGGTAGTGTACCTTCAAATCATCTAGGTTTAAAAATTTTTATGGGTCCATCGGGTCTACCTTCTTTACATAAAAGAACGAATAAAATTATAGGGTTATTTGGTAGCAAGCAGGATCCAAGTTAATTTGGATTTAGTAGAAAGTCCAGATTTTTTAAATTTGGGAAATGTTAAATCCTGCAAGTTGTTTGGCTGTCAATATCTTTATTCGAGTTAAATCCTAAATATTATTTGGATGCAAGGAAGATTTATTAAATCAAGGAGTTAGGACTAGATCTAGTAAATCCTTGCACTAGCTATCATGATTTCAACTGTCTCGAAAAGATTATTTTTTATTTGGTTTAGTGTACATAATACCTTAATTTTACACAAGTTGCCCCAAATATGATTATTTTTTTTTAATTATTTCTATTCATATTCTTCCTTCTCTATGCTTTTATTGAAACCCCTCCGCCACCTCATTGCCAACCCGACAAGTTGACCTTCATTAATGAATTTGCATAAAGATTGTGACGGAAATAAAATCTTATGAACCTGCTTGGGGTCATACATATTGCACCCCAACCTACACAATCTCAACACAACAACATATTACACCAAATAGGGTAGCACAAAGAAGGGAAACAATATTTATTTACTACTATGACTTTATAATGAGAAAACACACACACACATACATACATATAATATTTCATAACATATACATAAATGAGTCATTATAATGCATCGAGATTTTGAAAATCACATCAGACATTGAATTGGAAGGAGCTATTCAATAGTTTAAAATAAGTTAAACTAAATGATGTAATAAATATTAAAATTATTTTAATCTAAGTAAAATTATATAATAATGAGCAATGATATTTTCATTAATTTCATATATAACATTCAAATCTAGGGCACTTCACTCTTAAGTATCTTGAATATGATTCTAAATCAAAATTTTGGAACATGATGTTAAAATAATTTTTATTTTAATTTAAATTCTTTATTTTTAGTCATATGAGCAAAATTAAAAAAAGAAGTAAAAATTTGATTTATATTAGAATTGGGTGGTTCTACAAAAATTAGACCAGTTCATTAGTTCAATTGTTGGTTTTGCGTAAAGCCTATTTTGGATTGTATAGAGTCGGCCGGAGGATCGGTTCACCAATTAGACCTATCAATTTAGTCTAGTTTTTAAAACCATTGAGCCATTCTTAGCATGTTTAGGATCATCATCTTTACACTCATAGGCTTGTTCATCTTGTATATATTTATTATGATATGCTTACCAAATTCACATATAATCATTCATTCTCTTGTTCACCTCTTGAGAACGCCATATCCTTTCAATTATAAACAAACTTATCAACTTTCCTCTTGTAGAGTCTGCAGTAAATCTTTATATCTATCCAATGGTTGATATTGTTGTTTGGCCATCATTTTCTCAGAGATATATAATTCCATCAGTCATACATAGATACATATATAAAATAACATATATAATCTTATATAGGTAGTTGCATGCCATGACGAGTATATCTTGAACAATTCATTATTTTCATATAAGAATTTATATGCCAAGTGAAAATCACATCATATAAAATTTATGTTCATATATATCACATGTAGAATGTTTTACATGCTATCAAAATCATAAGAAGAGTTGCCATATAAATGTATCATAGAGGAATCTTTATTTTACATTACATGTTTAGCGTTGTCATGAATTAACTCACCCATGTCACAAATAACATCTTAATCATTATTTATGCAATGTCACATTATTCAAGAAGTGAGATTGGACATGAATCAAATTGGGGTTTAATAAAGTTAAACAGTACTCAACCATATAATTTGAGTACATGTAAAAAGCAAGACTAATTCGATATAAGAAATTTTCATCTTCAAAGAAATAGCTTGTATGAAGTGTCAATCCATACCTATCAAGCTACAAGGGTAGAAATATTGATATCTAAAATAACACTTGCTATTGGTAGTAACATCCACTTATATCAGTTTGCCACAAATTATATCGAAAATATAATGCTGACTGGTTGATGTAATGGGCTTAAAGATTGAGAAAATATCCTAAATTGGGGCAATAAGGGGCTCCTTAGAAATATCAAAGTATGAGACTATTTCAACACTTATATAGGCCATTTACATAATATGAACATTGATGGAACAATCTAGAATAACTTCTTCCAAGGATAAATTTATAAGCACTTGATGTCAATAAAAATGACCAAAGAGTGCTCATCTAGAATATGAAGATTAGACACAAAAATACAAATAATCTCCAAGTTTTGGCTGCCAAAGTATAGGAAAATTAAGCTACAAAGTTAGACTATGTAAGCAGTAGTTGGCTTGATCTAAAAAAATTCATGGCATACTTATTAAAGATGAATAGTGCACCATAGCACCAAGATTCCATGGAGTTATAGTGCATAGCGCAAAACTTATCTTAACTTTTTTTAAACATAAAACAAAATGTTTAAAATAAATAAATAAAATATAGCTAAATATGAAAGACTAGTAGCTTGAAAAATAAACTATCATTGGTTAAAAAACAACTAATTTAGGTTTTATCTTTCTTAAAATTTAACTCTAAGTTCTAAGATAGACATTCTCAAGTTAGTATAAGGTATAATTCTTTTGTTTTTCGATCACATGCGCGTGTAGACGCATTACGTACCCACGCACAAATAAATAAATAAATAAATGTAGACGCGCACCCATGCCCACCCGCCAAAATGACCGACCGTGCTCAACCATTAATCGAGCATATTCCGATTTTTCAAAACCAGCCTCTGATCGAAGGAAAAACCGGTAATGTTCAACGGAATCAAGTTTCTTTCGTTTGAAAATGTCGCTCAATTAAATTATTTAAATATTATAATAAATAATATAAAATTTAAACTAAATTCTATAATTATAAATGAGCTTGAAATAAATTAAACATAATATATTGACCAAATTATTCCAAATATATTACAAGCTCATGCTTGAGAGCTTTACTTTTCAATATAAAGAGTGCAATATCATCTTTTCTTTATGACCAAAAAATAAGAGTATAAATTTATTAAGTGAGTCAGAATTTGAAATTTTGAATTATATAATGTGGCTTTAATAATATAAAATGGGCTTTAAAATATAAAAAAAGATAATATTTTAATTATTAATTTTATATTTTCATTATAAATTAATTTATAATATAAAAAAGTTTTAAGAATATAAATGTATAAAAATATTTTGTAAATATTTTAATATTACATTTTATAAAAAAATTTTAAAATACTTTTTATATCTTATATTTTTATATTTATTTTTATATTATAAATTATATTTATATTCATAAACTAACATTATCAAAATTTTAAATTTTAAATATTTTTAATATTATATCATGAATTATAAAAATATGTATAAATATTTTGTATATTATATTTTTTTAGTAGTTATATTTTCTAAGGATTTTAAAATATTTTTTTTATTTTTTATTTTTATATTTAATTATAAATTATTATTTTAATAAATTAGATTCTTATGATAAATTTATAAATTATATTTATATTATAATTTTTTAGATTTTAAATATATTTAATATATACATAATTAAATTTATAATCCAGATATAATTATATCTTATTAAATTTTATATCAATCTTAAAATTAATAATTATTAAAAATATTATTTATGTATTTATTTTATTTATTTTCTATTACATATTTATATTATTCCATCTTTTACATTATTACATAGTTTTATTACACTTATCTAAATTTATAATACAATAATTATAACTAAATGAGCTTTATATCAACCTTTATAATATTTTTATGTATTTCTATTTATTTTTATTATATATTTATCATATATTTCAATTATTGTATTATTTTATTAGATATATATTTAATCATTTTAATATTTGTTACATTATATTCAATACAAGACAACCATCGAATCTTGAACCTCTCCCTCTTCCAATTCTATGTTCGATCGGATTTTCACAACCTTGTTAATACAGCTTGTGTGAGTTGAAGGTGGGGTTGATATTGCATGCATTGTATTCACAACCTCACGTGTTGAAGGTGAGAGACTTTGTGCATTGTCAAAGGAGAGAAGCAAAGCTAAGAGAGTGTTGAAAGTGAGGCCAAGTGCTAGATATTGAGATATCATGCCTAACAAAACACAAATCAAAATAAAATAAAATTCTAAATAATAATATTAAATATAAAATTTAAGCCACAAAATTAAAATAGCATGCCTATGAGGGCTTGTATACAATATGCATGACACAATAGTGCACACCATTTTAATTTCCACTCATACACAAATGTCTATGAGATTTGGCATGATGGAGTAGGATGGCCATCATAATTACTAGATCATCAAGATGATGTGTAGGAATATAAAGAAGAAGAGACGTAGAACCTTGATGCACCAAAAGCATCGATAAAGAAGAAGAAGCAAAGGAAGTGAGATGGAAAATTCTACAACGAAAGTAGAGGCAGTTCACCATCAAAGTCACCGAATAGCTAATGTGGGTTGTGATGAACTTAGAGATAAAGATGATGAACTTATGAGATAAAGATGATGAATTGATGCCTAACTATGATGCTCAAGATTGAAGTGAAACCATAAGTAGTAGCTTGTAGAAGCAGTGGGTGAAATAATGAATGCAAAGGCCGTGACAAAAGGGATGAAGCTTGAGAAGATTGGTGGTAATAAGAAGCGCATACAACACGAACATTTGGGCAAGTGGTAACCTTAGCATCCCACAAGAGTTGTGAGTAGCATCTTATGGAATCCACATACTTAAGAAGACCAAATGAGTCTAGACACTTTCTTTTGTGAGATTTGGAGGAAAGGAGGTTATGGCATGGAGGTAGAATGCTTTAGGACTTAGAAGGTATGCCTAAAAAGAGATATGAACTTAGGGTGCAGAGTTATGAGAATGAGAGTTTGCTTTGGAGTTGTTTAGTTATGTTTAGGACTGTGGGGATTTGATGATGGAAAATTGAGATGGAGAAGAAGGAAGAACAAAAAATTTAAAAAAATCACCAAAATTTTGAGAGGATCATCCTAAATTTCACCAAGGGTTACATAGAAAAAAAGTATTACTAACCATTCAATAGTTTGTTTAGTAATAGTTCCAAGTACATGATGTTTTTATTCCAATAAAAAATAAAAAAAGCATCATACAAAGAGGAGCTATGCATGGAAGGGTCATTCAAAATTAGTACTTGAAAATGTAGAGAGATCTGTCTTGAAGCCTTTAATTGAGGGAGGAGTCTTGAAAGTATTGAAATGTGGAACCACATTGGATTTGAATTTGAATTGAACTAGATGAACTATGGATGAGGATGGTTCAACCAATTTGCACATGAACTTGAATGAGGTGATTTAATCAATATTAACCCAGTTACCTTTCAAGTTTAACTAATTTCCAACTATTCCACAAACTTTTAATCAACTTGCAACGAACTTTTAGCCATCTTCTAAGTAACTTTGTAGTTTGAACTATCTTTTAAACAACTTTTACAATTTAAAATACAAAAATATTATGTCAGTTGTTGGAACTTTTGAACCACTTAATGTGTTTTATCAAAGTCTCTCCTTAAAATCATCGCTAATATAAAGCACTCAGAATAAACATCTAATAAGCACAAATATGAAATGAGAAAAACTTAAATTTTATTTCAATATTCAAATTTTAATGAATTTTACACGTAAAATTCTATTTGCTTCCTATAAAGGATCCAAAATAAAAGAATATTGTAATCTATTAAAACCTACTCAAAACAATATATTTCAAGAGATTTTTTTTAATTAATTTCAGCGGTGAAAATTATTTCATAGATTTCAATTCTTGAATTGCTTAAGAATATCCTGCAACTGAGGAAATTATTTATTCTAAAATGAGGTGACAAATTAGTGTGGGTGTTGAATGCAATGTGGATGGATAACGTGAATAGCAACATTAAGGCTGGGGAGAAATTAGCTCAAGATCGTGACTCGCCGAAAGTCGACCGAATCCGCTCGAGATCGCTCAAGCAAACGAGCCGATTTTCGAGAATTGTGGCTCGAATTTTTTTCGAGCCGACTTCGAGCCGACTGCTCGCTTCGCTGCTGAAGGATCGAACGAATCAAGCGGCGCGAGCACAGTGATACCGTCCATTAATTGACGGCGATCTAAAAACTAAAATCCCTATTCTAATTTACGTCGACTCGACCCCCCGAGGCCCCGACCTCTTCTCACTTCTCGCCTTCTGCTTCTTCTCTTCTCCTTCTCCCTCCGCTCACTTGTCCTGTCGGTTCTGCGATCGGCGCCGGCCAGATATCGCCAATCGCCGATCGTTAGTGTTTGGTTTGCCGATTTGATATTCGGGTCAGACACGTGTGTGCTTGGTTTGTTTCCTTCCTCCGTAAATACTTTCGATTTTCTTTCATTTCGATTCTAAGTATTTCATGGAATCATTATGTTGTTATTTCAATTGTTTCGTTATTCCATTATTTGAGGTTCGCCATTGGATTTGGGGATGTTTCGCGGTTCTTTAAGCATTCATGCCAATCATGCGATATCATGTTTTTTGCGGGGACTGGGTACTTGCAATTTGGGTTTTGTAACGATTTTATGTAAGCATCATAGCTAGGGTTGTTTTGGTTCAGCTCGCCCGTCTGGTTTGTAAGTTTGAACGATTTTTTCTCACTTACACTGCTATTCATGGTCAATTGAATGTTGTGTTGCATTTGTATTTGTTTCATTTCTAATTGTATTTGTTCTCACCGTGATCTTTGCTGTTGAATGTCACGGCCCTCACACTAGTAGGAACTTGGCTTTGGCTTTTCTTGTCTGTCTCATGCCTATTGGAGGTTATTTGTTGCTATGAAGGTTGTTTACTTGTTTCGGTGTCAGGTGCATCCATGGGACATGTTATGATGTTCACATGCCTTTCCCGCTTTAGTGACTTGGTTGCTGATTGTTGCCTTGTTGGTAAATGTTGTCATGTTGATAGATGTAGATTTCTTGGTTGTAAATATATGGGGATCTTTATGTATAATCCAATCTTTAAGCGATTTCTTGGTTGTTTTAAGTGATTCTATGCATTGCTTTTGTTTCATTTCTTATGACACAATGGCAAGTCCTCCTCAAAGTAAATCTATTAGTTTTCAAGTGACGAAGCTTACCTATGATGATAATACAACAACTCAAAATGAGAGTGTGGGTGAAATAGCCGGCGTTAAGATCAAGGGTAAGAGACAACGATCCAAGTTTGGCAACACTGAAATTATCAATGAGAAGGGAAAAATGGTGCGTTTAAATGTAATTATTGTGTTAAATCATATGTAAACAAAAAACTGGAACCATCTCGTTAAGTAGACACTTCAAATCAAATCACTATAGCAAGGTTGATAAGGAAAGAAGCAAAAACTATTTGATCCAAGAGAGGATTTAGAGGAACCGGTTCAATATCTAGTTTATGTGTTTCTTCTACCTATGATCATTCTAGAATAAAGAATATTGTGGCTAAGATGATTATTGTTCATGAATATCCATTTATGATAGTTGAACATCTATGGTTCAATATTCTGATGAAATCGATGAATCCAAATTATCATAAAATTTCAAGATTTGGCATCAAAGAGGAGTGTATGAAAGTTTATGAAGCTGAAAAAGATAAGTTGAAAAAAAGTTTGAAAGTTGTTGAGAGAGTTTCATTACTAGTGATTGACTCAAATCAAACAATTGGTTATATGTGTCTTACGTGCATTACATTAGTTCGATTGGAAATTACAATCTAGGATAATTAGTTTCTGATTTGGATCCTCCTCAGTGGGCCGTGATTTCGCAATTTCGAAAGTTTGTTGCAATACAAACAAAGTTAGTACCAACTTTGACAATGCATCATCTAATGATGTAGTATAAATCGAAAAGCTTTATTCATTAGAAGATCCGGTTTTATTGATGGGTGATTTCTTCCATGTTCGATGCCGCTCATATTTTAAACTTAATGGTGCGATGGATCAAAGAAATCGCTCAATAACCGAAAGGGTAAGAGAGTCTATTTTATTTATAAAAGATCTCCGTGTCGCTACATAAATTTGGAGAGATAGAAGAGATTGCTTATCCACATCAAAGGCACTTTGCATTGATGTGCCAACTTTAACTCCACATACAAGATGTTAGAGTGCTTTTATTATAAGAATGTGTTTCTGAATATGCTTTATGGATCCGAATTATATGGTTGCCCTCAAGAAGATTGGGTTAATTTTGAGAAAGTAAGAGAGTCGCGATTTTTCATCGCATATCAAATTTTTCGTGTTCATCCTATCTACAATAGATTGCTTCCCAATCTAGTTCTAATCAAGAGAATATTGGATCGAGAATGCTCATCTAGTACTATTTTTATTTCAAACATAACCAGCATGAAGGCTAAATTTGATAAGTACCGATGAGTGTTCATTATTATTTTCGATTGCTTGCATTTTAGATCCAAGAATGAAACTTTTGCTATCAATTACTACTACCCCAAATTTATGATGTTCACATTGTGAATGAGAAGAAGGGCAATCAAAACAAAAACTTTTGAGCTATACTCTTATTATTCTGTTGATAGCGAAGCAAAGAAACTCAAGCATCCACCTCAATCTGAAAGAAACACATTTGAAGGTGGTAATGCTTCATGATGATTTGTTTGTGATAGATTCTAGCCTCTTAGTACCAACTGGAGATATACCTTGATGAAGCATGTGTGAAATGCCCGATTCAATTTGACATTTTGGAGTGGTGGAAAATGTCTGCATGAAATATAAACTCTCTCAAAGATGGCCAAAGATATTTTTACCATCCCAAGAACCGCTGTTTCAATCGCCTTTTAGTCGGGTGGTCGTGTACTAAGCGATTATAAGTTCAATTTCATCAAGAACATTAGTCTTTAGTGTAATGGAAACTGGATTCGAGCATATAAATCATCAAAAGATCCATTGGTAATATTATCTTACTTTTTTATTTTATAGTACAATTCTCTAGTCTCTTCTATTCATATATGAGTTTCTTTTTTAATCTATTGCAATTTCAGATGTTTTGGAAGAGAACTTGGTTATAAATGTACCAAAGCTTATCCACTAATCGATATATGAAAATCGTGATATCATTTCGTTATGCTCTCTTTATTTTTGGAGACTTTTCTACCAACATACTATTTGATCATTTTTTTTGTGACTATTCGGTTTGTATATATTTTGGAGACTATTTTCTTTCAAAGAATGTAGCATCACATTATATTGTTTTCGCTGCTTTTAATATTTTATAGTGGCATGAGCGATATGATGCCCAATGATAAAATTGAACCGAGATTGATTAATGGAGTTTTCGTGATTAATTTTATACTAATAGTGAAATGATTTGGTCGATGATCTAACTTTGAGGCCATTTCATCGCTTTGGGGTGACATAATAAGATATTACTTGATAGTTGATATTGTATGTAAGTTTCACCTAGATTTGAAATTTTGTGTTTCATCTTACATTCTTACTATATTTATATCCATGCAACAATATAAAAATTTTGGTTTGCAATTTTATTTTGACTTTACAAACCTATTTGCTTCATCTTGTCATCTTCCATGGACCATAGTTACAAATTTACAATCTTACTATATTTTATGTACTAATGCATTCTACATTCTTACATGATTTGCATTCTACATTTTGCTTGCTTAGTTAGTCACCCAAAAAAATAAAGAACTCAACTCGGTTTTTTGAGGGCACAAGTCATGAGGTTACCATTTATAAGATTTCTTGAGGAGAGACTATTGTAGCAAATGATTTGTAATTTTCATTCAAGATTATGTTGAGCTTCCCATGCGTGTATACTATCTTGTGATCATATATTCATATGTGGTTGTCTAATTGTCTTATTTTTGGTGGCCTTATAGTGATAGTCTTGGCTTGGAGATTTCTACATTCTTACATGGTTGTGTCATGTGTGTTGTCTTTGCATTTTCCCTTTTGTAGTGTATGTATTGTCGACCGCTCGATCTAGCCTCTTTCACTCTTTGGGAATTTGGAGAGTTTTTGTTTGCCTCTGGCTCTAACCTTGAGTCTTGACAACCTTGTTGTTGTTGGTTGTTCCTTTTGGGCCTTTGGTCTAGTTGCACGCTGTTTATTCCGTGTAACGTGTTGGATTTATTACGTAATTGTGTAACTGTGTTGGATTTTTTGGTGTGTTGGACTGTTGGTTATTTTAGTGGTTGGTTGATTGGTTCACTTGGTTGGCTATTTGAATTTGGATCACTTGGATGTAGGGGTGTGTTGGTCGGTGGTACTTCGTAACTGTTGGCTCTTAGCTTTGGCTTGATGGCTTCTTCACGCCTGACTGCTCTCTACTCATCGCTATCTTGTTGGTGTTGGCGCATGGTCATGGCTGGGTGCTTTTGTTATTTTGTTGCCTTGCTACTTGCTCTCAACCTTGTAAATTCCGTGTTGGATTTATTGGGTGTTGGACTTGGACTGTTGGTTATTTTGGTGGTTGGTTGATTGGTTCACTTGGTTGGCTATTTGAATTTGGATCACTTGGATTTGGATGGGTGGATGTGTAACATGTGTTGGGTACGGCTTTTTTTTGGTTATTTTGTTGTGTTGTTAGCGCATGTTGGGCCTGGGTCGTTTTGTTATTTTGTTGCCTTGTTGCTACTCTAGGCTCTAACCTTGTAATTCTGGTTGGATTTATTGGCGTGTTGGACTTGGACTGGTTATTTTAGTGTTGGTTGATTGGTTCACTTGGTTGGCTATTTGAATTTGGATCACTTGGATTTGGATGGGTGGATGTGTAACATGTTGGCCTACCGGGTGGCTTTTTTGGTTATTTGTGTTGTTGGTGCATGGTCGTTGGCCTTTGCTTGTTATTTTGTTGCCTTGTTGCCTTGGTGGTGGTGTGGAGCCGTGGAGGATATGAGATCTAGTGGGCTTATCATGAAGTATTTTTGCTTTTTTAATTTTCTGATGATGAGAAGAGAATATATTTGTAATTTGGGTAAATTCATTTGTTTTGCTTCATTATTTGTGGCTACCAAGCCTCTCATTGGATGGGCAAGCAACCCAGAGCCTTTATTCCTTTCGACTCCATTATATTAATGCATCATATTTTTGATTTGTGAGATTTTGTCACTTTTGCAAGGGATTTATTTTTCTATCTTTAAGGCTCTAATGGATGGCTTTGGCAACCTAGAGGTTGGAGCATTCAATTATTGAAGTAAAATATAAAATTACAAATTTTAATTGCGAATGCTTGAAGATGGATATTACTTTCTCTGACTCTGAGTCCCACAAACAAATTTATATAAGTTTGAAACAGATTTTCTGGCTTAAAATGCAATATTATTTTGTCATTTGTCAATTGTCAATCCTTCTTTGCTATGACACGAATTGCAATCAATGAATGTCGCTCCACGTTTGTGTGGCGAGGAAGCAAACTTAATTAGTAGTTATGTGAAACAACCGAGTTTTAATTTGTACAAAAGAGCAATCATGTATTCATGTAAATGCCTTTATGCTTGATGACACACTCTAAGAATTATAGAATCAAGTTCAATGCCAGTAATTTTCTTTTGTTGTATGTTGTTATGTCTTAATAAATTATAAAATGGCTAAGTAATTTTCGTTTTGCATACATTGGTAATAAATTATAGAATCAAGTTTGATAACTCCATTGCATTTGTGAGCTCAATTGTTTATAGTTAATGCTTTTACAAAAGAAAATAGTGAAGAATATAGTGAATGAAATGCTTAGTTGTTGATTTTATAATTAACTTGCTATTATTATTTGTGATTTGTCAAGAAAAGATTTGTAAAATTTAAAATTAACTTGCTATTAATAAGAAAAGTTTTATTTATTCTTTTGTTTGTTGGCTATTTTAATAATAATGTATATTGTCTAGTGATTGGTGAAATTATCAAAGTAATTAAGTTTATTATTATATTGTTATTTTATTTTCTTTTAGCAAATTATTTGTTAAAATGTTAATGGTTTACAATAATATTTGTTTGTTCTTGTCTTCTTGATCAAACTAATTTGAATATAGGTGTATATCAATTTTTTTCCTTTATAAATCTAAAAAGAATGAAAAAATGTAAGTCATCTTAAGTAAAAAAATGGTGCAGTTTAAATGGATTTTTTTTTCAAGCCAAACGAGCCGGCTCGTTTGTATTTCGAGCCGGCTCGATTGGATTTCGAACCGGCACGGCGGGCAACCGATTCGAGCGGCTCGAAATCACATTCAGCGGATCGAGCTCGAGCTCGATTCGATCCGACTCGCTCGAACTCGAAATTTCGACCCACTGAGCTCGAGCAATTTCATTTGAGCGATTTGAGCGTATGGCGCTCGAAATCGCTCGAACACACCCCAATTAAGGCATGGGAATGAGCAGCACGGTCAACATATATTAGCTCGAAACAAAACACCAACGTGAAGATGTAGAACAATAGTGGGAATACATGGGCGATGGTGGCATAGTGAAACTCGAGGATCTCTTGGTATGAATAGGAATAAGAGTAGTAATTAGCAATTGACACCATGGAAATGATTCTAAACTCGATATTTTCTGATTGAAATTCAATAGGCTGAATTGAAACCATGCAATAATGAGTTAGACTTGGAAAAATTCTCAAAATACTAAAAAACCCATCCTGTTTATATAGGAGCTAATATCATAAGCATATTTTTGCACTTTATGAACCAGAAAACATAAACTTAATACACATGAATTATATTTTCAATGAATATAGACTTTTAGATTCGCATCTCATTTTTTTTTATTTTAAGCGACATAAGGTTTAGGACTGGAGAAGGATTCAGTAGAACCCAAGTGGGATTAAGGCTTGTGTTGTTGTTGTTGTTGTTACATAAAGGTGTATCGAGTTGATGCTTAGAGCTTAGCCTTCTAAGTAGTGTTATTACGGTATAAATCTCTATAAGTTGCCGTCCAGTTTCCCAGCTATGCAGTGTTGATATGTATGTTTTCTGAAAAACCATGATGTATTTGTTCGTCAATCAGCTAGCTGTTCGTAACGTCCTCTAATAATTCTGAGTGAGATTAATAATGACATTAGCTTTGGCTTTTTAATGGTTTCACAGGAGAGAGAGTAGTTTTGGGATTCCCGCTGTTTACTTTAAGTTATTTTTTTATTTTCATGTTGGTATTGTTAATCTAATGTTCATATGGCTCATAAATTCAGATTCTATCTTCAAAGATTTCACCTTCAAATTGGAGTATGAAGATATGGTCTGCAATATTGATTTTATCATTATTTTTCATATTTGAGGTAATGTAGTCAAATTATAATCTTTTCTACTTTTATGAGAATGTGTCCTGCTCTTTTTAATGTTTCCTCAATGAATGATTGTAGCATATATTTATCTATGACAATATCTTTAAGCTAGCCTTAGACACATGCAGCTCTTTTCTAATCGCTTAAATTAGATCTAATTTCTCTCATCCATCCAACAATAGTTTTGTGGACTTTCATACCTTTGAAAAAGCTGCTTACTGTTAATTCTCTACAGCAGTAATTTGCAAAATTTCAAGCGTAATTTTTCCTATCCGTTACGAACATCTGCAGGGTTTCTTTTTTTCTTTTATTTTCCTGAGTTTTTTAATTGTTGCTCTCGGATTGACATTGAAGAATGTGTTGTTCTGTACCTTTTGAGTAAATTACAACGCGTATTCCCTCCCACAACTAAGACAAGTGGGGACGTACTTCATCTCTCAATTAATTTTTTAACTTACTAGGTTATCTTTAGGAATCTTATACTTTTTTTTATTTGTACGCTACCATGGTTAGCAGCAATAATGTACGATGTCGTTATATGAAAATTTTCTGCATTCCGTGCTTTAAAAGAAAGTAAAAATCATCTCCTTTTGTTTTTGCATAGAATTTATTTATTTTTGGTTCTTTTCTATTTTAGAAAATCTCACATGCTTTTAGACAATAGGAAACCTTAAATTATGCAATGATTGTATTTAATTTGCCTTTATATTTTAATATACTTAAGTTTTCATGACCCCATTTATAAGACTAGTCTATTTGAGGAATATGGAAAGAATGTTGCTTTTCATCTTTTGTGCTAATTACAATTGTTCATCTCCTCCCACAACTAGTAAAAAGAGAGATGTCTTGTTTCTCTCAATTCTTTTACGTTCACCTTTAGGAATCTTGCACTCATTTTTCTGTAGGGCACCTCATAAAGTTTAACATTTGGTGACATTAACTCACTTGCTGTATAAGTATTTCTATGTTTTGTGCTTTGTAAGAACAAAACACTACCATCCCAAGTCCCGAAGTGGAAGGTTCGTTAGGTAGTCGACCAAAGATAAAATTTGTCGAAATAATCACATACATGAATCCTTTAAATCATTGTGTTACGCCCGGAAGCATGACAGGCGACTTGAATACAAAAAAATGTAGAGTCACGTGATCTGCTTAAATAAATAAGCAAGGGTTCCCACATTATGGATGCGCAAAGAAGTTAGTCCATAAACTAGAATTATGTTAAGATCTTAGAATATAGGTACTATTACGTGTAAATTAATAAAATTAATAGATATTATCATGAAAGATAAATATTTTATGTGTTCAAGAAACTAAATGGATTGGTGAGAAGGCCAAGAGATTGATAGTTTATGTTTTAAACTTTGGTAAAAGTCGAACTAAAATGGTGTAAGTATGATTATAGATAAAAGTTTGAAGGATAATATTATAAGTATTAATAGATGTGGAGATAGAATTATAGCTTTAAAGTTATTGTTGATACTAAATTATCAATGCTATAAATGTTTATTGGGGGAGATTTAAATAGACATGTTGGTAGAGTGGTAGAAGATTTTAAAAGTATTCATGGTGGTTATGGATTTGGAGTGACTAATGATGAATGATTTATATTAGATTTTGCCTTAACTTATGATTAGTTAACACTTTATTTAAGAAAAAAGATGAACATATTATTAGTTATAAAAATGGATATAGTAAAACACAGATTGATTATTTTCTGATAAGAGAAATAGATCGTTTAGATTGTAAAGATTGTAAGGCCATTCCAAGTGAAAATTTAAGTACCTAATATCAACTATTAGTTTTAGATTTTAAGATGAAAGGTTGTAAGAGAAAAAAAATAAATTAAATTATTGTCCTAGGATTAGATGAGGACATTTAAAAAATACAAATAAAAATATTTTTAAGAGCAAGTTACAAGAAATTAGAATTTGAGATGTTCATAAGGAAGCTAACATTATGTGTGAAAAATATCAAGTGAAATTAAGCAAGCTGCTAAAGATGTGCTTGGAGAATTAAAAGGAAAAACTTCTTTAATAAGAATAGTTGAGTGGAGAGAGTGTGCAAGAAAAGATAAGAAGAAGATTGTTATAAAACTTGGTTTAGATGTAAAACTGAGAATTGTGAAAGATATAAAGTGGCATGTAGAGATTCTAAGAAAGCAATATATATGATGCAAAAAAATTAAATTTTAGTGATTTATACAATAGATTAGATACCAAAGAAGGTGAAAGATGTATAAAAGTTACAACCAAAGAGAAGGAGAAGTAAATACATAGTTCAAGTGAGGTGTATTAAGAATGAAAATAATAAAGTGCTTTTCTTAAAAGGATATTGAAAATAGGTGGATGAGGTATTTTGATAAACTTTTCAATGAAGGATCTGAAAGACGATTGATTTTAACAACCTTAATACCTTAAACAAAAATAGAATTTCATTTTATCGTCAGATTAGTAAATAAGTTAGTGCTTTAAAGAAATTGAAATGTTGAAAACAGGACTGATAATATTCCAATAGAAGTGTGGAAATGTTTAGAGATCAATGAATTTCTTGGCTTATAAATTTTTTTAATGTTATTTTAAAGACTAAAAGATGCCGATGAGTGGAGAAAGAGTTTGTTGGTTCTATATTTAAGAATAAAGGTGATGCACAAGAGTGTGCAAATTATAGCGGAATTAAGTTAATGTGCCATACATTAAAATTATGGGAGAGAGTAATTGAGCATAGGTTACGATCTCACAATCAGTTTGGTTTCATGCCAGGTAGATCTACTATGGATGCTATACATTTGTTAAGATGTTTGATGGAGAAGCATAGAGAAAGTAAGGAGGATCTACATATGATATTTATTGATCTAGAGAAAGCTTATGATAAAGTCTCAAGAGATGTTCTTTGGAGAGTTCTAACGAAATGAGTTAATATTGGTTATATTCAAGTCATTAAGGATATGTATATTAGAGCTACTTGTGTCCAAACACAAGGAGGATTGACAAAATATTTTCCTATTTCTTGGATTACATCAAGGATCGATTAAGCCCGTATCTTTTACTTTAGTTATGGATGTTCTTACGAGGCATTTACAAGAAGATGTACCTTGGTGTATGCTTTTTTGTCGATGACATTCTTCTTGTTGATAAGACTAGAGAGGAGTCCAAAATTTGAATTATGGAGGTCAACTTTAGAGTCTAAAGGTTTTCGTTTAAGTAGATCTAAACTGAATATATGGAGTGTAATTTTAGTTGTAGAAGTTCTAGTGGTAGTGTTGTGACTTTAGTGAACAAGTCATTAATAAGAGTGATTTATCGTGATATTTATGCTCTATTGTTCAAAATGATGGTGAAATAGATGGAGATGTTATTAGTAGAATTCAAGTTGGATGGTTAAAGTGGAGGAATGCATCTAGCCTATTATGTGATAGAAAAGTTCCACTTAAACTTAAGGGAAATTTTATAAGATGGTGGTAAGACCTGCAATGACTTATGGTGCAGAATGTTGGTCAATAAAAGAGAAGCATAAGACTAAGTTAAGTGTTACAAAGAGGATGCTTAGGTGGATGAGTGGCTTTACTCTTAGAGATAGAATGCAAAATGAGTATGTCGGGAAAAAGTAGAGTGGTAGATAAGATGGAGAGTCTTAGATGGTTTGGCCACATAAAGTGTCGTCCATGACCGATTAGGAGAGTAGATAGATTTGTCTTATGTTAAGAAAGTTAGAGGTAGACCTAAAAGACTTGATTAAGATGTATAAAAAATGTTCTTAGTATACTTGAATTAAATGTGAATTTGACACATAATAGAACACAATGGAGACTAAGGATTCATGTAGCAACCACCTAGTGGGATTAAACTTTATTGTTGTTGTTATGTTGTTGTTGGTGCTTTGTAAGAACAAGAGAATTATATTTAGCTTCAACTGTCTTTGTAGAAGTCAAGTTTTCTTCTTATTTAGAACATATCACAAACTAGGACCAACTTGACCATCAAATGCAATAATGATGTATTTTCACGGGCTTATTGATAAAATAATTGTATTTACCTTTTCTCTTATTATGTATACAATTAAGGTCTATAACATCCTTTTCATTTATATCTTAAAGAAAAAATAATAAAACACATTTGAACTTTGAGGTGGTATCTATGATGCTTAATGGAATGGATTGCCACTTCAATGGTAGGCTCAAACAAATTATTTCTTTTAGTGTAGGGTGTTAGATTCGTAGTTCATTCTATTATGATTGGTTGAAATAACAAAGAATGGTGCGGCTAAATTGTCTTGTCATGATCCAAAAATATCTTGCACTTGCAAGTTTCTGAAATCAATATTAACGATCAACTGGAAACCTGCTGAAAACCAGGCTTCCCTTTTTGCTTGTCTTTGATTGTTAACCTTTCTTTCTTCTTTCTCCCTTGATGTTCAACCTCCACCATTATCATCAACCTTCTCCCACTTATATAAACTGAAAACCTATTGAAAAGAGAAGAGATAATTTGAATTATGTGTGTATGTTATTGAGGATCTTGCACCTTTTTAATGCATCAGTATTCCATGTTACGGTAGGTAATTTATTCTTTTGTAAACAACTAGTCACATAATAATACTTCATAAAATTACAATGACAATATATACTAGTATTAACTAAGTTTTCTTACATGCACCAATTGGAGTATGGAAATACTGCAGCTTGCGTGTGATGCCTTGAAAGACACTACTGCCTTAGCTAAATGGCCAACAATCCCTTGGATCCCTTCGGGGTGTTGCCAAGCAAACTTTCTAATACTCTCCTCTAGTTGTAGAGTGGATAGCTTAAATGCATAGTTTGAAGGTGGTATTTTGGAAAGTAGAGCTCGATGTTCCTTTGATTAGAATGTTAGCCAATTGATTGTGTGCTTTAACATAGAGAATACATTATCAATACACTTTCTATTTTTTAGAAATGTCTATCTATTTTTTATTCATTTGGTTTGGTTGCATAAAATTTTAGTTGTTGATTTGTTGTTATCGTATAGCTTCATAATATCTTCCTATTTATTCACTAGTCATTTAAGATGATTTTAATCTTCAACAATTCACAAATTTTTTGGGCAATTGCTGCAAGATATGGCGACTATTGTTTGCATCTTGTTTTCGAGTGATTAAATTTTTTCCCTTTAAGATGTAATAACTATATACAAACAAACAACAAGCCTTTATCTCACTAGGTGAGGTTGGCTACATGAATCCTTCTTCTCAATTGTCTTATTAAATATTAAAATTTCATTTAATTCTAATAAAATAAGATAATTTTTAATACTTCATATCAAAAGTCTTTTTAGGTCTACCTCTAACTTTAACATAGTTCGAATCTAATACATCTGCTCTTCTAATTGTGTACTCGAACGACTGACATTTTATATAACTAAATCATATGAGGAGTCTCTCTCTAATTTTATCTACCATTAGAGCTATTGCAACCATTTCATGTATATATTTATTTTGCATTTTATTTCAGAGTGTAAAGCCACTCATCTACCTTAGCATCCTTATCTCTGCAACACTAAATTTAATTTTATGCTTTACTTTTGCTGGCCAACAATCTACGCCATGAGGCATTGTAGGTCTCGCTACCATCTTATAAATTTTTCTTGAAGTTTAAGCGACACTTTTCTATCGCACAATAGACCCAATGCATTCCTCCACTTCAACCATCCAATTTCAATTATAATAATGACATCCCCATATATTTCACTTTCACTTTTAACAATAGACCGAGATACCTAAAGTTCATTCTTTTAATCACTTGATCCCTAATGTTACAACCCACTACTATATCTTCTACTACTAAAATTATACTTTATGTATTCAGTTTTAGATTTACTCAAACGAAAGCTTTTAAACTCTAAAATTGATCTCCACAATTTTTGTTCTCTTGAACTCCCTCTCTAGTCTTATCAACAAGCAGAATATCATCAGCAAAAAGCATATACCAAGGGGCTTCCTCATGTAAATATCTAGTTAGAGCATCCATACCTAACACAAAAAGGCATGAGCTTAAAGTCGATACTTGATGTAATTCAATTGAAATAGGAAAAATACTTGGTCAATCCTTCTTGTGTTTGTACACATTCAACATCTCTAGTATACATAGGAGTAGATTTTTATTTTTTTATTTTTTTATATAAGAGATCTTGCTCAGTCATCATCTATGCATAATTTTAAGCTCAATTTCCTGTTTCCCTTAAAAAAGAGTTCACTTCTAAAGGCCACTTTGAGGTATTGAAGAGATTTATATGCAGCATCTATATGCACTTCTTTAGGATTATGTATAAATTGACTTAAAATACTTGCAACATAAGCTACCCTAGTATTATTTGGACAATATTGCCATTTTTGAGCTGTTGTTTGGCTCTCCAAGCTAATGATAATAACTAATTGGAATCATATCATGTATTTAGTAGGGTGAGATGTATTTTTATCGTGAGATGAATATTTTAGCCTTTGAGGGAACCATTTTCTATTCTTATGAAGATTTTGAATCTTTCTAGATATTTCAATCAAATTCCTTCAATAATTGATCTTTCACCTTATAGTTTTTAATTATACTTTTCATAAATGAGGTAGATACATATAATGGCTTATATGAGAAATTATTTTGAGATAAATATATTTTAAGATTAATTTTATATAAAAATGAGTTATAAGTTAGGAAATTGTCAGTTTAAGAAATTTGTATTTAGTAGATTGTTGATAGAAAATTGATGTTTCATAGTGACTTAGGTGTCTTGTCTCATTATCAATTTCTATTTCAAGAAGCTAGTATACTTTAACATTTTGCATGTACATTTATATGTACTAAAACATATGCAAGCAATGCAATAGAAAAACTTCATATTGCAAATTGTATGTCTATGCCCTATTCTTCATGATTAAATGGCCATTCATTAATATTGAATTAGGAAAAGCATATATTGAAGAGTTAATATCATAATAACACTTATGTAGGGTAGTAGTTGCTAACTTGTATCGTGGTATCATAATTTTGGTGATTGCATTAAAGAGACCATAAATCTTCTTAAATTTTTTTACTAAAATGATTACCATATATATATATATATATATATATATATATATATATATATATATATATATATATATATATATATATATATATATATATGCTAATGTTATAAAGCCAACACCTAGTGGGATTAAGGCTTGTTGTTGTTGTTGTTGTTGTTGTAATGTGATAAAGCCCTAAAAAGACAATATATTCAAATAATTACTTGAAGATGCATCATAGATTAACAACTATTAGACTACAATCATGGGTTATCATTAAACATTTGGATTAGCCTTAAGACATTATTACTCGATCATTATTTGATAATTAAAATGTATGATCTTAATCACTCATTGATGACTACTACAAATAATGCTTTAAATAAGGATATGATTGCACCATATGAAGTTTATGAATAAGACACATTTTGATTCGCTTGATATGCTTTTATTTACCATGGAATAACTTAAGATAATTTTGAATCTTAAATATATTCTTCATTGAACATTTTCCCATTCACTACAATTATAAATATTATACTCAATAGTTGTTTCATTCATCATAATAATGATGTCGGATTCATCTTTGATGATGATTGTTGAATATCCTATAAATGATAGATGATACCCATCGCCCATATATGTCATTTATATCATCAATAATAAGGTCATTCAAATCATCATAATAATGATCATGTTATTCACCAAAATTTGAAGATTGAATAATGAAAGTCACCTATTTTTTTACACCCATCATATGATGGTGATTATGTTTGGATAATCCTTCTTTACCTATTGTCATCTTAATATCCCTATCAAGTTGATGGTCAACTATATCACATCAATGTATATTGACAATGATCACATTATGTGTCAAGATTTGAAGATTGAGTGACACTTATCACTGCTTTTGACCATCCATTTGTCACAACAATAAAATTAAAGTTAAACATGCAAATAATACTTTCTTCCATCTAATGATTAATGATATTTAAAGATCCAATAAGTCAAGCAATATAATATATATTAATGCTTTTGGAGTATATATCTTTCTATAATGCACTATAATAAGTAGAGTCAGAAGGAACCAAAGGCACTCGTTGAACTACTCTTCAACTCGATTAATGCCACTCATGTTTGTTCAAATTAATAAACAAATAAGTTTGAATATTTTTTGAAAACTCGAAGGTTAAATGAACTGAACATGCATGATCATAGTCGCTTATTTATATTCATGAACATACTCGTTTATTATTTGACAAATAATTTATTAAATACTTGATATTAAGCTCGGTGATAATTCATTTTTTATCTTAAAAATTTGATTAAATATATCCTATAAATTTTTTAATCATATATTTAATAAAAAATATTATAAATTAGTAGTATAATTTATAAAATATATTATACATTTAATTAAATATTTATATAATATAATTGAGATTATAGCTTTATAAATTATAGGATAAATGCTCAAAGTAAAAAAAAATTAAAAACACATATGAATTATATAAATGTTTAACTAAGGCTAAAAAAATATTTCTAAATTAGTGACCCAATAAACTCAAGACACTAGCCTGCTTAGTTAGAAGTTGAGCCATGGATCTTGTAGTTTTTTCTTATTCTCTCTAAGCCTAAGTACTGCCTCTTGAAGAAGCTCTAACTCTCTGTGCATTGATTTTCACTGTTCATTCTCTCAATTTCACTTTGACTTTCACCGACCACTCTCTCATCTTCACATTGACTTCCTTCCGCTGCATCATATTATCAGAATATTTAGCTCTTAATTTTTATATATTGTTGATCTACAATTATATGTACTTAAAAAAAAAAAAATATGGTGGAAATTAAATCCCTAATTATGATCAAAATCGATTAAATTCAATTCAATTTGAAAATTTGACTTCATAATGCGTCGAAAGCATCAAAATTAATTAAATAAAAAATATCAATCAATTATTGATCGATCCAAAAATTAAAATTAATTTTTAATGAAATTATGTGATATCGGTCAAGCTCCGAACGACTCGCGAAATTGATCGCTAGCCATCGCCAAACGTGAAACCTATCAAACGACGCCTCGCCGCGGTAAAGGAGCGTCGAACAATTTGAGCGCGACGTCACACAATTTAGACCTAATTTCACTACGACCGCCGTCGACTTTGCTCAAACGGCTTCCGATCACGAAATCAATCGTGCCGTATTCATAAAAACAACTAAATGAACACTATTATTAGGGTTTATTGCATAAAAGTAAATCCATAAAATTTAATGTGAAATGATATTAATTTGCAATTAGATTAATCGTCGCTTAATCCTCTTAATCCTTACTAACCACTCGACCAATCAAATGACCCACAACGGCAGCCTAATCAAGAGGCTGCCTTTAAAGATCAAACGAGGATGTTGACCTCATTCACACATTTCTCTCACGATCCCTCCTCTCGGTTCTTCGCTCTCTAAGCTCTCGTAATTGGCTTCTCTCTCGTTTCGTTTTGTTGACGACGATCCTCCCTTCACGCAAAGTTCTTCTTGTTCCTGGTTTCTAAGTCTCTCATTGTTTACTGAAGCTTCCTCCTCGCGACGACGCTTCTTTCGATTCCCTTCTCGTTCCTCGGTTTCTGAAGACTCGTATGATTTTTCCTCTCGTATGAATTTCAGTCTCTGGAGCCCTACCAGTTCGAGTGTGGATCGAAGCTTCAGTAACAACTTTCCTCTTCCTTTCCTCAATCGAAGTTCCGTGTTGTTTATTCAACCTCTTCCTTTGCTTATGGTTATCTAGGTTTTAACTAAAGGAAGTGATGAGTATATACGATTTCTCGATTAATTGAAATCTATTGCTTTTGTGTATGCTTTGAAGATCTCTTTGTTGCCCATCCCAGTCTCTTTGAGAAGGAATGCGCTATACTTGTTGTAATCGCTATAGCTATTTTCTTCCTAACTGGTTTGCACACATTGAGTCGACTGAGATGTGAAAATGGCTACTTGTTGATGACATAAACACAAATCCCTTTCTGCTTTCCATTTGTATTATATGAATTTTGCTATTTTCTCCTCCTAAGGTTGAGAGCTCATTCTCTTTGCTTGGTTCCTCCTTTCCTCTCTCCTCTTCTAGACATCTAACCGAGGGATGATGCATGCTTGTCGTTTTGCTATCTGCTTTCTCCTTCATTTTGCCTTCCTACAGGAGAGGTTCTATTGATCTTAAGTAAAGCTAGAGCTGAAAATCTCAAAGGAGCTATCACACTTACAAATCTATGTTTTGCAAAATCAAACTCTTTTATATGATATCAAAGTTAATATGTTTGCTGTCCATTAGTATTTTGAGGTTGGAATCATGCAAGATACATTGTTCTATACCTTTTCTTGCTCTTGAATTATGAGAGTTGTGATAATGAAATCCTAGTTTCATTAGCTTATATGATGTCATCTTTGAAATCTTACTTTGGTCATTGATATGTAATGCTTGTTTCTTTCTCTTGATTTGGGAAGGGAAAAGAGAGCAAGGATATTTGTATTACTCATGGGTTTAATCCTATGTTGATGTTGGCAAACGATAAAGTGGGGTTGTGATTCATGAGATTTTTCTTTATTTGGTTTTTCTATCATTTGGCAATGTCTGGGAATGTAGAAGCTAAAATCATGTGCAAATATTTTGTTGATTTATATCTACTAAATGGAGTTAGTTTTTTTCATCCTATGATTTGCAAAATCAAATATTACTTTCAAACAACTATCATGATGTAAAACATGATTTATATTTATCTCCTTTGATTGTTAAGCAAAAGAGAATGAAATACCTAAAGATTGTTGTATATTTCTTAGTACCTGCTAATGGTATTTTATATTCAAAATGAGAAGAATGGAAATGCTTTACATGTGATTAAAAGCTTATGATAAATTTGTGAATTTTTTCAAATGTAAAATCTGAAATAGTGATGAAATGATGTTATAAAGATCTTTTATTTAAGTATGCAAATATACATATAAACGTAAGTTAAATATGTGATAAGTACGCTCATATGTTCCAATGCTGGAAACTTAATAAGTAATGCACGCGTTAATGTGGCAGAAATATGTTTATATGCTCACATTGTTCCATGCCAAACTTGTAATAAGTACGTCACGTTATTCCAACGGCGAAAATATTATAGTAGCTCACATTGTTCAATGCTGCTGAATGTGATTGTACTTTCACGCTTGTTCCAACGCAGAAATATGCTATAAGTACCCTTCACATTATTCCAATGCGCAAACTTGTAATAAGTACTGCTCACATTGTTCTAACGTATGTGGAAATATGTTTGTTATAAGTATGCTCACATTGTTCCAATGCATTATTTACCGCTCATGTTGTTCCAACGCGGGAAATATATGCTCATAGCACGCTCATGTTCCATCGCGGGAAACTTGATAATGTTCACATTGTTCCAACGATAGAATTATATGGTACTTGCTCACGCCAACGATAAGAAATGCATGTTGCAACCCATGCACGCCTTTCTTGCGGCAATAAATCTTCTACCGAGGTTTCACGACACTACCATGCACGCCTCTTGGCGCAAAGGCCTACCCCTCAGCCCCATGCGGGATGACGCCGAGGTTGCCAATTTTCAAAAAAAAAGAGGAAATATGTCATATAAATGCTTATACTTTAATTTCATATACATGTGAATGCAAATTTATTGCTATCTATAAGTACCGCTCACATTATTCCAATGCGCGGAGAAACTGATAAGTACTGCTCATGTTATTCCAACGCATGGAAAATTTGTTATTGCTCACGCTGTTCCAACATGGCAAGAAAATGTTTCATAGAACCCATGCACGCCTTTCATAGGGCAAATAAATTTTTCGAGGTGTCTCACGACACCACCATGCACGCCTTTCTTGCTGGGAAGGCCTAGTAAGCACATGCGGGGATGATGGAGGTCGAAAATTTTGATAAATAAAATGTGAAATGTCTAAGTATTTTGAAGAATGAAGGTACATGCATATGATTATTCATGCTAGCTCATTCATCATAATATGACAAGATGCACCATGCTTAGCTTTATTCTTAGAATCTTATAGATATGACAATTACTCATTTAAAGTTCAAATTCATTTTACCTAAGTGTGAGCCATATGAATGGGTGAGAAATGAAAATGTGACACTCAATGATCAAAAGATACAAGTGCATGTCATATATCATTTAGAAACAAACACAAGGGCTTCATAAAATGCTTAAGTGAAATGATCTGTGTATATTCAAAGTGTTATCTTATTCAATTTGAATATCTTAATATGCAAGTTAAATAAAATCTATGACCTTATGATGCAATGTTTTTTGCTTAACCAAGATTCACAAATACTTGAAAGAATCAAATTCTCATAAAATGCATGCTGATTTGAGAAAGACATGCTTGACTTGATAAGTGGTTTAAAGAACCAATCATATATCATTTAGAACATATAATCACTTAGTTTGCAATGTGCATTCACATTTATAAGAACAAAATCTCATTGAGATATGCAAGTAAATAAAAGATTCAACATATTTATGATAAATTTACTACTAATGACAAATAGTTGAGATCAACATATCTTGTAGAATGACTTATTTGATCTATGATAAACACTTGAAATGGTTAAATTCAAGTACAACAGAACAAATGCTACATCTTCTATTATTCTGACCGTCCGTTAACAAAACTCAAAATGTATATTGAAACCTAAACTTACAAATTGAACCTACATTTCAACTAGACATTTAATGTCCATACAATATTTTAAAAGAATAGATACTGTGTATGTTGAAGTGTTCAAACAATGTACATGTCAAGTTAGTATAAAACAAAAGAACATATTATGCTTCGGTTTGGTCTTGACCGTCCCAACAAAACCCAAAAATCAAATTGATATATAACTCCAACTACATTCTAATGTCCATACAATTTTAAAGAACATATCATGCATGTTGGTAATTACTAAGTCAAACATAAAAAAACAGATGCTACATATCCCTTTGGTCTTCTGACCGTCCCAAGTTAACAAAACTCAAAAAATCAAAATTTGACATATAAACTTCAACTTAGACATTCTAATGTCCATACAATTTTCAAAGAACATATCCATATGCATGTTGGAGTAATTACTAAGTCAAACATAAAGAACAGACATATCTACATTTCTTGGTCTTCTGACGTCCGTTAACAAAACTTAAAATGTGATATTATAAGAATTTCAAATTAATAATATCGAGAAGCTAATTCTCACATATAATATAAGATATGAATCAACACATAGCTTAAAATTCTCAAGAAGAAAAGTCCCAAACCCGATCCTCTATGTTCAAACTAGAGTGGACAAGGTTTTGAAGGATTATACTTCGAGATAATGAATTCAAACCGATCCTCCGTAAAATCGGACAGTAGAGGTCTATCAATCGATATTACTACGATCGAGAAGGTAATTATAATTAAAATTTCAATGATAAATGATCATATATTCAAATCTAAAATCAATCATAAAATGATCAAAATTCAAAGAAAATAACAAAATATAAAATAAAAAATGAAATTAATTATTTAAATTAAAACTAAAAATAAATAAAATAAATCCACCCCTCCGCAAATTGTTTTGTCTTGGTGACAAATTAAGAAAATTTTTGCTCACAAGAGCCATGTCAAATTAAATACATAACTACCTTCACACTCAAATATTCCTAAAGCCCGTGACGTGGCCCTGTCCTCAAGCTGGTTTTGCTGATATGGCACCACATAAATGGCGACGAGCCCTCTGACCGGGTGGTTCGTCACGATATGGCACCACTAAATTATGGTCACCACCGCCGTATGTTCCCCAACGGCTTTGCTCTTTGAGCTGTGAAATGTAGAATGTATTTGGTTGGGCAAAAGCCCTATGTTAGCTAAGGTTGACTTATATTTGTCCCCTTAGACAAACTCCACCCTGTCTACAAGGACACCTTGACGACGAACCCATGTGTCGACAAGGATCCTTCTGGTCGTCGACTACCTCCTCTCGACTAAGCTACGTGGACCATGCATACCGGATGACTAAACCATGGGATCTAGATGGCCATCATCGCTCCACAAAAGTTTTAAGTTAAAATAATAAATTTCATAAGTTCTAAACTCCACTCACCGCAATTATATACTGCTCTTTAACCATTCATCTAGCCTTAATCGAAAGTGCTCTCAAGATTGGAGGGGTAATTAACTATAGGGCTTGCTTCATAGGAAACCGAACCGATATAAAAAGTTCTCACCAAATGAGAATGAAATCTGGTAGTGTCTTATCTACTATTCATCTGCCTTCAAATTATCACCGACACTTAAACAACTCTTTCTTTTCGAAAGAGGTGGTAATTTTCGGATCCCACAGATTTCTGGCGACTCGCTGGGATAGTTTCTCTTTCCATCTTTGGCTAGTCAAATCTAAGTTATAATTGCGGAGTATAAAAAAATGAAAAATAAGAAATGAAATGAAATGGGAAGTGATAAGCAAAACTTAAAGCTTTATTAAAGTCTTAAGTCATTTGAGATTTTATTTAGTGCATTTGCTTAATATGTTTATCATCGTATATATTTTGGAAGTAAGGTGATAGTGCGTTATTTTAATTGCTAATTTTTACCTTTAACATTCCAATGGCATCATTACAAATACATCGTTACTCTAAGTGCCAACATCCGTTAACGCCGTCATCAATGCCGGAAGCACCGGAGCTACCATCCGCTTTGGTAGCGTGGATTTCACTATTCAATGAATGCAGCTAGCCTCAACTTGTCAAGTACAAACTCATCCCCGACGCCATGCAGCACTAAAAGGCGTTGTGACCTCACGCCGGTCACTTCAAAGAAGCTTTCGAGAGGCTCCCCCTTGAGACACCAATCTTAAAGAGGGTTGTTACGGGCTGAGTCTCTTTGTCCCTAGAATGCAATCCTACCACCAACCCTTCGGGGAGACATGATGTCAAGCTTCTTCATCCGGAAGCAAGCTTAAAGGCAAAGAAGAAAGAAATCTTGAGCTACATGCTCAACACTTATCAGGTACCGCGACAATCAAGTGGAACCAAGAAGGAGTGTTCCAACCCACATCGGTTTGATAACCTTAAAATGAATGCACCGGTCGATAGCTTCTGACCCAAATCCAGTTCCAGCCTCCGCGAGGAAACCCAAACTATATATGACGAGTGCATCGGGTTCTCCAAGTTGCCAAGGAGAGAGGGCGCGAAAAAGAAAATACCAAGGTCCCGTTATCAAGGATGCTAGATCGCTCTCCAAGGAGACCTCATCCGTAACTCAAATGGCGGGATGCCAACATATCCATGTCCCACACGGTGAGCATGGTGTGACACTTGGACCGTGTGGAATCCACCGAAAGGTCCTGTGGAAAGGTAGATATGGAGGCCTAGGCCTCAAAAGAAATTGCTAGAGCAAAGTATGGCGTGACATCCGTGTGAATTCCTGAGATCCGCCCCAACTCAAATCTATCAACGATGGGAGCCTAAAAAGAGGGCCTCATATGATAAAACATGATAGACACCTTGGAGAATCCTCCAGGGATCGCCATCAATCAACTCCATCCCATCAAGAGGAGGTTAACTTCGATCAAGCCCTCTAATCGAAGAAATTTCGATTCCACACTTGGAATCGGAAGTTCCATTGGAGACGCCGACCAAATCATCCAAGGGACAAGAAGAAGAGAGGAGGCAACGACCGTGAAGTGGTGTATATGGTGCAACAAGTCGGAGCCATCCGTTTACGCCAATATCAACATAAAGGCCAGATACAAGCATTCCCCTCAACCCAAGAACAACAAAATGTTCAAATAGAGGAAGCATCCTCGAAGTCTTCGTGAGAGGAACAACAAGAAGAGGAAGAAGAAAGGGAAGAAAATCCCACCTTCCGATACTACCACTTTGGCGTAGCGAGACAAATTCGCCGATGAAAGCCAAAGATAAAGAAATCCGCTTGAATATGAAAATGAGCGAAATGATGATGCTGATGATGCATGATGTAGTTAATGCGAGAAATATCATGCAGTCCAACACGCCCCCCAAATAATCATCAAGCCTCTAAGAATGCCAATGACAATCCTCCAATAAATTTGATCTCACATGCTTCAAGGGTCCAAATTGAGCAAGCAGGATTGAAATAAATGAGTCACTGACAACCCGCTTCTCAGAATATACAAACTATATCTGAAGCCGTGACAGCCTCTCAACTTGATATTATCTTGAATGAGAAGATCAAAGCTGTTATAGCTGGGGTAGAAAAATTGGTGAGCAAAGGTCGCCCATATCCCGCGGAGTATGATCAAATTCCATATCCAAAGGGATATTCAATGCCAAAGTTCAATCTATTCGACAAAAATGATAATCCCAAGCAACATCTAGCCCAATTCAAAGCATCCTGTGGCAACACAGAGGGTAATGATGCATTATTATTCCGCCAGCCAAGAGTTTTAACTGACGCTGAATGGTATCCGAGTTATCAAATGACTCGCCAAGACTTTTGAACTTGAAAATATGTTCGTTAAAAGGTTCGCTAGCCAAAAAAGACAACGATTCGATCTCGCTTGAGAAGAGGAAGAAAGATTAATCAACCCGATATATCACACGCGAAAAATATGAGTATGAAATGTGAACAACAATTAAGAAGAGCATGCAATCAACCGATGGGCAACATCGATGATAAGATGGCGCCTTATCTTTGCATGGCTTCAATTACCACATTTCAAGAGCACTTGATAGGGTGGCTAAATTTGAGAAATTAAATTTATCAGCTCGATGGCCACCAAGATAAATCAAAAGAGCAAAAGCTCGACCCAAAGAAACACATTTCACCTCATTCAAGAAGGATACAAAAGTGCTAGTCTATAACGTAGACAAGAAAGGCTACCCGCTTATCAAGAAAACCAAGGCATTTCAATCGCCACAACCCAAGCTCATACTTGGAGGTAATGATACCTCGAGGTCGCTGAAGGCGAGCACCAAAGCAAACAAAGGAGCGAATGACTAATGGCCCCACCAAAAAAGAAAAGTCGAACAAAGAGTATTCTTTAAGAGGAAAGTGTGGCCAAATTGTTTAAACATGCACTCAAAGTAGGTCTCCAACTACCGAGTGTAAAAGACAAGAGGTCGACAAGCGATAATCCTAACTATTGTCCATATCATTGGTGCTCACCATCCTATTGAAGATTGTTACATATTCAAAGATTGCTGAAAAAATATAAAAATGGAGAATTCACATTATCTGGACAAAGGTATTGCGTCCAAGAAAGAATCCAGAAAAGTAATCACCTCATCTCCGACTATCAAGCAAACGATAAAGGCAAAGAGAAGCGGTCGATGATGAAGGATGGCCGCGCAAGCCTCTAAAAAGACTAAAAATGTTGAAGCAATTGGAAGCGTTCGTGTATTCAAGGAAATCACCACTGAGCCCTGCATTGAGTTGAGACAAAAACCTATGGGAAAGTTCATCTCATGAAAGACGCAGCCAAATACCGCAAGGGAAGGCTAAGAAACACAAACAAAAAAAAATAAATTAAATAAAAAAGAAGAAGAAGAGCAAAATGTTACTACTACTATTGATGGTCAACATAACACAAGGATCATCAATAATATGGAAGATTATATAATCGAAGACGACTATCACGCTTGCGTAATTCATTACAAATCTTCAGATCAATGAAGAAGGGGAAGAAGCTGAAGAACTTCCTACTGAGTCTTGCTTGATGATGCATGAAGTTGACAGCAGCTTAGAGGAACTCTGTTTCCCAAATGAAGATGAATCAGAGCTCACCATATCAACAAACATAAAAAATATAAAGTTGGGCAGTGATTCTGAATCTTCTAGTCTATCATTACGGGGCGTAAGATGTCTAATCGAGTCATCAAGATTCGATGCAAATGAAGTAGCAAGTACAGTTGAGAAGTGGTCGAAAGTGCTACCATCCCAACAGGAAAGAGCCAATGAATAAAGATAAAGGAAAAGAAATTGAAATCAATGAAAAGTTATCCCTAAGGATTCAAATAAGAAGCCTTCATCAAAAGGGATCGACTACAATATTCTATCCCATCTAAGGAAAATTCAGCAGTGTATACGAAGCACTTCTAATGTCAAGATCTGTAACACCTTAATTGAAGCTCAAAGAGCCGAAAGTTTGAAGCATATTTTGTCAACACCGTCTAACGGAGACCTTGCATGTTCAAGAGCCTCAACCGCCACATTTTCGTAAGATGATCTAATGTCGGGATCGCAGAGCACGCTCTCCTCAGATGTTACAAAGTGAAAATTATAATACCGCGGATCTTAATTGATCCTGGTTCCTCCGTGAATCTTATGAACTTGAGAACTCTTAGATGGCTATCTCTAGATGTACAACATCTGGGATGAGATAAAGTCATGGTTCAAGGTTTCAATGAGAAGGGATGAAAAACTATCGGTCATTCGCCTCCTCTTAAATTTGGAGACCTCTACACGAAGCTCAAATTTCATGTGATCGATGCGATACTTCATTCGTGAGCCCTTCGGGTCGACCATGGCTTCATAAGTATGGCATTGTCCCATCTACATTGCATCAATGTATGAAATATACAAAGGATGGAGAAGAATGCCAAATTGTGGGTGACATGCAACCTTATGTGCATGAAATGAAGATTTATCAAGATGCCGCTTATTTCTTCCGAATCAAAGCTAACAAAACAACAAGAATATTGCATCTACTTCAAAACCCATAAAAGAACAAGAAGAAGAAGATAAAATGAATAAAGAAAAGGAGATTGTTCCAAATATCCCTAGGGATATAAAGAACAGGTCCAAAATCAATAACACTGCCCCTCATCTAGGCAGTGATACTGAAGAAGAAGATGAATGTGTTCCTTCTAAATCCAAAGGTCCATGAATCTTCGAAAACACCGATTGAAGAAAATTGACTCGATTATGAGTTTGAATCGCTTTTGAAGGTAAGCGCAATGCACCTACTTTAAAACAATCATAGATCCATCAGGAGCAGAGACTACACTCGTAGTCACTCCCTCCCAACATTTTAAAGAAATCACCCTCGAGAAACTCACAAAGTCGAGGAACGGTGACCTTCTATGTACCTCCTCTCTCCTGAAAACACGCCGAAGCCGCTTTTATAAACCAGGGGTGTCAAGAAGAGATCCGATTGGGTAATGCAACTATCTCAAGAAGAAGAAGCTATGCCCACAAGGATACCAAAATATTACTCTCCAAAGATGCAAAACCTAATGCAAACATGGGGTCCAGAGCAAGTAAGCAAAGGACTAAGCTCTTTGAAATGATGTGGTACCCAAAAGGTTCTCAAACCATTGGTAAGAGAAATAAACACACTACCAAAGGCCTTGGTTTCATCCAAGACAATCCACAAGAATATACCTACGCTATAACAGAATAGAAGTGAGAGTGATGATGAAGATGAGAATGTCATTCTTAATGTTAGTCTCACAAATAATGAAGAAGTAGAAGCACCGATCAAGAGCTTGAAGATGGTGGGAGGCACTACTATGGATGAACTTAAAGAAATTAATTTGGGAACCGAGGAGGATCCTCAACGCTCATCGCTTCTACTTCAAGATAAAGTGGAAGAATTAAAACTCTCCGTGAATTGGGATTGCTCGACATATGGAAATGCCGTGCTTATCCCCGATATAGCGTTCACAAATTAGCAATTAAGCCGATGCAGACCACCAAGCAAGCCTCTAGCAATGAGATTGAGGTTGAAGAACGTAATTGCGAAACCAAGAAGCTCATTGAAGCTGGTTTTATTCGAAGAAAAATACCCGACCGGATAGCTAATATTGTCCCTGAAAAGAGAAGAATGGTCGATTCAGATGTATCGACTGTGGATTTAAACAAAGCATGTCCAAAGGATGACTTCCGTATCAACTATTAGTGGATAACACTTCAAACCACGACATGTTCTCATTTATGGACGGATCGTCAGGTTACAATCAAATCAAGATGGCTCCTGAAGATGAGAAGCATACCTCATTCAGGACGCCAATTGGCATATATTGCTATACAGTCATGCCCTTTAGCTTGAAGAATGCTGGAGCTACATACCAAAGGGCTATGACACGAATCTTTGATGAGTTGATTCATCAAAAAGTAGAGTGCTATGTTGATGACCTCGTTGTCAAGAGTATAGATCGCAAAGATCATCTCGATGATTTAAGGATCGCCTTGAAAGAATCAAAAATATGATCTCAAGATGAATCCTCGCGCGCTTTGGAGTCTCTTGGAAAGTTCCTTGATATGTTGCGCTGGAGGGATTGAAATCGATCCCAACAAAATCAAAGCGATAAAATGCCTCCTCCAAGGAGTCTTCGCCAACTTCGCTCCATACTGAGGACATCTCGCATTCATTAGAAGATTTATATCAAATGCCGCGATGTCGACCCTTTGCAAAATTAATGAAGAAAGATACTCCTTTCAAGTGGGACTGAAGAATGTCAAGAGGCCTTCGACAAGATCAAGAAATATGTTGAACCCACCCATTCTTGCAGCCCAATCCCGAAAGCCTCTCATCTTGACACGCAAGACTGGAAGAATCTCAGGTGCTTGTTGCAAAGATAATGAGGAAGGAAAGGAGAATGCTCTATACTATATTAGTCAAGACTAATGGGGAAGCTATTCTCCAATTGAGAAGCATTGTTTACGTTAATTTTTTGCGCCAAAAGCTACGCCATTACATGCTATCTCATAAAATTACCCTTATCTCAAGGATCGATCCGTTGAAGTTCTTGATGACAAGACCAACGCGGCGTGTCGCGGCATGATGGGTCGCCCTTCTACATTTGATATTACATATGTTCCCAAAGCGTGAAGGGCAAATTCTAGCAGATTTTCGCCGCTCATCCCATACCCAGACTCATTGCTTAACGATGATCTTCCCGATGAGCAAATCATGCACATGCACATATGAAAAAGAAAAGCAACAAATGTGGAATTGTATTTTGATGGAGCTTCTCCATTAGATACACTCAACCCTCAAATCTCCAAAGGCTCAAGTCGGTATCGGGCCTCATCTTGATCACACCAGAAGGTGGCATAATGAGACATTCTTATAAATTAACTCAACCCCGAACCAACAACGAAGTAAAATATGAAGCGTTAGTGGCAGGTTTAGAGGAAGCCATTTCCATGGGAGTCCGTACCGCAAAATTTATGGCGATTCTCAACTCGTCATTAATCTGTGCCTTTACAAAATCAACAAGCTTGAATTGGCCTACTATCACAAACGAAGTTCTCGAGCTTATGAAGCAAATTCCAAATGTCATTATGACTCGAGTCTCCGTGAGCTAGAATAAAGCGTGATTGCTTAGCTAAATTAGCTAAAGAAATGGCAGTATGGATGACGATGACTACATACTAATTAGTGTTTGCACTCAAGTCCTAGAGCCAATAAGTTTAAAATCAGGAAGAGGGGTCATCAAACAAATCAGCGACTCATGTTGCTCACACTCCCTTACAAATTACTTCTCAAAGTCAACAAGACAAGCTTCAAACCATTCAAGAAGAAAGCTCCTCAGGGAAGCCAAAACCACACGATGAAATTCTTATAGTAGAAGAGAAGGAAGACTGGAGACAGACCTTCGTCGACTACTTCAAGGAAGGCAAATTGCCAATAAGTCGAATGTCGCACAACTTGAGAAAAGGCTTCGACTATATGCTTATGTTGGCAATACTCTGTATCGTAGATCCTTCGAACAGATGTGACTGCGATGTTTGGGAATAGAAGAAGCCAACAAAGTAATTGTTGAAATCCATCAAGGACTTTGTGGTGCACACCAATCAGGTCCTAAAATGGCTTTCAAAATTAAAAGAATTGGATACTATTGGCCGCCTATGGTAAAAGATTGTATCAATCATGCCAAGAGATGCCATGAATGTGTCCACGGTAACATAATTCATCGCCTCCAAATTGTTGCATCCAACGACATAGCATCTTGCGCTTGAGTGTGGGGACGATGTAATTGGACCAATTGATCCGCCATCATCACCGGTCACCGCTTCATCTTAGCCACGATTATTTCTCCAAGTGGGTCAAGTCGCATTTAAAGAAGTTACAGCTAAACAAGTGACCAACTTCTTCACCCACAATATTGTCTATAGATTTGGTGTACCACGTCGAATCATTTCAGATAATGGGCCAGCCTTCAAAAGTACTAAAGTTTATAAGTTTGTTGATCGACATAAGATTGATTGGCGATATTCATCAATTTATAATCCGAGGGCAAATGGCTTGGCTGAGGCATTTAATAAAACACTAGTCAAATTGCTCAGAAAAATTCTCACAAGAAATAAAAGGGAGTGGCATACCAAACTCGTGGAAGGCTATTTACTGCACTACCACTTACAAACTCCTACAAAGTCTACCCCATGCCGGTGTTTTTGAAGTAGCTTTTAAGTTGAACTACCTTCGCTCCGAGTAGCCATTCAACAAAATCTCACCCAAGATGAGAATGCTCGTCTACGGATGGAAGAGCTTGACGCGCTTGACGAGGTCAGGCTCCAAGCTCAGCAAAATCTAGAAGTCTATCGGGCGAGGATGTCCAGAGCATTCGATCATACAGTACGCCCTCGAGCTTTTCAGGAAGGAGAATTGGTCCTGGTGCTGAGAAGACCAATCATCCCTCATCGCAGAATTGGCGGTAAATTTGAACCTAATTGGGAAGGACCTTTTGTTATTGAAAAGGTATATCAAGGGGGAGCCTATCAGCTCATTGACTTCAAAGGTGAAAGACCAATGCCGCCAATCAACGGTCGGTATTTAAAGAAATATTACACATGAAAGTGTGATTGGACAAATCTGCATTTGAAAATCTTTATTGTCAAACACTTATGAAAATTTTCATTGGAAATTCTCTTGTAACACAAGAATGCA